>CM038466.1:49553951-50046085 GCA_021464415.1 Lonicera japonica
CGGATAAGTATCAGTGCAAAATACGATATGGATACAGATACAACAACCCTATATGGAATATTCATGCTTTAGAGATCTTACTGTGCGAGAATTAAAACAGCTAACCTTGTAAGTGGGAGGCTAAGACTGATGCCACATAAACTTAGTTTTAAACTCTTGGGCAAATTTTTTTATTTTAAATTTATTTCCACCGGAAAGGTTAGAATTGTGCATTTGTTAAGAATTGAACAGAGGTCTATTGCTTGGAAGAAAATTATCATAACTGTTTGACGAAATTATTTTATTTTATATTTTTAATAAACATTTAACACGTCTTTAAATTTTTTGAATTCATTTTATTTATTTCACCGTACCTCATAATACGTATTATACCAATTTATTATAAGAAGAGATAACAAAAATATGTTATTGATTTGCATCTACATAATTCCGCACTCTGGTTTTCCTCGAAGATTTATAGCAAAATAATACCCACTTGGTATTTGTTTCCTAAGTTCTCCATCCCCATTTCATCGAGATTATGTAAGTAGACTATTTTTTTATTTTATTTTTCATCTAATTAAGGCTATTCAAACGGTTTGCACAAATCTCGATTAATTTATGCCGGAAGTAAAGTATTCGCAAGACACTACTTATAATCTTACCCTCAAGGACAATCAGAGCCGGTCCTGGCCAATTTTAGGCATTAGGCAAAATTTTAAAATAATACTCCTCTTATAAATAAATATATTAATTTTTTATATTAAAAAAACCAATTAATTTTTGTATTTCACAAAAAACACATTACAATTAAAAATTGAAAGTGCTTACAAACTTCATTTCAAATTTACATGTTTTTGAAACCAATTTACATGAAAATGCAAATGTACAAATTTACATGTTTTCAAAACCAATACAACGATAATTCAAGCACCTATATACTACAACTTCAACTTTCATTTGCATTTTCATCTTTCAAAAAAGCTTCTAGATGCTCAAAAATGACGCCAAGAGGGCAATAGGCAATTACAAAAGGAAGAGCTGAAAATTGAAGAATAATAAAAGAATAGGCATATCTCTGTTTTTCTTAATTTTGGTCAATGAAAAATAAGCGAAGATGAAGAGACCGACTTTGGAAATTTGCGTCATTTTATTGGAACGTGTTACCTTATTAAATAAAGATTTTCAGAAAGATATTTTATTTATTTAATATTTTTTTAACATATAATTATTATATTATATTATATATATACATATATAAAAAATTTGGTGCCCCTTCTCATTTTTAGGCCCTGGGTGGTCGCCCTGCTTGCCTTACTCCAGGGCCGGCTCTGAGGACAACATATAGTAGAATTTGAACATATAAAACTATGTTTTAAGAAATATTTATTATAGTTTAAACTTGTTAGGTAACCAACTCTCGAAAGTTGTTAGAAGACCGCAGTCTTGAAGAACTTATCACAACATAAGCAACTTTTATGGCTGGAAGCTTAAAATCAATCCCAATTTTATTTGTTTTGAAAATTTGAAGGAGGCCTTTCATTATTTATTTATTTTTGGTCTACAAGGAGGCCTTTCATTTAGAAATTCTGCAAATGGGAAAATTATGAAAACTAGAGCCAATTTAAATGTCATTTTTAGAATATCATAATATTTATTTACAAAAAAAAAATTAAACAGAATATATATTAATTATTAAAATATTAAAAATTATTAGATTTTGAAAAATTATATCATGAAGTTGATAAACTAAATAGAAATTGGCAAAAATATATATATAGAGAAATTGGATAATCCAGATCCACTTAGATGTGGATAAAGTTGCAGACAAGATATGTAGATTCAAAATCATTCTGTCTAAAAAATAACATATTTAACTGACTATCCATTTTTCTGTAACATTTTTGTCCTAAAATTTTAAATTTTATAATAAATAATTAAATGTGAATGTATTTTAGGTCTTGGCAAAATATTTTTTTAATAACTTAAATCTACTTAAAATTCATTTGTAAGATAAAAAGTTTAATTTATAAAATTTATGAAAACATTAACCCATTTGTTTCTCCCTCAAATTGACAATTTACAAGTACCTAGTATATGGTTTTTATATCCATTTGTGTTTGGTTGTTAATTGAAGTTGAATAATCGTAAATATGATACTAAAATTTAATTCGTAAAATATTCAAATTAAGTTATTTCAAACAAAACTTAAAATTGCCTAATTTTAGAATTAGGTAATTCACCCCAACCATATTACTTCGAAAAGATTTAGTCTGTACACTTGATATTGATACATATAAACAAAGGTTTAAATAATATAAACTAATTTAGAACATGTTAGTACCATATCATTCGGAATTTCTTCCTTAAGTCTTCTAAACACTCCAAAAAATAGAATGTTTTTATTTATAAAAGCACAAATTTTACTGTTCTTAACCAAAAGCGAACTAATTCTATAATTAGGCAATTTACAAGCAAACGGGCCCAAGGAAACAAAAAGATCATGCACCATTACGGATGTTTTTAGTTCATTGAAAATTCACTACACTAAAAACTAACAATTTCAAGATAAAGAGATTTTTTAGGCAAACGAAATGTTTTGTATATATATATAATTTCTATTAGAAATGATGAAAATCAATTATACTTATTTCTAGTGTACCAACATCAAAATGTAAAAAATAATGTTAAAATAAATTACAATATTTTACTTTATAATAACAATAAAATTTACTGCATTATATTTTTCTTACGAACTAAACTCTCGTACATGTTTCATGTTATCAAAGATAGCATGTGTCATTGGCAAGATATTGACACTCCGGGTTAAGCAAGCAATCTTCACAAATATCGTATCTTTCTAAATTTTGTCACATCATTTTTTTTGTCCATTACCTTTATAATCATTACTCATAGTTGTGTTGGAGGACATTGCCAAAAACACTCTTCATTTTCTGTTTGATTTCTAATAACTTTGCAAAAATATTTTGTCATCAAAAGTAAGTATGATCTAAACTGCAAAGTATAATTAATTGAGATGTGTAAAAGTTGGTTCGAATTCTTGAAACTCAAAAAATTTTTACTCAAATCTACCAAAAGACATCCATACTCAATATAATATGTTACTAACTTTTTCAATGGAAATAAGATTAAAATAAAATAAAATATTTTGTAGACGACACTGTAGAAGATTTGACGATATTTTTTCTATGCCACATAAGAAATAAGTATCTAAAAATGGCCAGTATTCAGTTCGTGTTTAAATTGGAGATGCTCATATTTTTTTCATCACACAAAATTTAGTGGATACTTACTCTCGCAATTGCAATTTCACTGTTGAATTAAGAGTCTGTTTTTATTCAAAAAACAAATAAAGAAAAAATAAATTCTTAATTTAAAATAAAGATCACTCGTAACATTAGTACGCAAGGCCATCTCCAATGACATGGTTTCCAATTAAAGGTGTTCATTGGATGAAATGAATCAGAATATTCTTATTTAAAAATGTTTCCAAAGAATTACAAGATATTGCGTGAAGTCTGATCTTTTAAATTGAAATGTTATATTATTTCATAAATCGCTTTATCACATATAACTCAAGTTTAGCACTCAATCATATATATATATATATATATGGATGGTTAAAAGGAGAACTAGCCAACCTTTTCATTCAAATTAAAAAATTGAAATCTTATATTATTTAACACAAATCAAAAAATAAATAAAAAATTCACCTCGATTTTTTAAATATAGATTATGTTGGATCAATTTTCCTAGTTGGAATATCTCTGGTTTCATCGAGACGTGACGGAATCGCCCAGGAAGTGGAACACCATGAACTCCTTCGATCGTTATTCTATCTTCAGCCACAAATCCATCACCCAATATATATATATATATATTCCAATTTAATTAAACAAATCATTTTTTTTCTATTTTTAAAATAAATCTATCAATTTGGGGTTGGATTTAGCAAGATTTGGCCAAACATGAATCCGACGAGTTGTCTAGAAATATATTTGACCTCAAGTTAAAACTTAATCCGAGATAAATTTACTTTGAACAATTCAAAACTTTCTCATTTACTATATTAGAAAACGACAGTTTAAATCTATATATCGCTTTAATAATTATTATAAAATATATAAGGTTAATTTACATAAATTAAAACCCTATCCGCATTTGTATTTAGAACCCATATCCGACCTGAATTGCCAACTTTAGGTAAAATCTCTTTGAAATGCCAAATAAGTTCCGATGGTGTAAAAGTATAAAACTAGTTAGGTAAAATCTCTTTGAATTGCCAACCCCATCCAAAGACTTTAAAAATATTAAATATCCAATCTTTATTTATTTATTTATTTAACTAAAGAAATATTTGAAATATTTTTTAAGTTAAGCTATGGTTATGGGAAACTCTAACCTTCGTTATCTTACAATTCACAATACTTTTTAATCATCTGGACAATCCCAATATTTATAAATAGTGTATTTATTCACGTAAGCCTTTTCTTGTGGTTCTCGTTAGTAATAAATAAATAAATAAAAGTAATGTTAATTGCCTTTATAACCTGTTGACATCAATTTTGTTCTTGTAGGAAGTCTCGGGTTCGATTGCACATAGACATAGTTGTCGACATCTTTCTTCGTCCACCCCTACTATGATAATTGTTGTGAATTCGTAGTTTATAGGACAATTGTCGTATTTTATAAGAAAATGTTTTGTAATTAAACGAGTGGATTAACCTAATTGGTGAGGCACCCACCTGAATTCAAGAAAAATCTTGAATTTGTGTCTCATCCGAGAGGGGGGAGGGTGGGGGCGGAGGGGTTTGTTATTTTTAATTATGGCGAGTATGTATAATAAATCATCAGATCGATTGGGCACGAAAGTTTGTCATTCTAATTTGTTTGAATATGTCTCTTGTATGCTAGCTAGCTATTAAAGTTGTTTAATTGCTAACTATTAAAATTATTTAATTATCTATATATATTGATGCACCATATCTTATAAAATATAAATCATGCTACTCTCTTCAATTTACAGGTTTCAACCATGTAGAGTAGATCGAAATATACATCCATCCAAATATTTATTTAAACACTGTCCGTCTCTAATGCGAATGGTCCATACGGGAGGCACGTTTTACTATGGGACAAACGCAAGAGTTTAATTGAGAAGGTACGAAAATAAAATATTGTTAATTTTTAATGTTGTATGGCAAAATTATTGATTCGATCATTTGTTAAAAATATTAAATCATTACCTTAAGAATTATAATTATGTGGTTTTACATGCACCAAATTGAATAGTATTATATAGGCGTAAATAAAAAGCAATGCTACTCAGCCAAAAAAAACCCAAAATACCAAAAGACATGTATAGTTCTAAATTCTTGTCAAGTATTATAATAATTAAGGGGGTACAGAAATAAAATACTGTAAAACACATATGTATATTTCTTAATTCTTATCAAGTATTATAATAATTAATTAAGATGTGTAATTGAGTTATACAATAGGAGGTAGCCTTCAAAACTTCAACATCCTAGTTACTCTCCTTCAATGATTTAAAGCTGAATCCGATGAAATTTGAACTATATACCACTATATAAAAGATATTTTTTAATATATATATATATATTTTATTATTTTGAATATTTTGAATATATCTATGCACTTTAAGTTATTCTTTTTTGTGTTTACCAATACCTAGTCAAAAGTAACATGATTTTATCCCCAAATTCCCTAACAAAGTTAGAAACCAACAAAGTGGATAAAGATTTTAGGGGAATAGCTAGGGTTTCTATTATGAGCCAATTGACAACAAGATGGCAACATTTGAATTTGATCTTTTATGTCCAAAGCTTTGGAAATGGTGGTGCATGATGAATCATAAAGGCAATTACCTTGTGGTGGCCCACTTTGTGGCCCATTCATCTAGTGGGGTGCCTTATTTAGAGACTCATGTGTTGAGTAATTGTCAATCTCAATCTCAATTAACATTGCTTGGTTTATGTCTTTTCTTAAGCCATTTCACCTTGTCTTTGAAGAAGGAATATTTATTGAAATGGTAATGATTATAATAAAAAATATCCACGTTATTAGCATCTAATTAAGGGTGATTTTATTTTTATTTTTAATAATACTTGATTTTACTCTCACGTTTTATTTGGTTCTTAAAAATCAAATATAATTTTAATTATGCTTTACTCAGCCTTTAAGTATTGAGTAATAAGTTTATACTTGGTTCTTAAAATCGAGTAACGTACCCTTATTCAATACTCAAGTACCAAATGAAGAGTGAGAATAGAATCAAGTATTATTGGAGATGAAAATAGAATGACCCCTAATTAATTATTGATATGTCTTGGACTTAATATAACTACAAGATGTAGTACAAGTGGTAAGTTGTATCCTATGTATGCAAACCGTTCCTGTACACGGGGATTTAAATTTAAGTAGAGGGCCAAAATAAATTACCCCCACCTCCAGCAAAATTCTTACATCTGTCTCTGCATGTACTGCAGGAGCTCAATTTTCACTGAAAGTACTTATAATCAGGAATAGTTAATTTTCTTAATAGAGATTTGTCTCATTCCAATTCTAATACAAGTGTGAAAATACCTCTGTAAACCAAAAAAAAATTAAAAAAGTTTGGACTTAATAATACAATTTATATTCTCTTGGTTAATTATGTTAGTGTTTTTTTATGTCAATATCATCAATTTTATTGTCCGTGACAATTTACATGTAGTTTATATCTCGTACTTTGTAAAAGTGTAAATGTGATTTCACCTACACTTTGGAAAATGGGCTGTGAATCTCCCTCCACAAATATAGAAAAATAAATAATTCATTTTCGTTTAACTATTTCTTATTTTCATTCTAGTTCTATTTATGTTAATGTTAACTGTAATTAAAAAAATAAATAAATAAATTAAGATTCGATCATTGTTGTCAAATATTTTTAAGATGTAGCTCCTGTTACTTTTTTAATTAACCTTGCGTTCCCTATATATATTTAGTATCATAAGTATCGTATTTGTGATTTCTCAATTACAAGTATCATATTTGTGATAATTGAATCACAATTACGGTAACTATAACTGAAAAATTACATATATTCAAGTATTATATTTGTGGATTGCATCATTTTTTTTTATATTTTTTGACATCATAAAAGCCCCCCTCAAAAGTTACTCTTTAACACTATGAGTATCTTCAAAGTAAGGTTTAAATCTACGGCACATGGACTGGTTATATGAAATCGAATTTTCGTCACCATAACATTAATAATACAGTAAATTAAACATGTATAATTTTGAGTACCCTTATCAACCAGCTTGAATGTAATTTTAATACTTGTCGATCAGACAATTTTATTATTTCGTGATTAACCTAAAAAAAAATTATAAATTAAACATGCATTTATTCTCAACTATCAACACTAACGATGATGTTAACAATATTTATTAAATATGGGCAAAAGAATGTCTTGATCATTTGTCCCTGATATAATAAAGCAAATTATGGACAGCAAGAGGTTAAGGAAAATTAAAAATTATATAATTTTCTTAACAGATGTGCATTAGAAAAAATATAAAATTCTAGTAAACATGACTCATAATATTTCAATATATGCTTAAATATTAATGTTACATTGATTTTGGTGTCAAATACTAATCTTTTGTATACATTAGCAATCCTTAATTTTCTTACCAATTTATTATTCATATAAGATGTCTTTATTTAACTAGGACACATACTGTCGGCGAATTTTCTCTTCTAACAATAATACGTCATGTCCCGATCATTCCTAATAAGATATTGTCTAGGCTCATGAGCCCACAAAATTTTGTTTTTCCTCAATATGTTCTTACAAAAAAGGAGCATTAACCATATATATAGCACCCAAAAGTTGATCGGCTCATAACAATAAAGTCGTTACATCGAAAAGTTATGATTTGAGTACTAATAAATGCGTCAGGCTCTTACAACTAAAACAAGTATTAAACACCTAAATAATGGAACCTGAAATTTCTATCAAATTTGTTAAAGCAATACAATTTTATTTTTTTTCCAAATGGTTTGGAAAAATTGGGTCCGTTTGTGCGAACCAAATTCCCAACTTAAAGGCATTATTGATTGGTTAATTATCAAATTAGTGCAGCATATTCGGTATCATTTTTCAAATAAATTCTGATATATGTAAGGATTTTGCGTATTTATTTTAATTTTTCAAATGTGTGTATTTTGTGAGTATTTACTATGATACATACATGTGTACTATAATATGTTATACTACACTATAATTTACCACAAATTAGCAACAATATCACGTGCATATCATATATAGCATCCTTCATTTAGTTAATATAACAATATATGAATGATCATTGCCACTAGAGTATCATTATTTACAGAAGTATTCACCGTAAGGTATCGCAAAACGAATCTACCATCACATTACTTTATATATATATATCTTTTCTGTTAATCAATAGAATTGCGAGACCACCATTTAGATCATTTAAAAATGAATTTTAGTTTTAATTTTTGAAGAGGTCAATTTGTGTATGGGTTAAATGATTTTTAGATTCTGGTTATGCCATATTGGAATGGTCTTCTTTTCTTTTCTTTTCTTTTCGTTTTTTAATATTATTGAAATTATTATACATCACATGCAGGCTATTTTCAGTATGCTATTGACGATTCTCTTAATGATTTTAAATAAAATTCTAGATGTTTTGAATTCTTTGCAATTTTTTTCTTTGAAGTATTTCATTTTTTGGTCTCATTGTCTAGTTCTCATTGGGAAAAAATTACAACTTTAAGAATAATCGGAATCTGTCAAAAAATAAATAAAAATCCAGGTCCAAAAATTAGTTTTGGTCCTTTTGGATCGATCTACCCGACCCGACCAAAATATATGCCACATTATCCTTACTTTTTATCTTAAATATGTTTTTTAAAAGCAATATGAGAGCATCTACGATGATAAACATATGTGTTTGATAAGTAGAATATATTTATCTCATTTACTTATTGTTAGTAACCATTCACCCAAAAGTTTAAGTTGTTAAGTAGTGGGCCAATAATGTATATCTTATTCTTCAACACTCCCCCTCACGTGCGAGCCACTCGCACGTGGATAGACAAACGAAACCAAAGGCCAAACTGGCCAAACCAAAGGTGCACTTTGTGCATTAACACAAAGGGGGAAACAAATGCAAGCGGGAGGAGAAAATTATATTCCATATTATTAGAGAGAAGATTACCCACTTATATACATGAGACTCCTACACAGATAAGGAAATTACTACTAATTAGGATTCTTAAATTATCTACCTTCCTAATACAATATTTACAACTTATAACACTCCCCCTCAAGCTGAAGCATAGATATTGATCATACCCAGCTTGTTACAAAGATAATTAACCCGAACCCCGTTTAAGGCTTTTGTGAAGAGATCACCCAATTGCTCTCCAGTCTTCACATATCCTGTGGAAATTAAGCCTTGCTGGATTTTTTCGCGGACAAAATGGCAATCGAGTTCAATATATTTCGTTCGTTCATGAAACACGGGATTAGACGCAATATGTATGGAAACTTGATTATCACACCACAATTTAGCCAGTACCGAAGTCTTAATCCCTACTTCATTTAATAGCTGACATATCCACATTATTTCACACACAGACTGGGCCATAGCTCTATATTCTGATTCTGCACTGGATCGTGACACAACATTTTGCTTCTTACTTTTTCATGAGACCAAATTTTCGTCAACAAATATACAATAGCCTAATGTGGACCTTCTATCCACCTTGGAACCTGCCCAATCTGCATTTGAAAAACCTTCAATACGAGTGTGTCCATGATTGGCGTATAAGATACCACGTCCAGGTGCTCCCTTCAGGTAACACAAAATTTGTTCTAACACTTCCCAATGATGAATTGTTGGGGACGACATAAACTGGCTCACCACACTGACAGAATACGCAATGTCGGGCGAGTCACTGTAAGATAGTTCAACTTCCCCACCAATCTTCTATATTTCTCAGGATCCTCAAATAGTTGACCATCTTTTGTCAACTGTACATTAGGAATCATCGGAGTACTACACTGCTTTGCCCCCAATTTCCCTGTCTCATCTAATAAGTCAAGAACATATTTTCTCTGAGATGGAAAAATACCATTTTTACTCCTTATGACTTCGACACCCAAAAAGTATTTTAGCATCCTTAAGTCCTTTGTATGAAACTGAGCATGGAGGAAGGACTTAAGAGATGAGATTCCCATAGTATCACTCCCAGTAATGACAATGTCATCTACGTACACAACCAACAAAATGATGCCTGCTTCAGATTGTTTGTAGAACACAGAGTGGTCAGACTTACTTTTCGCCATGCCAAACGTCTCAATAGCCTAACTAAATTTTCCAAACCAAGCACGAGGACTTTGTTTCAAGCCATACAAAGATTTACGAAGATGACAGACTTTCCCATACTCCCCCTGAGTAACAAACCCAGGAGGTTGCTCCATATAGACCTCCTCTTGAAGATCACCATAAAGAAAAGCATTCTTTATGTCTAGTTGATGCGGAGGCTAATGATGAGTAGCTGCCAAAGATATAAATAGCCTGACATATGTTAATTTAGCAACAGGAGAAAAGGTATCAGAATAATCAACGCCATATGTCTGAGCATAACCCTTAGCAACGAGACGGGCTTTTAAATGAGCAACAGACCCATCAGGATTGACCTTGATGGTAAACACCCATTTGCATCCGATAACCTGTTTCCCTACAGGTAAAGTGACCAAGTCCCATGTACCATTCTTGTCTAAAGCATCCATTTCCTCTATCATTGCATTACGCCATCCAGGATGTGATATAGCCTCATTAACAGTTTTAGGAACAGATATAGAATCAAGAGATGCAATGAATGAACAAGATCGACGAATGTGATAGGTGATCATAAGAGACACAAGACGAAACAAGATAAGTACACTGGCGTTTACCTTTGCGTAAAGCAATAGAAAGATCATCACTCGTCACGGAATCTGATGATGAAGAAGAAGCTGGGGGAGGACATGAATCAGCAGGCCGGCGTCTGGAGTAGACTTGATGGATCGGAGGTCTGACTGGCGCTGGTTCAGCAACAGGTTCAGGGAACGTGATCGTATATACTAACAAATCATCATCCTCCCCCTGACTTTTGGAAGTGAAAGAAGAAAAATATGGTGTTTCTTCCATGAAGGTAACATTAGCTGAAACAATGTACTTATTCAAACTAGGGCAATAACATCTATATCCTTTCTGAAGACGAGAATACCCAAGAAAAACACACTTCAAAGACTTGGGATCTAACTTAGTAACATGTGGACGGACATCTCGAACAAAGCAAATACTACCAAATATTCTGGGTTCAATAGGAAACAATGATTTATTTGGAAAGAGAACACTATAAGGAGTCTCGCCATGAAGAACAGATGAGGACATTCGATTAATGAGAAAGCATGCTGTGGAAACTGCATCAGCCCAAAATGGTTTTGAAACATTCATTTGGAATAATAGGGCTCTTGCAGTTTCAAGAAGATGTCTGTTCTTCCGTTCTGCCACTCCATTTTGGGATGGAGTATCAACACAAGAAATTTGATGAAGGATACCGTTCTGAATCATGTAAGTCTGAAAAGATGAAGATAAATATTCTTTGACATTATCACTGCGCAATATATGGACAGAAGTAGCAAATTGAGTTTTAATTTCAGCACAAAACGCACAAAAATGAGAAAACAATTCAGAACGACTTTTCATTAAATATAACCAAGTTGTACGAGAATAATCATCAACAAAAGTAACAAAATACTTGAACCCAGTTTTTGACATAACAGGACATGGACCCCAAATATCAGAGTGAACTAATTCAAACGGAGCACTTGCTCTCTTATTGACTCTCGGACTAAGACTACTACGGTGATGTTTGGCAAATTGACACGACTCACAATCTAATGAGGACACCTTATTAAACTGAGGTCACAACTCCTTAAGCAGAGGAAGATAAGGGTGACCGAGCCTACAATGAGCCTTGAAAGCAAATGTGACACCCGAACATGCAACAAATTTAGGTATCGATGTGTCAAGGATGTAGAGGCCTCCCGATTCATGTCCTTTACCAATAATCTTCTTCGTCATAAGATCCTGAAATAAGCAATAATCAGGAAAGAATGAGATGCAACAATTAAGTTTACGAGTAAGCTGGCTTACAGAAATTAGATTAAAGGACAATTGAAGTAAATGTAGAACAGATGATAATGGAAGCAAAGTGGTTGGGGTGATTGTTCCAAATCCCAGAATGGAAGAAGATGTTCCATCTGCTAAAGTAACACTGGAAGGGGATATATGTGTCTGAAAGGTAGAAAAGAGGCTAGAATTACCTGTCATATGATCTGTAGCACCAGAATCAATGACCCATTTGGATGATGAGGAAACAAGGCATGTATTTGGTTTACCTGAATCAACAATTGCAGTGACAGAGGTGACTGGAGTGGATGGAGACTTTAGAGATTCTTAGTACTTAGAGTACTTGGCAAACTCATCGGCAGGGATAAGGACTGATTTTTCAACCATTTCATTGGAGGATGCAATATGGGCCGAGTGAGCTCTCTGGGTCCTGTACCGAAGCTTCCTACAATCCCACTTCAAATGTCCTGAAGTATGATAGTAATGACATACGATCCCTCCAGAGCTTTGTCCCCGAGTCACACTTCCTCCGAAATCATGTGTGCGAGGATTAAAACTGTTACTGTTTGATCCTCCTCCGTGATTGCCTACCCGATACTGTGATCGCCCGAGTTTTGACTCATTATTTTTGCTAACCAGAGCACTATTAAACAGAACAGGTGAAGTCTGAACTTATGGAGCTCCCTTTGTGCGAAGAACCCTACTATACACGTCCTGTAAAGATGAGATCTCAGGACTAGACATAATTTGATTCTTAGCAGTATCAAATTCAGTCGGGAGACCAACTAGAAAACTCATGATAGCCATCTGCTCTCGCTGACTTTGCTGAACTTTGACATCAGGGCTATACGGCAATAGCATATTAAGTTCTTCATACGTTTTCTTAAAATCCATAAAATAACTCATAATAGACCTGTCCTACTTTTCTACACGATAAAAAGCTTTGCACACATCATAAATACGAGAAATATTCCCTTTTCCAGAATATAAAAATTCCAGATAATCCATTAACTCCTTAACCAATTCACAATGGTTAATTAAACTAATCACATTATTGTCAATCGAATTCCGAATTTGTAAAAATAACCGAGCATCCTCCCTTAACCACGTCTTTCCCGACTCATCTAAAGGTGGATCACTAGTCATGTGATCATCCTTATCGATACTACGCAAGTAAATTCGAATGGTTTTACTCCAATCTAGATAGTTGGAGCCATTAAGTTTATGTTCAGTAATCTTTGACATTACAGAACCTACATCAGAAATAACTGCCGCCTTTTGCTCTGACATACTTAAATAACTTTATAGCGAGAAATAAATGGAGCAAACCAATGAAGTAGAAATCAAGCCACACAAATCACAAATAAACTGAGCAAACCAATGAATAGGTCACAGCCAAACCTGAAACCAAGAAACGAGCAACCGAGTGGTGCAGGAATAACTTCAAGAGTCAAACAGGTGCGAATCAACCCAAACCAATCAAAGACTAGCAATTGCAAAGCACAAAACACGAACAAACAGCCTCTGGACACAGTTTCAGGTCTGGAAACACAGTTATCTCAGATCTGGTATGCGCAGAACAATATGAGGAAGGATAAACTTGATCCAAATTCAGATCTACACCAACCAGTGAGGAACCGACCCAAACCAAACACATATATGTGTTGTACACAGTGAAGCGAGACCAACGACGGTGGTCGAAAGTCAATCAGAGGCTTCACGCGCCTCCACGCGCCGGCGAGTGAGGTCGCTGACGAGATAAAGCGGTGGCGCGTGGGGGCCACGCGCATGGTTTTCTGGCGCCGAATTTTGGTCGAGTGCAAAACGGTGGTAGACGATCCTCCCTAGGCCGGAGGTGAGATTAAACGAGCACTATGAACTGTTAAACAAAAAATTGAAAGTGAAAACCCTAACCAAACCTAGGCTGTAGTCAACTAGGAGACGTAAACCTTAGATGAAAAACCCTATCCCTCTGAATACCATGTTAGTAACCATCTCACTCAAAAGCTTAAGTTGTTAAGTAGTGGGCCAATAATGTATATCTTACTCTTCAACACTTAGCTATTGAAATAAAAATATAATAAAAAGTGAAATAAAATCAATATTATGTGGTATTTTAAGAAAACGTGTAGAAAGAATATATAAAGTGTGAGAATTCGCAAATGCGACCCCTGGGTCTCGCTCTCGTTGTTGGGCGTCTGGAACGTCGGAACGGATCCCGTCGCTCCATTTGCTTCGATCGGTGTTGATAATTCATATCGGGTGTTCCTCTATCCTATTTCTAGATGCAAGAGGGTTCGTTCAGAGTCGCCAGTACATTTTACAAGAAAACGGACAAAATGGTTTGTGTAAGAGGAAAGGCTACATATAAGCCTTTCTTTAAACATTTGTCTGCGAAACCAGGATTTTATAGGGTTCGGAAACTATATTACGGTTTGGGAAGGTGTTAAGCACCCATTCCGCCCTTTCGGTCTCTAGTGGTCTTATACGTTTATTTTATGTTGAAAAACTTAGATGCTTTTACTGACAGTCTACTACTTTCCAAGTGAGAAAACCCTAATTTCTGGGAAAAAACTGAAAAAGGGATAAAAACCTTTGTGTTTTGAGATCCGATGTTTTTATTATTGAAAGATGTAAATACAAATGACAAAACCTTTTATTTTGAAAGAGTGTCCCGTATTATTTTATTAGATAATGACGGTTTTCTCGTGTTGTGATTACTTTGGTAAAAGTTCGGATCTTGTGTCGGGACTAATTTAATATGGAACTAAAACTCTTTGAGGGGAGTTTAATCAGACACATCGCAGTCTATAGAAAATACAGGATATGTTGATTTTAATTCCTAAATAAGTCTTATCAGTCCGGATTTTGAAAACAGAATTTTATCCGGATGATAATGCACTTATTCTTCTGTTTTTTGGAAGTGGTTTTATCAGGGCCATTTGTTTTGAAAACAGTAGACTACTTTGTAACTTGGCAATAAGTTTATTCAAATAAAACGTGGACTAAACAACAGGAGTAAAACAAGTACACAGATATATAATTTAAATACTAGAAGAGATTTTCTTTACCTTCCCGACGAGAATAATAGTAAGAAAGAAAGTATAATGCGACAGAGAGATCTCCGGCGATAATGATCTTTTCCTTCTTCAGATATTTTCGAGAATTCGATTCCAGAGACGGGACACGTCAAGTGTCGGGAATAGATTCGATAACTCCTCAGAAATAAGATTATAACAGAAAATACTTGATGAAAGACTAGAAGATCAGATATAAGCCAATAATTCTTCAATTCCAAGTCGCTGTCCTGGAACCCTTGGGGGTGTTGGCCTATTTATAGTGGTGTGAGGAATATGTCGCGCGACACTTCCCCAAAAGGGGCATATGTCGCGCGACAATGTGTTCAATGTCGCGCGACAAACGGCTGAAGTGATGTCTTTGACAGACTGATTTGTCAAAGAGTGGATGGTCGGGGTCAGAGGGGTTTGTCGTGCGACAAAGGAGTGATTGTCGCGCGACATACCAGTGATTGTTGCGCGCTACACTGATATGTCGTGCGACAATCCCACTTAAAAATAGGTTTGTTGGCCAACAAACCCTTTCGGGATAGTTTCGGGTGCTCGGGTGGGTCCCGGACTCCAAAAACAGTAGTTCTCGTAGGTCGTTTAGGGTTCTTGCTGGGATCACGGATCGGGGTGTTTACAGACCCTCTCGACTCAAGCTTCTTGCTTGCAAGGAATTGAGGCAACTGGAAGAGACCATAATCCATGGCTCCCACAAGAACTCTAAGGAAGTGTGCGTATGCAAAAAAGTATTCGTGAGTGCCTCCGGAGAGGGCTTTGTGTTTGTTTTGCCTCCTAAGAGGGCTTTTGTTACCTCATTGCCTCTTTCGAGGACTTTCATTTGCTCCACTCGCCTCGGACGGGAGGACTACCATTGTTCCATTAGCCTCAGATGGGAGGACTACCTTTTGTTCCACTTTGCGCCTCAGGTGGGAGGACTACCATTGCTTCATTGTGCCTCTCTGGGAGGGCTTCTGATCTTCTCGCCTCAGGTGGGAGGACTACCATTGCTCCACTGTGTCTCTTCGGGAGGGCTTCTGATCTTCTCGCCTCAGATGGGAGGACTACCATTGCTACACTGTGCCTCTCTGGGAGGGCTTTTAATCTTCTCATCTCAGGTGGGAGGACTACCATTGCTACACTGTGCCTCTCTGGGAGGGCTTCGCCTCAGGTGGGAGGACTACCATTGCTACACTGTGCCTTTCTAGGAGGGCTTCGTCTCAGGTGGGAGGACTACCATTGCTACACTGTGCCTCTCTGAGAGGGATTTTGATCTTCTCGCCTTAGGTGGGAGGACTACCATTGCTACACTGTGCCTCTCTGGGAGGGCCTCGCCTCAGGTGGGAGGACTACCATTGCTACACTGTGCCTCTCTGGGAGGGCTTTTGATCTTCTCGCCTCAGGTGGGAGGACTACCATTGCTACACTGTGCCTCTCTGGGAGGGCTTCGTTCTGTAAAAAAAGGAAAGAAGATTGCCTCTGGGAGGGCTTTTGTGAGTATTTTTGCCTCTGGCGAGGGCTTTGTGTTTTGTGATTTGCCTTTGGCGAGGGCTTGTGTTGGTGAATTTTGTTCGTTGTCTCTCTTAGACTGCTAGAGTGAGAAAGAGAAATTTTTGTGAGGGTGAAAAGAGCTTCTTGGAGTCTAATCTTTATCCGGATGTCCGTTTTCCTGTATCTTTCTGAACTTTACTCTCATGTTTTCCTCGAGTGAAGATACTTCTCTCAGAAGGCAGTTTTTGAATTTCTTTTGCTCTCCGCAGAGTGATGATTTGAGGTTTTCCAAACCATCTTTTCTGTATCGTGCTGAAAAGAAAATTTGTTTGAAAGTTCAATCTCTGATCTCTGTTCTCTTCTTAGTTTTCTCTTTTGGTGGGTCCACATCGTATTCTGTTTTTTGATGCCCTTATTTCTCCCTCTTTTGGGAAAGACTTTTCCTGGCCTTCTCTGTTTTTAACTAGGAGTCTTTTTATCCATTTGTCGTGATCAGGAGCCTTACTCACCCAAAACGAAGCCCTGAGCCGGTTTTGGCCTAGCTGTCACTTTTGGTGTGGCTCTCCCTGTCACTCTGCATTTCTGTTTCTCTCGCTCGCTTTGGGCGCTCATGCGGGTTCTTTCTCTTTTCTACTCTTTCAATTTTTTCTATTCCCGTCTTATTTTGATATTTTGTTTTTTCTCATTGATGGTCTCGGTCCTTCTGGGAGATCAGAGACTACTTTAACCGTTTGTATTTCGTTCTCGCATTTTCGGAGAGATGATTTGAAAGTCTTTTCCTTGAATCTTCATCCTGGGTGTGCGGTATTTAGCAAGTTTTTTGAAAACTGATTCTCTGAAGTACCCCTGCAGGAGATAAAATGAGACAAAGGTCAAAAAATCAAGGGAGGGGACCAGTATGTTGCGCGACATTTCAGTACATGGCTCTTTGTCGCGCGACAATGAGCCCATTTGTCACTCGACAAACTGGTTCATTATATAAGTCCCTTGCTGAGCTCATTCCACCTCATTCTCTCCTTTCTCTTTCTCTCTCTAGCTCTCTTTCTCTCTTCTTTTAAGTGCGAAAGCCCTGCCACTCTTTCTATTTTCCGACTTTCTCACTACTCTCTATATACACAGATGGACCCTGCTCAGTCCTGATAGACTGGAGGGTGACCAGGAGGAGGTCACTTTTACCGATGCTCAGGGCATTCTCCGGTGCAGCCCTCACCATGATGACTGGAAGGACCTTGACTGGTATGGTCAGGACGGGGTGGACCGCGGTCGGGCGGTGGTCTACAGAGACGTTACCCGGGCTACTCCAGTCCCGGATGTTCCGTGGCTCTTGATGGAGCCTGTTTCTCATGAGATCCGTCGACGGTCTCTGGTATGTTCTCTTGAAATTCCTTTCCTTCGCGTATTTATTATATTATTTCTGTTGTTTCCTGCATGTATTTTAAACAATGTTAGTATGCCTGTCTGCCTAGAAATAACGTCCGATTTGGCGAACACATACTTTTACTTGTGATACCTCTTAGGTTTTTAGAAAATTTACATAATGTACCCTCATAACCCTATATCTCCCATAATTGCACCAAAGTACCCTCAGGTTTGGAAAATTACATAATTTACCCTTATAACCCTATATCTCTCATAATTACACCAAAGTACCCTCGGGTTTTGGAAAATTACATAATGTACCCTTATAACCCTATATCTCTCATAATTACACCAAAGTACCCTCAGGTTTGGAAAATTACATAATTTACCCTTATAACCCTATATCTCTCATAATTACACCAAAGCACCCTCAGGTTTAGAAAATTACATAATTTACCCTTATAACCCTATATCTCCCCACTACATACGAGGACAGACTCATTTGTCCCGGACAGTTCTCGGTCAGCTGCCGCCTGTCCCCGATCAGAGGGACAATATTTTGGACTCCTATGATGATGATCCGAGGGAGAGAAGGACGTCCCTGCTGGTGCTGAGGGAGGCGATGATAGGCCCGAGGGAGGTGATGATAGACCCGGGGTGATGAGGGAGGTGGAACAGCGGCTATTCCAGAGCAGCCTCCTCAGACTACACCTATAGAGGAGCAGCCTAATGAGGGTTTTGAGTTCCCCACCGGTCCGTTAGCATCTACGAGGGCTATTTTTGAGGCTGTTGAGGCTCCTGAGAGAGAGGGAGCAGCTTTTTTTGAGCAGTCTTGGGAGCCTGCGGACCTTGGGGTTGACTATGAGCAGTTTGGGCGGACCCCTCCTGCTGCTGCGACCACTCCTTCTAGCGGGGTCCCCCCTTTGAGAGAGACGGCTATGGTGGATCCTCCAGGTGTTCGTACCTATGCCACACTGACCCCTCTTCCGTCGACTGTTATGGGCCCTTCGGCTCGATCTCCAGGTCTCGGGGGTTTTTCTTCCCGGCCTCCCTTGTTCCCGATCCGCGAGGAGGGTGGGTCCACTTCTGCTGCTGTACCGGCGGGTCCATTCATTCCTCTGGTTGACATTCCATCCCTTCCTCGGGACATTACGTACGTTGGAGCTGGTCTTCGCCGCTACACCGTGCCTGAGTATCCTTTACCCGAGGATACCTTTGACTATCTGGGCGGCCGCGTGGGTGACGAGGTATGTCTCTTCTATTCTGTCTTCTGCTGTTCTTTTATATCTGTTTATCTTTAAGAAGTTTGCTAACTCCCTTTCTTATGTCTTTTTGCAGTGGGTGAGTGTTCGTGCAGCTGATCTGAGAGCTCTCCATGCCCAGTACCTCTACAACTGGAACCTCCTCCAGTTTGTTGGTCGGGACCCCACGGTATACATGCGCGATTACCAGAGGGCGATCGACGTATCTCTTCGGGTGGACGACCCTCTGTCCTCTTCTCGTGCTTGGATCGAGTCTCGGAGGAGTAGTAGCCAGACCTTCAGGCATTCATGGTCCTTGGTGATTCACCCTACAGCACCGGTCCAGTCGACAGGGCTTTCTTAGGTAGCAGTTCCCTCTGTCCCAGCGGTCGATCCTACTCCGGATGAGGGTTCGGGTGATAGTGGGAGCGTGTCGAAGCGCGCCCGAATAGATTAGCTTTTCTTTTCCTGCATTTAGTTAGTTCAGATAGATATGTAGTTTTATTTTTAGATATTTAGACAGAGATTTAGTTTCTTGAAAACCGTTCTTTTATTAGTTTTTATAAAAATCTTTATTTGTGTCTGATGACGCGTTTTTTATTATTTATTTGTGATGAAAAGGTAATAATTACGTGAATCGATAATTTTAGGAGCCATACCTTGTAATGTGGCGATACTTAGGGTTCATGCAAAAGAACAGAGTGAGCACAGGGCATGCAGAAGTGATTCTTTTGACAAGAATGACTCTTATGTGTAAGAACAGCAAAAATAGGGTGACACAAAAGGGGATTGTCGTGCGACAATCCCTCCTGGATATGGGTTTGTCGCGCGACAAACAGGCACATGACATTCTTTTTTACTATAAATACACCCCTCTTCTTTCCTTCATCCCCACACATTTCCCGAAATGTCTTCTTATCGCACAAATTCTGATTTTTCTTATATTGAAACTCGAGATGCTCTGATATCCTCTGAGAATGGTTTGAACTTTGGTGCTTTTAGCCTTTTAGCGGGTTGGTGCCATCGTCCTATAGATTTTTCCTTTTTGCTGGGCGCTTTGTATTTTTGGAGCCCTGTGGATCATCTTTTCCGTTTCGGGCTAGATGAGCTCTACTCGACTTATGAGGAGTTTTTCTGGCTGTTGCGTTCTGACGTTCGTCTCCCAATGGCTGTCCCCATAGAAGAAATTGGTCCTCGAGATATGCTGATTGATTTGTTAGCCATTCCCCAGGCGGCATGTGATGGTTTTATTATCGACGGGCTTCTTGACCTCCATAAAATGGTGAGGTTCTTTCATCGTTACGAAGAGAGAGCTTCTTATAGTGTGGGGCGTACTACGGCGGCCTTGATCTGTCTTATTTCTGATATGTTACTAGTGACGGGCTCTTTCCGTGTTGATTCGACTATTTTGAGTTTGATTTATCATGCTAGGAATGGGGAGTCTATAGTGCCGATCGTTCTTGCAGAGACTCTAAACGGCCTAGATGATCTCAAAAAGGGAGCTTCAACCTTTTTCAAGGGAAGCCCTCGTTTGCTATACATGTGACTGTTGGAACGTTTCCGATCGGTGGGTTTCAACGGGGTTCGGCTTGATAACCCGACGCACTTTTTTCGTCGTCCCCTCTTTGGTGCTATGACCATGTCTTCCTCTGACTGGACGGTGTGGTTTTTGGAGAACTTTCGGGCTATCCGGTGGAATATTCCTTGGTGGAAGCTGCGGGCGATGGTGCTTAGTATAGGGGGTCAGAACTACGTTCGGCTCCGCGGGCTCTGGTTTACTTCCTTTTATCTCCCAGGACATCTTTTTCGGCAGTTCAACGTTCCTCAGGACATTCCCATTGGTCTGAACAACTTCTTGTCTAAATCTAAATTTGTGACCCCGCATGTTTCTTTATTGGTAGAGAGGATGTGGCGTGCTCGATTGACTCGTCAGTTCAACTATGCCCGTTTTGGTATTACCAGGCCCCTCCAGGATGACATCATCTGTTCTCGTTGGGGGTCTTTGGAAGGGGAGCTAATTGATAATCCCTTCCAAATGGAGTGGTTCCAGTTCATGGATTCTGAGCCTACAGAAGAGAACATTGTCTTTGCGTACGAGATTCTAGATGAGGCTCGAATTGATTTGGCTACTGAGGACCCTGCTTGGCCATCCCCTAGGGATTAGGTTTTTTTGTATGCTGTATCTCCTTTGTAACTTTCGGTGTTATGAACCACCTTAATAATATATGAAGGACTGTTTATAGAAAAATAAGTTTCTTTACAATGTTTAAACCGGGCCTGAAGTCACTTCTCAGGTTGCCTACGTTCCCCCTTTTTGATTTTTCAAAAACACCATTTCGAATTGGGGCTCAGGTTTACGTAGTTCTTATCTATACAGGTTATATCTATTGGTAATACTTATTCAGTCGATCTATGTTGACTGGTGAATGCAGTAACTATCCGTCTAAGTCAGCAAGTATAGCAGCACCCCCAGTGTCAATCTCTTTGACGATGTACGGCCCTGTCCACTTTTGTCCAAACTTTCCCCTCGGGTCTCTGGCTGGCTCTCGAATCTCTTTTAACACGATGTCGTTCTCATTGATACCCCGAGTCTTTACTTTTTGGTTAAATGCTCGAGTAATTCTCTTCTGATACCCTTGGTGTTGGTACGTGGCTCTCAATCTCTTCTCATCTAGCAAGGCCAGCTCGTTATAATGTGCTTGGACCCACTCCAATTCATTGATTTGATTCTCTAGCATTACCCTGAGAGAGGGGACCTCTAACTCAACAGGGAGGACTGCTTCCATCCCGTATGTAAGTGAAAATGGGGTTGCCCCGGTAGAGACCCTTTCGGTGGTGCGGTATCCTCACAATGCATATGGTAACTTATCTGGCCAGTCCCGACAGGTGTCGGTCATCTTGCTTAAGATATTCTTCAGATTTTTGTTGGCGGCCTCAACTGCCCCATTGGTTTGTGATCTATATGGCGAGGATCTATGTCGGGTGATGCCGTATTCTTCCATAACTGTATTAGCCTTCCCTTCAAAGTGGGTTCCGTTGTCTGAGATGATCTCATGTGGGACCCCATACCGGCAGATGATATTTCTCCTCATGAATCGAGCAACTTTTCTGGCGTCAAGGGTTTGAAAAGACTCGGCTTCTACCCATTTGGTGAAATAGTCGATGGCCACTAGTATGAACTCATGGCCGTCGTTGGCTTTGGGCAAAATCTTCCTAATGACGTCGATTCCCCAGGTTGCGAAAGGCCAGGGAGTAGTCATGTTGTACAACTCTTTTGGAGGAAGCTTCTTGGATTTAGCATAGATTTGGCACTTGTGGCAACGGCGTATGTGGTTAACGCAGTCGTTCTGCAGGGTAGACCAGTAATATCCTTGCCTGATGACTTTACGGGCAAGTGTATGACCGCTCATATGAGGTCCACAATCACCCCCATGTATCTGATCCATCACTTTGACAGACTCTTCTTCAGTGAGACATTGGAGATGAGCTCCGTCGTAGTTCCTCCTATATAGCCTTCCGGCGTAAAGTATGAATCTTGACGCTAATCTTCTGACCGTAACCCGGGTTCTCTTGTCTGCTTGCTCGGGATACTGATGGTTTTTCAATAGGTTCTAGATGTCGTAAAACCAAGCGGTTAAGTCCCCGTTCTCTTCATTCTCTACCTCAAGGGCCATGCAGTGTGCTGGTCCTGATCTTCTTTATACTGTAAGATTTATTTCTTCCATCCCCTCTGGGATATCGATCATAGATGCCAGGGTTGCTAGTGCGTCAGCAAAATTGTTTTGTGACCTAGGGACATAGTAAAACTCTGAATGTTTAAACCTTCCTGCGACATCTTCCAGTCGGATGAGGTAGGGGACTAATTTCTCATATCTGATCTTCCATTCCTTCAGAACTTGGTGGACCACTAATGCCGAATCTTCGTACACTTGTATTCTCTTTATACCCCTTTGGAGCGCGATCTCTAATACGATTATACAGGCTTCATACTCGGCCATGTTGTTGGTGCAGAAGAAGTCTAGACGATACGATACCGGGGAGTGAGTTTGGTCTGGAGAGACTAACAGGATGCCTATCCCGTTTCCATTTCGGTTGGCGGCCTCATCGAAGTACAATTTCCAGTCTTTATCGATCTCGACATTCATGATAGTTTCGTCTGGGAATTCGGCTTCTTCTAGCATGTCCCATAATATTGGATTGTGGGCCAGGTAATCAGCTATGATCTTGCCTTTGACTGCCTTCTGGGTCATGTAGGTGATGTCGAATTCGGAGAGTAAGAACAACCATTTTGCCATACGGTTCGAGAGAGCTAGTTTCTCGAAGAAGTATTTCAACGGATCAATTCGTGATGCCAGGATGACCAGGAAAACCAGCATGTAGTGCTGTAATTTTTGTGTTACCCAGACGACAGCGGTGCATGATTTCTCCAACGGCGTGTAGTTTATCTCAAATGGGGACAATTTCTTGCTGATGTAGTAGATGGCCTGTTCTTTTCGTGTATCGGTCAGATGTTGGGCTAGCATGGCTCCTGCAGCTGAATCAATGACGGTCAGGTATAGAATTAGTGGTAGTCCGTCCTGTGGTGGGGCTAACACTGGAGGTTTGGAGAGGTAGTCTTTTATTCTATCAAAAACTTTCTGGCACTGATCGTCCCATTCTCCTGGTAAAGACTTCCTCAGGAGTTTGAAGATAGGTTCGTAAGTCTGAGTAAGCTGAGAGATGAACCTGCTGATGTACTGCAAATTACCTAAAAATCCCCGGACCTCTTTCTCGGTACAAGGCTCGGGCATGTCTCGGATAGCTCGAACTTTGGCAGGGTCTACCTCGATTCCCATTTTACTGACGACATAGCCCAGCAACTTTCCTTTAGTTACCCCGAACACACATTTCTGTGGATTGAGTCTCATCTGGTACTGGCGGAGGCGATCAAAAAAAGCTCACAAGGCTAGTACATGGCCTTCTCTTTCCTTCGACTTGATTATCATGTCGTCCACATATACTTCTACTTCTTTGTGAAACATGTCGTGGAAGATAGTGGTAGCTGCCCTTTGATATGTTGCCCCGGCGTTCTTCAGCCCGAATGGCATAACGGTATAGCAGTATGTCCCCCACGGTGTGATGAATGATGTTTTCTCTTAGTGATCCGGGTGCATCTTGATCTGATTATACCCTGCAAAACTATCTATGAATGACTTCAGAGCATGGTTGGCGGTATTATCCACTATTAAATCAATGTTAGGTAATGGGAAATCGTCTTTCGGGCAGGCTTTATTGAGATCTCTATAATCTACACATATGCGGACCTTCCCATTTACCTTTGGAACGGGCACAATGTTAGCTAACCATGAAGGTTATTCGATCACCCACAAGAACCCCACACTCAGTTGTTTCATCACTTCTTCTTTCACTTTCAGGGACCACTCAGGCGTAAGCTTTTTTAATTTCTGCTTGATGGGTCTAAATCCCGGCTTGGTGTGTATTTCGTGCATGACTATCTGGCTGTTCAAACCTGGCATATCTGCATAGGACCAGGCGAAGACATCCACGTACTCCCTCAGAGTTTGTGTGAATTCTTCTCTTTCTGTCTTACTTAGACTTGCCCCAATACAGACCTATTTATTTTCTTCTCCTGTTCCGAGGTTAATTACAAGAGTGTCTCCTTCCTCGCTCTGTATACGCTGCTCCTCCCGTTTAGGGTGTTCGTTTAGTCTTTCCAACTCCATATAAGCAATTACATAATTAACATCAACAGGATAACGCAAAACAAAGTCTTCTTCATTGATAATAGTGTTTACCGGTACAAGTTTAAAAAGTGAATCTAGGAGTGACTCCTCCCTACCCTTATCCTCACTTTTATCTCTCACCCTTACAATTTTACTATTTCCCCATTTTTCTTGGTAATCTGGATCAGCGTGTATCAAGTGTACAGGGTCGTCTCTTGGTTCGTCATCCCCTAGAGCCATGATGTCAAAGAGATCTCCAATCAGTTCTTCCTATTCATCTTCCTGTCTTCATTTTCTTCTCTCGGCCCGATCGTCAACTTGGTAGAGAAGCTGTGTATATCATTTTCCTTGAGATAGAAGTCCTCTTCATAGAAGATTTTCCATCCTGGAAGGCTATCCCTGTCGCTATTTCTCCAAGGCTCCTAAAAGCCGCAAAAGGGAAAGTCCTCCCCTTCTTTAATGAAAAACCCATTCAGAGAGCTAAAACTCGGATATTGATGCCCTCGACCCTTTTTCTCTAGGTTGTCTTCTTTGGTGTGCCGGTACCCCAACCCTTCTCTTTCATGCCTCGTCGCTGGTTCTAAGGCCTAAAGTAATCCTGGCTATCCCATTCCCAGACTAGCTCCAGGTAACTATTTCATCATTCTCAGCATATTTGTGACCTTGGTGCTGAGACCGGGGATATTATCAGGGGGTAGATACTCGATTCTCTGGGTGGTGAGAGTTTATACTTAAGGTTCGTAAGAAAAACCTCCTAGCTGTATGCTCTGGCTCCTGATGCCCAAAACGGGTAATTTCAGATCTGCCAAGGTCATCTCAGGATCTCCTTGGATGGTAATTATCTTCCCTTCGAATGGTATCTTGATCTTCTAGTATAAGGAGGAGGGGAGTGCTCCTACTTCGTGGAGTCATGCTCTTCCCAACAGGAGGTTGAAATTGGAGGGAATGTCTATGATTTGAAAATCAGCTGGGAAGTTTCCGGGACCGACCATGAGATCGAGCTTTAGGGAACCCAGAACGGCCCTTCTGGTGTTGTCATAGGCTCTAACGGTCACAGCCGACGGAGAAAGTTCTGAGTCCAAGATACCCAGACATTTGGCGGTCTTCAAAGGGCAGACATTTATGGTTGACTCATTGTCAATGAGGACCTACGGCAGGATTTTTCCTCGAGTTCGGACAGTAATATGGAGGGTCAGACTGTGTTTCTTCCCTAATGGAGATAAGTTTTCATCTGAAAATGACAGACTTCTTTGGACTGTAAGGGACCCGATCATGTTTGGTAGTTGTTCGGGCGTAGAGTCTGGTGATATAAAGGCCTCATCTAGGAGTTTGATAAAGGCGGTCCTGTAAGGTTTGGAGGCAATCAAGAGGCCCCAAATGGTGATGTGTGCCTGAGTTTTCTTCAACTGTTCCAGTACTCGATCTTCTCCTATTTCCTTAGGAGGTGGTGATTTCTCGGTATCCATTGGTGGTGGCTGATATACCCTTCCTGATCGGGTAATTTGTTGTATCCAAAGGGACGCTGGGTCTGATTCCTCTGAGATTTCTGATGACTCTGGCTCTGCCGACCAACTAAAAGTCCCGGGGAGGTTTCTGTCATACAGATTGTCTCCTTGGGGGGGCCTCGGGTCTTCCATGGCTGTTTCTTCTTATCCTGGGTCCATCCTATCCCAGATTTTTTGGGATTGGTTTTGATTTCTAGTGGTTGTGAGATCCCCTGATTTGCCTTTCCTAAACCTTGCTCGGGTAGGAAGTCCATCTTAGCCATCCATTGGTCGATTATTGGATTGAGGCCTGGGGCAACTTGAGCCTTTGTTGGCAGCACAACGGGTGACTTGTAGGCTGGGTCGTCTCGGATGAGTCCTACGGGATCAAAACTTTCTTCATCAGTGGTTAAGGCGTTAATTCCCGCAGGTGGAGCATGGTTGGGAAGGGGGTTGTTGGTAACATTGGGCCTGCCATGTGCGGGGATGGTTCCGGCTTCAATGAGGTCCTGTATACGATGGCGAAGAGCCAAGCAGCGTTCCGTGTCATGGCCCGCTGCTTGATGGTATGCACAGTTCTCATTCATTCTCCAGGTGCTGGGAATAGGGTTTGGTGGGGGGTGCGAGTTGAGTGGAGTGATCAGTCCGGCCTTTCGGAGTAGCTCCAGGCTTTTGACCAGGGTAGTGGGAAGGGTGTAGAAGTTTCTCCTTTTCTTGGCCTCGGTGCTCGAAGAGTCTCCTTGTGCATGCCATCTTTCTCCTAGTGTATGAGGCTTTCTTCGCATCGGTCTCTGCCTTTTTGGCCAATTCTTCCTGTACCTGCGACCCCATGCTTAACAGGGTTCTGAAGTGTGGGAATACATGCTTTCCCATACAACTTAGTATAGCTGGAGTGAAATTCTTCTGTATGATCTCCAACTGTTCTTCTTCATTGGGTCGTTTGGACATTTGGGAGGCCATTTCTCTCCAACGGGTGACAAAGTCGCTGAAGCTCTCTTTTTTGCCTTGCTTGGTTATCTCTAGGTGTTTACCGGTAATTTTTAAATCCTCGTTGGACCCGTATTTGGTCATGAATTCCTTGACGATATCTTCCCAAGTTTTTGTGTAGTGCCTCTCCAAATCGAAAAACCATCTCAGAGCGCCCCCCGTGAGAGTCATGTGAAAGGCTTGAGCCAACTCTGGCTCTCCACAACCAGATACTTGCATGGATCTGATGTAGGATTGAAGATGGGTTTTAGGGGGTGTGGTTCCTGTGATTTGGTGATGGAAGGGAGTTTGAATCCCTGGGGTAATCTTGCTTCCGGGTAGAGGGAGAAGGCATTCATATCCGTAATTTCGTCTGCCCCTTTTATTAGTGAAATCCCCCTTTGCAGAACCTTCATATGCTCTTTCAGTTTCTTTATTTCTTCACTCTCTCTCAACACCTCGTCGGGCTGTTCCCGAGCTATAACCGATTCTGCATACACTGCCCAAAGTAGGTTGATGTCTGGGTACTCATTAGGAGGGGCTACTGGGGCCGGTGGTGGAATAGGTCTTGGGAGAACTTGTGGCCATGGCTGGTATTCGGGATCAAGGCCTTGCTGAGGTTGTGGCCAGATGATGGGTGGCTTTGGTTGTTGGTAAGTGGGTCCTGAATCCGGGGCCAATTGATTCTGATTGTTGGGATCGGTCTGAACGGGATTGGCCATGACAGGGACCGTTTGGGGTGGATTGGTTCCTTGAACTGGGGAAGTACTTGCGATGATTGCCCTTGATTCGGATCTCGATTCGGTGGTAGCCGTTCAAACCCCGGTGGTGCGGCTCATCTCATCCGGCTGACAACTCTTCTACTCAAACTCGGGTACTCTGTTGTTCGTTTATGAGGCTTGCTAGATTCATGCTGACGGTCATTAGCAAACGATGCATCTCGGCTAACGTTGGCTGAGCTGCAGACGCCTCGACTAGGCTCTGATATGTCTCTTGATTTTTGCGTCCATCGGCCATTTCGGGTGTGCTTGGTCTTACTAGTCTTCCGGTATGATCTCGACCGGCCCAACCTTTCAGTCTGTCGTTGTTTTGCGGCTGTAGACGAAACCACGTGGCGAAGATGAAGGAAGACTACGATGCGACTCAATTTTTGCCAAAAGAACCACTAAAAATTGCCGAGAAAAAACTCGAGTTTTAAAAATGTGTTGTAAAGTAAGCCGTAAGGTGGTACATACCATACGGCTGTTTGACAAGTGTTTTAGCCGACTCTATTTTATATGCAGCGCAGGTATACGAACGGTTAAGGCTTTAGGCTCCCTCCTATTTGGCAAGACCTTGCGACATACCCCAGGGGTGGGTACGTGCAAGAGTCTTTTGATATACTTTCCGGGTACGTGAGTGTTCTCGTCACTCGATATACCTCGGGGGCGTACTTGGCCAAGGAGAGTGGAAGTAATGCTTTCGGTTTATGTTGGCCCAAGCAAGCCAACTTCCTACTCACTTATAATACTTCCGAGGGTTTGAGGTAAATTCACACTTGTAGAACCAATGCATGATTTGTGAAAGTGCGTGTAAAGTTTGAAATGTTGGTTTTACAAATATCATTATCTTTATTACGTATTTTTGAAAAATTCCCATTTTTAGAAAAAGGTTTCTTCTCAATCAATTAACACAAGTAGGGAAAGCAGTAAAGGCAGGTATTCAACAAATAAACAAAAGTCCACATATAAGAGTCTAGTTTTCTAGTGTCCCCAGCAGAGTCGCCACTGTGAGAATCCGCAAATGCGACCCCTGGGTCTCGCTCCCGTTGTTGGGCGTCTGGAACGTCGGAACGGATCCCGTCGCTCCATTTGCTTCGATCGGTGTTGATAATTCATATCGGGTGTCCCTCTATCCTATTTTTAGATGCAAGATGGTTCGTTCAGAGTCGCCAGTACGTTTTACAAGAAAACAGACAAAATGGTTTGTGTAAGAGGAAAGGCTATATATAAGCCTTTCTTTACACATTTGTCTACGAAACCAGGATTCTATAGGGTTCGGAAACTATATTACAATTTGGGAAGGTGTTAAGCACCCATTCCGCCGTTTCGGTCTCTAGTGGTCTTATACGTTTATTTTATGTTGAAAAACTTGGATGCTTTTACTGACAGTCTACTACTTTCCAAGTGAGAAAACCCTAATTTCTGGGAAAAAGCGGGAAAAGGGATAAAAACCTTTGTGTTCCGAGATCCAATGTTTTTATTATTGAAAGATGTAAATACAAATGACAAAACCTTTTATTTTGAAAGAGTGTCCCGTATTATTTTCTCAGATAATGACGGTTTTCTCGTGTTGTGATTACTTTGGTAAAAGTTCGGATCTTGTGTCGGGACTAATTTAATATGGAACTAAAACTCTTTGAGGGGAGTTTTATCAGACACGTTGCAGTCTATAGAAAAGACATGATATATTGATTTTAATTCCTAGATAAGTCTTATCAGTCCGAATTTTGAAAACAAAATTTTATCCGGATGATAATGTACTTATTCTTCTGTTTTTTGGAAGTGGTTTTATCAGGGTCATTTGTTTTGAAAACAGTAGACTACTTTGTAACTTGGCAATAATTTTATTCAAATGAAACATGGACTAAACAACAGGAGTAAAACAAGTACACAGATATATAATTTAAATACTAGAAGAGATTTTCTTTACCTTCCCGACGAGAATAATAGTAAGAAAGAAAGTATAATGCGACAGAGAGATCTCCGATGATAATGATCTTTTCCTTCTTTAGATATTTCCGAGAATTCGATTCCAGAGACGGGACACGTCGAGTGTTGGGAATATATTCGATAACTCCTCAGAAATAAGATTATAACAGAAAATACTTGATGAAAGACTAGAAAATTAGATATAAGCCAATAATTCTTCAGTTCCAAGTCGCTGTCCTGGAATCCTTGGGGGTGTTGACCTATTTATAGTGGTGTGAAGAATATGTCGCGCGACACTTCCCCAAAAGGGGCATATGTCGCGCGACAATGTGTCCAATATCGCGCGACAAACGACTGAAGTGATGTCTCTAACAGACTGATTTGTCAGAGAGTGGATGGTCGGGGTCAGAGGGGTTTGTCGTGCGACATAAGAGTGATTGTCGCGCGACATACCAGTGATTGTCGCGCGACACACTGATATGTCGTGCAATAATCCCACTTAAAAATAGGTTTGTTGGCCAACAAACCCTTTCGGGGTAGTTTCGGGTGCTCTGGTGGGTCCTGAACTCCAAAAACAGTAATTCTCGTAAGTCGTTTAGGGTTCTTGCGGGGGTCACGGATCGAGGTGTCTACATAAAGTAAAAAAGTGTATAGAGAGAAAGTAAAAGTACGAGATATCATGTACCAAACGCTAAACAACAATGCATTTGAGTCTGTTTGGCTATAATGTGAAAATTGGAGGATAACTCGATATTTACCATACCCATAAACTACATAACATTACTGTATCCTAACAATAGTAACTATTGCATACATTCATTAATCTTAAATCTCATTTAGTTCACATATTTGAGGATTTAAGAAAGAGAAGTCATTACTTTCTTTTGTTTGATAAGTATAAACTCCGAAAATACTTTCTTGGCAAAGGAGAAAGTAGGGGAAATTATTGAGAAAATCATTCCACTCAGATCTCATGGGATTGATTTTTCCTTATGATTTCCTAGTATTTATTACAAAAGTTTTGGACAACAATACCCTTGCCTAAATATGATATTGCCAAATTTTTATGACTTTTTTATTTTAAAATATAAGGGTATTATTAAAATATTGGTATATTTTTACGTTCCTTTTCTGTACCAACCAAACACTGAAAGGGAAATCAAATAGCATTTCCTGAATACTTTCCATACTTTACCAAATACGGGAAATAAAATATGACAAGAACTTTAGTTTACCACCCCCATAGAAAAGACAAGAAAATTGATTTTCCTTCCGTGAACCAAACGAGGTTTTAGAGTATAATGGAGGAGGCACAAATTTAATTTAGTAGGGCTCGATTAAAAGTAAGTAATTTTTTTCAATTACAATTAATAATAACACATGAAAAGTTATTCAAAATATTAAACATTTATTACATAAAAGAGATGTACAAGAAAAATTCAGAAATTAAAAAAAAATCAATGCGAGCCTTCATATCTTGAAAACATTAAAAGACATTTTCATTTCAATATTTTTAATGTCTTTCTCAATGTTATGAGTTTTTATTTTGATAAATTCATACATTTTCAAATTATTTTATGCATTTTCCCCTAAAAGTTCATAAATTTTCTGCGGTAAGTCATAAATTATCCTATATAATATATTTTATGCAGTTGTCTTGATTATAAAACAGGCTTCTTGATTGAATTAAACTTGATAAATTTTGATTCAATAATACAGTCCATTTGCAGTCACCAATTCAAAATGTTCTTCTCATCATAGCATAACAAAAAAACGAAATATTTTACTAATTTAAGTGTTCAAATAATGGAAAATATTGCAAATTGAGAATATTGCATACTGTCCATACGATTTTACAGTGTTCAAGATAGAGAGAAAAAGTGAAAGAATATATTTTCGAAATATAATATGAGTACACGTCTTTTTAATTTAAAAGCGGAGAGTAATTTAGACATTTAGGCTCCGTTTGATTGCAAAGATGGAAAAGAAAAATAAATTTAGTTAATTTGTGTGAAAAGATATAAAATAAGGTGAGAGATATTACTCATTTTATGAGTATATATCCTCCATCCTTCAATATTTTTGATGAAAAATTTTTACGCACTACCAAGCAAAGAAAATTTCTTCATGGAAAAGCTTAAAAATCAAGATGATATCACCTCTATCACTCAACTTATTTTCCATCTTTTCATCAAAACTAACTCAATTTATTTTCATTTTCCACTTTGCAATCAAACGGAACCTTAATAGTTGTTTAACCGTTAAATTGGTCGGTGGAAGGAATCAGACAATAAAAGGGCCAAACCTATATAATATGTAAAGTTTTGGGGGTTAAGATCAGTTTATGTATAATTAAAGGGGTCAAAGGTTCACATAGCTCTCTCTTTTCCTTTTCTAATAATAGTTACAAGTCAGACCCTAAAGTTTTAAATACTTTAGAAATTCACCTTATAGTTTTCATGTTCACACAAAAGTCCCTATAGAAATATAAAATACTACACCTACCAATAGCAAAATTTATTACTATGTACTGCTAGGCCAACTTTTTTATGCTAATTGATGAGATAAGTACACCAACTAAAGGGTTAATTAATATTAAGCCTTTTGCCCTTCATGCCCCCACACTTTTTATTATATTATTAATATATTTGTCAGTTCTTTTATGGCCATAATTCTACCATTAATTATTCCTCCAACTACCCATGTTCCATTTCTTCATCAAATTTAATGTTTTTACACATACATTTATTTTCATTTATTCTTTCTTAATTTTGGAAAATGGGGTCTCTAGAAGGACATGTAAGATAAGGAAAATAATTTAAATACGTTAATTAAGAAACATGGCCCAATTCTAACAAGCATACCTTTGTGCTTTTATTTTTGACAACTAAGAGTTTTAGGTAAATGCCGTTGTCAATGTTGAGGGTGCACATGGTTTTCGATAATTTGAAGATAAACATTTATTTACACCATTTTATTTGATAAGGGCATAAATAAATCAAATTAATTTGTCCGACTCAACTAAGATATTATGAGTTACAAGAGATATATATATATATATATACTAGTTTTAAACCCATGCGATGCATGGACGTTTGAACATACTTTTAAGAATATAAAATATTGATCAAATGACTTTATTTTTAAGATCACAAATGTGTATTTAGTTTTAAATAATTACTAAAAAAAAGAAGCTAAAATATGAATGCCATCATCTTCCATTACTCGATCACCTAGATATAAAGTTTAAATTCATTATTGAGGTTATGTATATGCTATATGGCAACAGAATTCACTATTTATTACATGAGTATTATAATTCATTATCTCGCATAACTTAACTTTGATGTATGAAAATGCATCGGTTCCAATTTGAAAAGACAAATTAAGTAGTTATAGTATTTGGAAAGAGAAATTGGTGAGAGACCCTTCAAAAAAATAAATTCGTGAGAGAATTAAATGAATGAAAAGAGAATGGTAATAGAGTTGCCTTCATAGATGATACAAAAATTAAATAAATAGAGACATAAATATAATAAAATTGCCTTAATTAATATAAATAATATCATTAATGAAAGTATTGTATATATAAATACATTAATTAATATAAATGATATTATTAATGGCATCATTAATGGAGGCCTTCCTCCATTTTACTATTATAATATAGATATATATAATTATATATATATATATATATATATATATATATATATATATATCAAGTATAGGTTGTTAGTCGAGTAACAAGTACTCAATAACTTTGAATGATAATAGTTGGAAGAAATTTCAGTTGAGTTATATTACAGAGAAAAGAAAGGGGATTCTTGAGTTTTTCTTCCTCCTGCTAAAAAAGACAATAGTGTTATCGTGCTTTGCATTTTTTTTTTTCGAAACTTCTTCTTTAATGACTTTTTTAGTCTTTGTGCTTGCTCAGCCATTGGCCTTCTATTTCACTATTTCATTCACTCCATTCATGTTTCGGCTCAAATTTAACTTTCGATTTAATTCTTGAACTCATTTCAACTCTAAATTTTCTCAAACAACTAGTTTAATTAGGGAATTTTTGTTTTGGCTTTGCACTTATACACTTTAACTTGTAAAAAGGTTAAAATTAAACAGAAGCAACCTGCATTATCAAATCTCATTATTACAGCTCAAGTGTTTTACTATTTCCAAGTGGGTGTGTTGAGTTATTTAGTGTTAATCTTTCGAAAGAAATAGGGCACTTTTTTGTATGTGATCCATGCCCCCTTTTTTTTTTTTCGTAATTTAGTCCAGTCACAAATACTACTGTAATTCATAGATAATGTCTAGGCCTGTCAATTAGGCAGAATAGTCTCGAAACCTACATGTTCGACCCGTTTAATTAAAGATCAAATTTTAATTGAATTTTAGTCGAGTTAAGTGTGAATAAAATTTTAAACTTGAAATAAATTTGGGCCTTGCTTGAGCATTAATGCTCTGCCTGAATTAACCTTGGCAAGCTTGTACTATGTCACATAACTATGTTATTTATTGAATCAATCCACTATCCGTAAGGTTTAAACCTCCTCCGTTTAAACCTCCTCCACATGCAATACCCCACCGTAATTAGGATTGTATGCAATTATATTTTAGAATTTGAATATTATTTAGAATTTTGTTGGACTTTTCGGACTATATTATGGTAGAGACTGTACTAAATAATTATTATTAAGTACTTTTCAAATTTTTAGAGTATGTTTTATTAATCTTATATGGGCTGACTCGAACTTGGCCCGTTGTAAATTATGAGTTTAGTTTGAGGCTTTGAGCATATACAGTGAATTTTAATTGGGTCTACACTCGAGTTTGAGAATGTTCAAAATAATTTGGGTTGAGCGTGAATAACTTCAAGCTCAAATCATATAGCTTGATTGGCTAGCCTAATATTCAAATTTACAGATAATATTAATATAATTCACGAACTCTTGGTGTAGTTTACATGTGAAATCTCATAATTAATTCGTATCTATAATTTGAATAACGTGGTGCCAATTTCTTTATTAGAGGTCAAACTTCATATCTTAAGATTATTGATTTTTGATCTAAGAAAATACAAATGCGAAGAAACAACCACAAAGTGTAACAATGGATGTCAAAATGATTAAGAAATAAGAACAAAATGTAATGATGTATGTTAGAAATTCTTCGGTCGTGTTAAAAGCTACTTTAATTTTGATTTTTTTATAAGCGATATACAAATGCACATGGTGATTAACTGCGAAAAAAGTATAAAAGAAACGAAGTTTTAATGACTCGAACATGGACATAAAGTAGTAGAGAAACCCATCCGTATTTTTACTCTACTAACCCTCCATGTATTTTTGAATTTGTATTTATAGTTGAAGGAAGAAGAAATTTCTTGAAAATTTACCGCTAGCCAATTGTCACTCCTTTCCATGCCCCACCACTTGTCCTTAGACGATTGCCGCCATATAGTGGAATAAAATGACTCACTGATTTTAGTAGGGTGTTGTGTCGAACGCGAAAACTAAATAATCTAACTGTACCGATTTGATCGTTAAAAATTGAAATAGGAAAAAAATTGAAATTGACAAAAAAAAAATTGAATCGAATGTCAAAACCAAATATGTTTGGTTCGGGTTTGAGGTGTGTCAGTGCAAAATTGATCAAAACTAAACTGTACAGAACCAAACTGAATCATTACATATATGTTTCGAAAATAATATTATTTCACTATCTAAAAATTGTACGTTCCTAAAATTTACGAGCACTAATGAGGACCCGACTTTTTGAACTATGAATATTTTAGTCATATTATCAACATAAGAGTAAATATTTCTTCTGTCCCAAATAAGAAAGAACAAGAATAGAGTTCTTATTTTTTTTTTACTAAAATAAGTGTTACCTTATACTAAATTTCTTTTTATAAAAATATATTTTTTTATTAAAAAATATGAAAACCGGATAAAATCAGACTGAAACCGAATTAAAAAGTTTGGTTCGGGTTTGGGTTTGGAAGATTCCGAAATCAAGACTGAAATAAACCAAAATCGAACTTTCACTTTCGATTTGGGTTTGAATCTCTTAATTTATACTCCAACCGAAACCAAAAACACTCATAGATTGTGGCCAGCGGTTGGCACTCTTCGTGAAGAGAATTAGTGGAGATGTATAAAAGCTGGCTCGAACACTCGTGACATATAAAAAGTGAAAAACTTTACTGCCGCATGTTGCTAGTTTATTGGGAATTGGGGATGGTGCGAGCCGGTAGTAAAAGATCCCCACCTAAAGGGAGACGTCGCATTTTGGAGCTGTACTTGATAGTAAGAATAAATTTTTCTCTACCTCTGAATGTAATAGTGCATGGCTTTAAAAGAATTTAAGAGGAGATAGTAAATGGAATATAATGAGAATGCAGTACTGATATTGGGGTTTGTGGGGGAAATTGTGATGAGCATAGATTTAATTTTTATTTTTTTTAATACATATATGTGTGTGTGTGAAAAGGGAGAAAGAAAGAGTAAACATTTGAAATGTGGAGCTAATTCATTAATTATATAGCAAGATGCCATAACAGAGAAAAAAATAATATTGTATACGTTTTTAGTAAATAGTAAAGCAATATTTATTTTTATCTCTTAATGCTGAATGAAGTCCGAATAAAATTTGAACAACTTTTCTTGCTATTTCAAATTTGAGTTTCACAGTTAGAAGTGAAGCACTCTATTGATAAACTTAACATTGTAGGCCGTTAAGAAAATAAAAATAAAAATTAGGCTCTCGAATTTTTTTTTCTTTTTTTGAATTATATAGATCTCTTCTTGTTTTTCAGATATCGACCAACACTTATCATTGTGTTACAATCTCATTGGCTAAATGGCCTAGTCTCTCAATTCTTAAGCTTACACAGTACAACCCTAGCCCCACAAGCTTTGTTAAAGCATCCAACCAAGGGCGGCTTTATTGAGGTGCACCCCCCCCCCCCCCCCCCCCCCCCCCCCCCGCGCAGATTTTTAGAAAATTTTGCATGAGTTTTTGTATCTTTTTTGAATAGTATGGAAAGTTAGGGGATTTGTGTAATTAAGAATATAAATACAGAGAAGGACTTCGTATTTAGTATTACATGCATGGAAGTATTTGGCGAGGGAGTGTTTGCACGATACAATTTAAGAGTTTAGGGTTACGTTTTGTAATTATGTCGTGTTAGGTTTAAATTGCCCTAAGTCCATTGCCTCAGTTAGTTCATTCTCCCTTTTTTCCTTATTTTCTTCTAATGCCGTTTTCTTCCACACTCTGTAACTCATTTTTTCTGTTTCTTTTTTTTCTTCAACCCTCATTTAGTCTACACTGCGCAGCTCATTTCTTTGCTTCTAGATCAAATTTCTTTCTTATTCTGTTATTTTCTTATTATTATTTTGAATATTAAGATTTATGTGTTTTCTTGGATTTTGATTTATTTGCTTTTTTGATAATATTGATTAATATAGTTGTTTGTTAAATATCGACAATAAAGATATCATTAAGCGTTTTCAAAATATGAAATCTCGAAGGAGAATATTGTAACTAAATATGTCATTTTGATTTTTGATGTATAAGATGTTAAGTATTTTAATATAATATTTTGATTTTGACCTTATTATAGTATATGAAAAAAAAAATTAGTCTTATTAATTTGGCCCCTCCTAAAATTAATTTCTGACTCCACTCCTGTCCATAAAGATATAAGATAGTGCAAAGTATGATATGATAAATTTATCCAATGCTGTGCGGTTGTGTCAGATGATTCTTATTCCATTAAAACCGAACAAACTAACTATACCGATCTATTAAAAACTGAAACGAAAAAAAGCCGAAACTGGAAAAACTAAATTGAAACCGACTATGTTTGGTTCGAGTTTGGGTTGTGCCAGTGCAAAACTGAATTGAACCAAACCGAATCGAACCAAACCAAATCATTACATATATGACTTTAAAATAATGTAATATCACTATCTAAAATTTTATGTTTTTAAAACTTGCAAGCTGTACGGAGGACCCAAATCCTTAAGTTATGAATATAGGAGTCATTTTGTCAATATTAATATTTTTTATATTTCAAATAACTAAGAGCAAGTATTGAATTATTATTTTTTTGACTAGTGTTTAACGTACTATTTATTTATTAAAATATGAAAACCGAAAAACCAAACCGAATCGAAAATTTTAGTTCGGATCTAGGTTTAGAAGATTTAGAAATTGAGATTGCAACGAAACGAAACCGAATTTTCAAATTTAATTTAAGTTTATTTCTCTTAATTTATACCCCGATCGAAACTAAAACCACATGTAGAATTTAGACTAGATTGTGGACCTCTGTTCTGTATTTAGTTTATTTTTTGACGTGCCTATAAGACTTCACTGCCATGGTGCTAGTTGTTGGGAATTTGGGATGGTGTAAACCACTAGTAAAAGATCCCCACCTAAAGGTAGACGTCGCTTATTGGAGTTGTACTTTGCTGGTAAGTATAAATTTTTCTCTACCTCTGAATGTAATAGTACATGGCTTTAAAGGAATTTAAGAGTGAGTGCATTATTGATATTGGGTTTGTGGAGGAAATGGTGATGAGCATAGAATTTTTATTTTATTTTTTATATTTTTTTAATATATATATATATGTGTGTGTGTGAAAAGAGAGAAAGAAAGAGTAAATCCTTTGGAATGTGGGGCTTCATTAATTATATAGCAAGATGGCAAAACAGAGAAAAAAAATAATATTGTATACGATTTTAGTAAATAGAAAAGCAATATTTATTTTCTATCTCTTAATGCCAAATAAAGTTCGAATAAAATTTGAACAACTTTTCTTGATATTTTAAGATTGAGTTTCATGGTCAGAAGTGAAGCACTCTATTGATAAACTTAACATTGTAGGCCTTTAAGAAAAAAAAATGGCTCTCGATTATTTTTTCTTTTTTTTGAATTATATAGATCTCCTTACTTTTCAGATGCCGGCCAACACTTATCATTGTGTTACAATATCATTGACTAAATTATCATTATGTTACAATGTCATTGACTAAATGGCCTAATCTCTCAATTCTTAGGCTTACACGGTACAATCCTCACCCCTTAAGCTTTGTTAAAGCATCCAAATGGGTGGATTTATTAAGGGAATGGGGGGCCATGACCCCACTTAGATTTTTAGGGAATTTTGCAAGAGTTTTTGTAATTTTTTTGAATAGTATGGAAAGTTAGGGGGTTTGTGTAATTAAGAACATAAATATAAGGCAAGACTTTGTATTTAGTATAAGATGTGTGGGAGTGTTTGGCAAGGGAGTGTTTGGGCGATACGATTTAAGAGTTTAGGGTAATGTTTTGCAATTATGTCGTATTAGGTTTAAATTACCTAGAGCTCACTGCCTCAGTCAATTCTGTAGGTCGGAAAATACCCTAGAGGGGGGGGGGGGTGAATATTTTAAAAACTAAATCGAATTTTAAAATCGTTTTTAAAATTAATTAAAGTCTATATTAAGTAATCAAACAAAATACTTAAGTAATATCAATCTCAAAGTAAATATAGCAATAAACAATAGAGCTAGAGATAGAAAGATTGAACCGATAGAAGTCGAAGACTTTTTATCCACACGGTTCGGCTTGTTAGCCCCTACTTCCGCGCTCGATTAGTTTTTCGAGAATTTTCACAAATACTGATCTTCTTCCGGGTGAAGATTAAACCTTTACAAGTGATTGCACTCTACAAATGTTGCTTACTCACAACACTTACTACAAGAACTACCTCTTGCTATTTTAAGAGATAAACCTCTCTTAATATTTGAAAAAAATGATTTGGTGACTAACACCAATGTACAATAGCTCTCAAGTGTATGAAGATTACAATTTAAGCTCACACTAAGAGATATCAAATTTGATCAACAATTTATAATTCAAAATAATGATGATTGATCAAAAGCAATGTTCTTAAATCTTTGAATATTGAATGTAGATGAAGAGAATAGTGTAAGAATGATTTAAGAGTGTTTAAATATGTCTTAGATAGTGTATATGTAGTCTAGGATAACATATGACTGTTTGGAGGGAGTTGCTAGAAGTTTGGTGCCAAAAATGGTAAAAAATCAGAAATTCAACGGCTAGTTTTTGGACCATCAGTCGACTGAGTAAGACTCATCAGTCGACTGAGTGGCCATCAGTTGACTGAGCATTGCTCATTAGTCGACTGATGAGCACTGTCTGGCAGGCCAAAAAATGCAATTTTTACACTTTTGCAAATAAGCTTTAAAATCAATTTTAATGCTTGGGGAAAGTAAAATATAGGTTCCTAAGACACCTAATTTTGTTTTGATCAATCTAATTGTGTAAAAACAAAGTGTATGAGCTATATTGAGAATCAAACATGAATCTTTTACATATGAAACATAAGCACTCACTCAAATATAAAATAACGAGTCTTCGAGGGCTTTGTTTGTATCTTCGTTTCTTTTCTTCATTGAGTCATTGATCTCCATAGAAATGCCATTGATAGTGCATTGATTAAGTAGTTGTGTGAGACATTGATATTGCAAATCTTTGTAGGTGAATAATCTTAGTTCCGGCTTTTCGGTTTAGTCCACGTGTAATCAATTTATTGTGGCTATAACTTAAAACATCAACTTAATTAAATTACACATGATTAACGCTATTGTTATTATCAAAACAAGATTAGTGACTTTAAGGTCAACACATTCATTATCCATTTTCTCCTTATTTTCTTATGCTATCATTTTCTTCCGCACTCTGCAGCTCTTTTTTTTCGTTCCATTTTTTCCTCCAACCCTCATTTAGTCCGCACTCTGCAACTTATTTCTTTGCTTCCAGGTCAGATTTCTTTCTTATTCTATTTTTTTTTTATTTATTTTGAATAAGATTTATGTGTTTTCTTGGATTTTGATTTATTTGTTTTTTTAATAATATTGATAAATATAATTGTTTGTTAAATATCGATAATTAAGATATCATTCAACATTTCAAAATATGAAGTCTCGAAGGAGAATATTGTAATTAAATATGTCATTTTGATTTTTGATGCATAAGATGTTAAGTATTTTAATGTAATATTTTGATTTTGACATTATTATAGTAAATGGAAAAAATTCTTAAGTCGTATTAATTGGCCCGTCCAAAAATTAATTCTTTGCTCCGTCCCTATCCACAAAGATATAAGATAGTACGAAGTATGATATGATAAATTTATCCAATGTTGTGCGGCTGTATTTGATTATTTTTATTCCATTAAAACCAAACAACCTAACTATATCGATCCATTAAAAACTGAAACAAAAAAAGCCGAAACTGAATTGAAACTGACTATGTTTGGTTCAAGTTTGGGTTTCGCCGGTGCAAAACTGAACTGAACCGAACCAAATCATTGCATATATGACTTTAAAATAATATGATTTCACTATTTAAAATTTTATGTTCTTAAAACTTACAAGCTCTACTAAGGACCCAACTCTTTAAGTTATGAATACTGTAGTTATATTATCAATGTTAATATTTTTTATATTTCAAATAAGTAAGAACAAGTATAGAATTATTATTTTTCTTTCTGACCAAAATAAATGTTTAACTTACAATTTATTTATTAAAATACGAAAACCGAAAAAACCAAACTTAATCGAAAAGTTTGATTTGGATCTAGGTTTGGAAGATTTAGAAATCGAGATTGCAACGAACCGAATCCAAACTTTCAAATTTAATTTGAATTTATGTCTCTTAATTATACCCTGATTGAAACTGAAAATGCCCTTAGATTTTAGACTAAATTGTGGACCTCTGTTCTGTATTTAGTTTATTTTTTGACGTGCCAGTAAGACTTCATTGCCATGGTGCTAGTTTATTGGGAATTTGGGATGGTGTAAACCAGTAGTAAAAAGATCCCCACCTAAAGGTAGACGTCACATGTTGGAGTTGTACTTGCTAAAATTATAAATTTTTCTCTAACTCTGAATAGCACATGGCTTTATAAGAATTTAAGAGGAGGTAATAAATGGGATAGAATGAGAGTGCAGTACTGATAAGGGGGTTTGTGGAGGAAATAGTGATGAACACAGATGTAGCCCCCCCCTCCTCTTTTTTTTTTCTTTTTTTCTTATATATATATATATTTGGTCCAAACTGAGCGGTATTCAGGCCACTTTTCGAACACCTCGACTAATTCTCTATGCTTTGGGAGATCTTAATATTGCAAGATAAAAAGCGTGGCTCAAATACTGAGATTCAAATTCGGAACCTTACGGTCCTTGCGGCCTGATAATCGACCATCAGGCAAAACCCCAAGATTTATATATATATACATGTGAAAAGGGAGAAAGAATGAGTAAACATTTGAGATGAGGGGTATTAATTATATAGCAAGATGCAATAAGGGGAAAAAATTGTTATACGTCTTTGGTAAATAGTAACGCAAAATTTATTTTCATCTCTTAATGCCGAATGAAATCCGAATAATTCATTTTTTCTTTTTTGAATTACATGGATCTCTCACGCTTTTCAGATGCCGGACAACACTTATCATTGTGCTGAAAGGCCTTTGGCTAGTCTATCAATTCTTAAGCGTACAGAGTACAAAACTCGCCCCTCAAGCTTTGTTAAAGCATCTACAAAGATATAAGATAATGATATTATAAAAATTTATCTAATGTTGTGCGGTTGTATTTGATGATTCTTATTTCACATTTGGTGCCCAAACAAACAACTTATAATTTTTATTTATTTATTCTTCCTATACCATATAATGTCTTCAATATTCTAGTCGAAACTCTTTGGGGTGAACATTTTTCTCCGTCAAAAGTCTGAACGATCATTTAAGTAAGCTCTGAATTTAAAGTTTAGGTTTTGCACTGATGTTTTAATACATATTTACCCTGCATCAAAATTTTAAGTGTAAGAGATATTCTAGTACATATTCAGACTTTCATTCAAGAAAACAACAGAGCTTTTCAGATTTGGATTTTAGACGTTTAGATTCAGGATTCAGATCAAAACAGAAAGCACAGAGTTAGCATCTTAATTTCTTTTATTTTAGCTTCGCAGACAATGGTCGAGTAAGAGTCGGGACATTTAAAGAAGAATTGAAGAAACACTTTATAAACTGCCGATTACCTTGATCTCTGTATTTACATGATTGGTACGGGCAAACTCTTATCGCTCGTATTATATCAATCAATCAATCAATCAACCTGAAAGGCCGCCTATCCAAATACTCTTGTAGAAAATACGAAAGAAACACTAGAGAGAGAGAAGCTTACTATACTGATCATTCTTCGGATGGGAAATAGCCAAATATATCAGGACAAGAATCCCAGTTACCTTTGTCCCTAGCTTCCCAATAACCACCAATGTAACGGTACGTATCACTTCCTTTATCCTTAGCAAACCACCTTGGTTTCCATCCCCTCTCTTGCATCTTATGCGCCTGGTCAAATAAATTTCCCATTAATATCAAATTTCTTCCGAGTCAAAGGATACGTAAAACAATATTTTTTGTACATTTCCTTCCACTTTCCCTGGTGCGTCTAAGGATTTATCAGAATAACGGGCAAGTCTAATTTCAACACAAAATAGGGAGGATTCCTTAAGTTATGTAGTCTTACGACTTGGAAATGGGAAACAATAAGCAAGACGGCTGAAAAATGTTTTCACCATATTTATTTCGGAGTAAAAGCTTGGTTACAAAAGTTCCATTTTGGTTAATCTCTTCATATTAAAGTCACAAGTTTAAAGCATCCAATAATATATGGCAGTCTATCCAGGCTCACTAGCGGATTACATTATCAACATGTCAACAAGACGAAATATGATACCTTTATAAGATAAAACATGATATCTATATATATCAAAGATAAAATATGACGGGCTCACTAGCGGATGGCATTGTCAATCTTCAACAAGACAAAATATGATACGCTTATAAGATAAAATATGATATGTATATATATCAAAGATAAAATGACATCTATAGATCAGAAGTGGAAGTCTGTTCTTCAGTTAAACGAAGGAAGTACTTCTGGAGCCTGGCTGTCTATATATATATCAAAATATGATAAAAGTGTATATATACCTGTCTCTGCCGCTGCTCAAGACGCTGCTTCTCTGCATTTGCCATTTCATACTCCCCATTTTCCAAGCACCTTTGATCAGGTCTTAGCCTTGAATCTGTTGGTGGAAGCTTTTCCTGCTTATTAACACGGATTTAAATATTATTACTCGCCACGCATTTGCAACAACGTATATATACATACTCGCACATACATACAATCTAGCTAAAAAAAAAATAAAAATCCCCCATCTTTTTAAGTTTTAAACTACTTATGGGCTTCCCCTTTATGGAGGTTAACGGCTTGAATGTTTTGATAAAATTTGTTGGAGATGATCTCTATGATGAAGATAATCTCCACTATAATTCTATTAAGAAATTAAACATTTTGTACGTGTGAGATAATCACAAAAAATTACAATGCCTGACAATGCACACATCGGTCTTGCATTATGCCAACTCCTAGATTGATTTCTCCTTTTTTTTTTCCTCCATCAAAATTGAGGGAGATAATCTCCACGGAGAGGACATCATCTCCGCCAAATTTCATCAAAATAATTAAAAACATTAAAAAAACAACCAAAACTATTTACCCTCTCAAAAGTAGAGTCCTGTAAATAGTTTAATAAAAGGTAGAAGTTGTATCCATGGTCCCATGTGTATGCTAGGGATTATTATATTCAAACGCGAAACGGATACTTAACTACTAACTGAAATAAACGGATACTTAACTACTAACTGAAATTTTACTACTCCCTCCATCTCAAATCGGAAGTCCCACTTTCCTTTTCGAGATGTCTCAAATTGATAGTCCAATTTCCTTTTCAGGACATAATCAACGTTAATCACAATGGGAAGCAAGTTCTGTTTTAAACCATTGATTGTGATGAGATTAGTGCATTATTAAAATTATGAATGTCAAACATTTAATTAGGGACGAAGGGAGTACAATACTAAGCTGATAATTTATACGCAATAAATTAAGGTGCGGCTATTCCCAATCCAATCCAATCCAATCTATAATAGTCTGGTATCCAATATCCATTGCAAATGTAGAAAAAGTGTCCTAAAGGATGCATGAAAAGTGTCACTAAAGATCATATTGAGGTGCTAGAGTACTATTTTGCGCTAATAGCTATATCCTAAATTAGAATTAGAAGATAAGCACGTGTTTAAAAATGGCAAATAGTTCATTATCGCAATTACCTTCAATCCAGGGGTGAGCTCATTCAGTGTGATAGCAAAGCGTGTCAAATTATATCTAGTGGGGAACTGAGGAGGCTTGCTCCGCTTCCATAGCAAATGAGCTTCAGAAAGAGATTCCCTCACTTTCCCCGAGTAGTCTCCGTTCACATAATGAATGCTCTCGTCCCATTTCCCAAACAGGGTTGCTACTGTCTTTCCGTTCCTGTCTTGGACACAGCCTTGTACCTGTAATATAATCATGTTGAATTTACCTGATGATGATCCGTGAGAATAATTCAAGAACTCAAATATGGGACGTGGACCAAGAAAACATTTAAATCAGCATAGCATCTAACAATTAGGGTGTGTTTGATTGTGCTTTGTTTCCCATGAAAAAGCTCAAAATTTCATGTTCCATATTTAGTGATTTGACTGCATAATTTACACGGAATTGATTTACATAGATTGACTTTGCTTAGCCCCTTCAGCCTCCCCCCCCTCTCTCTTCCTTCTTTTCCATGTAATTCATGGACCACCTCCCCCAAAATTTTTGTTTTGTGTAGAAAACTCTTCCATGTATGTCTAATTAGAGTAATTACGCATAACCCAAAAGCACAACACAAGCTCGAAGATATGTAAAGGAAAACAAGCGAAAACAAGTGTAAATAAAGTACGAGAAACTAGAAACCAACTAACAAGAAGCACAATAAGAGGAATTCGAGTTGTTCTACAATATCCCCACGTCCACGAGTGATGATAGAAGCTTCTTTTTGTCTGTACAAATAATCAATTGCGCATAATCTTCTCCCAGCCCAGCTGACGCGGAAGGAAAATATACTCGATACAGATTTTAAATACATGAACAGGATTCATGTTGTTTTTATTTAGTATTTAGGTTTATTGCATTCAATTAGGGTTTATTTCTATGGATGTGGCCCAAGTTTGGGGATCTGATTTTGTTTCTATTCTAATTTATTTGCATATCTAAAAGGCTTCTTGTTAAATAGTTACACAGCCTTAATGTATATTGCATTTTGAAATGTTTAAAACAGCATAAAACTCTGAATTGAAACTTGTAACAATTGATGCTAACAAGCCCAGCAGCTTGTTAACCATACAAATATCTTCAAATATTGTACAGATAATTTTAACCTCTTACCCTAAAATACATGCCCAACAAAGAAATGCTTAAAACCTAACCTTGATAGAGTAACCAGATGAATTTTCTAGTTTACAAATCACGAAGGGTTCCTGGCTCTAAATTTTAGATCCGTTTGTAAAAGCTCTATATTGCATCCCGGACCAAGAGAATTTTGGCAGGCTCTGATCAAGATTAGAAAGCAATAACAGTTCTCATTTGGAGTTGGCGGTAAGGATCACATATATTTTCTGAAAATTTACAAGATGGCAATGATATGATTGGTGTTGTGGCCACAAAGGAAGTAGGCATCACCTTTGAGGGTTTTAATGGTCATCACTTTGATCCTTCCATAAACTTATTAGGCAGCGGTCAATATCTCTTATTGATTCCGATAGTAAAATCGCTTCAAATTAAGAATTTTTTGTCATTAGGAAAGCTGAAATAGCTTGTGATCAGTTTATTCAGATCTAGGTATCAGAAAATGAGCTTGAAAGGACGAATCTTATTGACAGTTGATGTACTATTTCTAACTGTTTCAAGAACTTAAAACTCTATGTCCTCTAAGATGGGTCGAATTTTTTTGACTTTAACTAAGATGACCTCAGAGGATAACTCCCACAAAGACCAAAATGATTGATTTGAGCTTGTGGTTCCAAAGAAAAACAAAAACGGGAAAAGGGAGGTTGTCTTATTGATAAAGTCACTGAAGAAGACCGAAGACATAAAACAGACTGTTGCAAAACCCGCACATTTTCTGTGGCTATTCTTTTTACCCTTTTTCCAACTTCTCTTTTAATTCTCTTCTAGAGGTTAGATTTATGCCCCCCTCTGGTCTTGTATTTCTTTTATCTCAATAACATTTGTGGGACTTCAATCAACAACATGTTGCACCCTGAATCAAATCCATTCACTGTATGCTATGTTCTTTTTTCCGCATTCAATGAGCCATAGGTGATTTACACGCTCCAACTGAAGCAAGATATGTGCATAACAAACCACAAAGCACTAACTGTCATTTCTACTTATATGAAATGAGGATCTTTAATTTTTTGCCGTAGTATTCAACAGACTAAGATTGGTAATGCACCAATACCTCGAAAATTCCCAGGACTAACATAACTTTAATTTCATTCCTATTTTCCCTGTATCATTTATACCTCCTTGGTTGCAATGATCAATTTATATTTGCACCTAGTAATGGTCAAGGAAGTCATTATCGTATCATATGCAATATGCACCATACAATATATATCATATCGGGAACAAAAAGACTCGTGACTTATATCCTAGATTTTCTCGGGTAATATATGCACTGAAAAAATATAGGGGGCCAGAAAAGGTGGAAGCAAAATTTTGAAGAATACCAAGAAATCTAGGCTTTCATTCAATTGGGGAAGTAGAATACTAGATGCATGCATGCGCATGAGAGAGAGAGAGAGAGAGAGAGAGAGAGAGAGAGAGAGAGTCACCTGGTGTGGATTTCGCTCTATAATAGACTGTTCCTTGAATTTCAGCTTACATGAGTAGTTACTGGTTCCCTGTACACGCATTGTACCATAGTGATCGCAGTACAGTTTTCCCAAAATTAGGTTGTATATTGATGTCGTTACCTGACACAAGGAAGTCAAATATTAGGTGGAACATTAAAATAATTAAAAGATCTGAACCATTTGGCTAAATAAAATACCTTGCTCCATTGAATAATTTCTCCATCATCAAATTCCACGGTCAATACACCAACAGGGTCAAGCTGAATTGAGCGACCCCAAAATTTGCTTTTTAAATTGCTATCTCCCCAAAATTTCCACCCTGTACCCTCACAGTGACATGCTACAATCATTGGATGATGACTAACCTGATTTAGAAAGAAAGAATTCAGGTACTTGACTTTAAAGGGTCCGTTAGATAAACACTTGGAAAATGACTGAAAGTACTACAGTTACTACTAGGTTTCATGATAAGATAGAAGAAGAGATGAGTGATTTAATGAGATGTTCTCCATCTTTTCCTTTTATTTTCCATGGAAATTTTTTCTTACCCACGGCCCAAACAATTATACTCCATGGAAACCCCAAAAGTAATAGAACATTTCACCAAATCACCCATCTCTTTTTCCAACTTCTTATAATATTTAGTAGTCATTTGAACCATTTTCCAACGACAAATCACCCTTAGTGGCAAAAGAATTTAATAGAACGACAATTTGGTTTCCATGATTCCATCCAAAGCATTATGATTGCTTTATTCGATTCAAGACAGTGTGAGACTCCAGAAAATCATTTTTTTAAGCAGGAAGCTAGAGAGCCGCTGACCAGCTATAATCAATAATAATATGTTTTCTTCTACTCTAATGTTGTGAAGATGATCTTGATGGTATTTCATCTCTTTGTTCATAGACTATAATAATTGGATAATCTTTAATAGTATTTCTGATCTGAAGCATTTTCTCAGACAGTATTTCGAAATAAGACCTTGGAACTCTAAGCTACTTGCACCGTGAGGTATTCAACTCTGGTGAAGTGTGCTTCTGATCTTCTAGGTCCAGCTGGATTGACTTATAATAAGAGGATTGCTTCTACACATCTTTACCCCAGTGGTAAGATGGGTTAGCTCCTTTGGATGGTACACCACTTAGTGTCAGTGTGCAACACAATTGACAATAATATTTACGAAAGAATATTGATAGAAGATAGCGAAGACATATAGGGAACAATGTTACCTAATATGTGGGATGCTTTGGTACGTGGTACTTTACGGGTAGGTTTAGTTTCAGGTGGCGTTTCGTTTCGGAACATATACTCGGGTAACTTTTAATATGAATATATAAATATTAAAATATAACCCTTAATATTTCTGATATATTAACAATATTTGTCTATATATATGAAATTATATCTCTTTTCACCTCTTTGCAAGTCAAAATAGGGGTAGCTAGAGTTGGCATTATGGTTGCGAACCACCCTGTTTGGGGTATGTGCATTCTATTCCCAGTATGTAGGGATTGTCTACGAATTAGGCAACGCTGGTATTGAAGAACAAGTGATCCTCCAGAAAACAAGAAAATATGAGAAAGTTAAAGAAAAAGGAGATCTGCTCACTGAAAAGCTCCCACAAAACAAAAATTTATCAGGAAACTAGGAAAGCCATTGATTAACCCTATTGTTTCCGTTGGTTCTAGGCTTATGAATTAGCAAAATCACCCAAGTTGTTCATCTAATCGGAAAATTTTTATATGCTCTTTGCTTCACTAGAAATTGGTTCATCCATTCACAGGTAATTTCCCAACTCAAATTGGTTTCAGCTCTACTACACAGAGTTCCCAGGGATGTTAAGGTATATATGTTGCATTGTATTCATATATGCCAAAGTTTATTCACCATGTTATAAATTTCTCCCTCAGCCTGTAAACTGATTCCGCCATATTTATTTTAGAACAATTCCAATACATAAAGATCTCTCTCTCTCTCTTTCTCTGTGGAAATTATCTTAATATTAGCAATAAGGAATAAAAAGCATTGTGGAGAAATTTACATAACTCCAGAAGGCTAGACTCTGTGTGTGTGTGTGTGTGTGTGTAAATTATCTTAATATTAGCATTAATAAGGAATGAAAGTACTGTGAAGAAATTTACATAAATCTGGAAGGGTAGAGTCAAAATGGATAATTGATGGAATATGACAGAATAAACAAAATAATGGTGCTCCAAGTATAAAATTTCACCTTCTCTGAGAAAAACCGGAGGCCTTTATCAGGATAGTCAGCCTCATAAGTCTCCCCCAACAATGGATTAAAAGGTTTGCAATTTCTTCCTTCAGTAGATGCATATCCAGATACCGCAAATGCTGCTACATTCAAAATCCTCATAAGGCTGTTTCCCTATTAAAGATTTATAGAAAGAAGGGATTAGAAGCTAACAGAGTTTAATCCAAACCAATTAAACTCTTAACAAAAGTTCATGCTTGCAGTTAGATGAAGGATTATATTGTTGAGTATGAATTTTATGATGTATGTGGAACAAAGAACAGTGTGCAGTATTATTTAATTAGTTTGGCCAATCAAGCAGTTGACTACACAACATAAGTATCCAACTAAGTATAATTATGCACCAACTAGGGTTCTATATGAACTCACTAAAGCAAAGCAACTAAAAGAAAAGATGATATAAAATTCTTAACAGAAAAAAAAATACAATAATAAATTTTGACCCGAAGCTTACTGTAACAATGAGGAATTATAAGTTTCTTACGATAAAATAAAGGAATGAATATCCAGTACTAGTTAAGACCTCAAATACCAAGAGCAGAATGAGGCTGTTCATAATAACAACCTACATGGTTAAAATGTGCCCTACATGTTAACAACCCATTTATAGAAAGAACAAAACGTTAATACGTGTTAATTAGGACACATATTCTCATATACAGAATTATTCTTTCTATTCATAGTATGGTTAAAATATGCCCTTATGGCAGAAGTTAACATTTTCCCGAAAAATAAAACAAACAGTTCCTTCTGCCTAGTAGATTAAAAAAGTTATTGCTACAATATTTACTGCTCTATGGTTAAATGAAGTTGTTCTATGCTATTTAAGTCAATAAAATTTTTATGGTAAGCTTTCTAAGCTTTCTAATGAATGTAGGCCGTCAAATGGGTAGAGTACTTGACCTTACCTTTCGGCTTCATTCCAAGGAGTGCTAAATTCTTCTTCGTCATAATTTTCTTCTTAATGCACTTCTATAAATTACAATCAAGCCTTGTTAACTACTCTTTTGTCCCTAAATATTTTGACTTAAGCGGTCCATCCTTGAAGTATTCTACCCTGGCTGCTCACAAAAGCCAAATGTAATGTGCCCTTATGGCAGAAGTTAACATTTTCCCAAAAAATAAAGCACACAGTTCCTTCTGCCTAGTAAGTTCTAAAAGTAATTGCTACAATATTTACTGCTCTATGGTTAAATGAAGTTTTTCTATGCTATTTAAGTCAATAAGATGTTTATTGTAAGCTTTCTTATGAATGTAGGCCGTCTGTTTTGAATTTATCTATTTATTTGTTTCTTTGCTTGTTTTCGTCGAAGATCAAAAGCAAGTACAAATTGTCTCTTCTTCCAAAAGACGGTAACATTGAAAAAGGGTATCCATTATATAAACAGAAATTAGAAACAAAAACTGACAGCATAATCTGGTGAAAAAATTCTAAGATAAATGCTAATACAATAAACCAAAACTATGTAAATCAATGTGAATGGAGGGTGCATAATGAACACATATTACAAGCAATAAATATTCCCAAACAAAATGCAAAAAAAAGGGGGGGGGGGGGGTGGTGGAAAAGTTTTCTGCACTCAAAACGAACTTACCCTTTTTCCCCATTCATATGCCCGATCAATAAGATAAGAATATTCCAAATCTTCGAAACATTTTTGCAGAGAAGATAGAGGTTCATTGAAGTAGACAGGAAGGCAAACTTTAGTGAGGTCTTTACCAATATTATCTTTAATCATCGACCAAAGACTTACTCCCTTCTCCTTTTCAACAGGGTTGGGCAACTTCTTGCGACGCTTTACACGAGGGAAATTAGATCCAACGGTCCTAACTGCAGAGTCTAGACCATCTTCCGAATCAAAAGCGTAAAGTTCATCATCATCGGACGAAAAAGATGATGTTCGAAAGTCAGACCCACTGCTTCTGAAAGAACTTGAAGAGAGAAAATCTCGAGTGTCGAAGAAATTGTTCTCGTCTTCGTCTGTTTCTTCCTCAGCTGCATCAACTCTTTCGTTGTCATCCTCAGATTCACTTGCACTCACATCTGGTGAAAAAGAATTCAGAAATCATCATAGTAAAAAGATACCACCAAAAAAAAGAAAGGCAAAAAAGTTATTTGTTTTATCTTCCCATTATTTTTGGTAATATTTATGATGCTTGAAGCAGCTGTTTACATAAACAGGGAAGAATTGTTTTTGGAATTTCTAGGGTTTCCAAGTGAGTCTGGATTCTAGGGTCGAAGACTGTATGCAAGGCCTATGGAAAGTCCTTTTGGATTGCCTTGTACTCAAATTTTTTTTCCCTCTATTTTCCCTTATCGGTTTGATGTAATCTAGTGGTGACATCTTGTCCTCCCCATTATGTTCTTTGCATATTGATAACATTTCATTTATTATAAAAAAGGAACACATAATGTATCTTTGAAAATTGCAAGTTTACGAGGAAGATAAAGAATAAAATACCAAAAAACAGGCAACAAATGCACATGGTAATTTCTCCATGTAAATAGACACGGGTGTATGAAATGAATCATAAGATGTTCTCTAATTCAGATGACCAAGCAAAACAAATGCAACCAACTCAACAAATTCCAATTATTCGAAGTTAAGAACTCCCTACACTAATCACCTCTAAAATGATATAGTTGGCCAAAGGTTTGTCCATTTCAATCAAATAGAACAATAGAAGGAGCAACAAAGAAAAGAAAAGAAAAAAGAAACTACAAGGGTAAAGGGTTAATGTCAAAAGATGAAGTGAACAGTAGTAGATGATAAATTTTCTAACCATTCACATAAAAACAATGACAATGACCGCAAACCTCTGCATACGCATATTTAATTATCGTGTTACAACATGCAATGGCTCTCTTTCACAATAATAGGAATGTCTGGGAAGCTGATGTTAGGGGTTTCTTCCATGAACTTCATACAATATTTATTACCCTTGTTCCCAAAGTACTATTTTATAAGGGTGAGAAAATTTAGGCTTATTAGATTGATTTTTTGTCTAAAAGGTTGAGCATGATCTTCGACAATCTGTTAGCTTATAGTGGATGTTCTTAGTTGAATGTTTACAAAGGCAGAGAAGGTGAGTTTGATCGAAGGGTTTGTTATTCGCGCCGGGAGGAGGGGGTTCCCGACTGTCCATCATCTTTTACTGATGAGACCATTCTTTTTTAGATGATAGCACAAGGGGTTCCTAGATACTCAGGTGTTGCTTCTGATCATTGAGATGATTTCAGATTTAATAATCTACATGCAGAAGAGCGGTAGTTTGAGTATAAACCTTCTCTCAGAGTCCCTCTAATCTAGTATGGAGGTTGGTTGTACTGTCCAGTATAGCCTTTGGTTTATCTTGGTGTTAGGCTAAGAAGCAACCATAGGACTTATTTTCAAAACCTGACGATGGAAACAGTTGCTGAGATTTTGAAACCTAGGGAGGAAAGGGATTACGGTTGGGGAACTTGGTGTCCAAGAATATCTTCGTGGAAGTTTCATAAGAAACCACTCTCTTAATGGCAGGGCAGGAGCAAGTTTGGTCCTCAGCAAAATGTTTGGGATGCAAATTGTGGGACTAATGTCCTCTTCGCTACAAACCAATTTATTCCTCAAATCTAACACAACTTATCCCTCTTGCTCATTATAAAGTGGGGGAATGGCTCCCAGCTAATGTTCTCATAATAGGTTTTTTCCTCTTATCTACAACAATAAGATAAAGTACAAAGACCATAATTAAAGGAAATAATATCTGCTCATATCTGTTGCTATCAAAGCGGATAGCCCAAAGTAGCCAACACTTGCCAAAACTAACGAATTATTTGCAATGAGGTATAAAGTTTACTATCAAAATGCAAGAATCATTAGTTATTACCAAATCATGATGTAAGCCAACACTTCCTCGAGAAATTTAAAGAATCATTTGCAAAACATACCACTGTATTTGTCTTGCCGTGATCTAGAGGGAACTCCAACCTCTTTCAATTGTCTTTGGCTCTCATCAACCACAGTATTCTCGAGATCAACCTTTTCTGTCTATACAGCACAACACCACAAATGAATAGCTAATAAAACAGAGGGTGAAAAGTAAAAAGGACAAAGTAACAGGGAAGATAAACCATGATAAAAAAAAAAAAAAAAGTCTGATCAAAAAAATAAACCATGATAAATTATATTTTACACATTTTATTTATTACAACAATTAACCAATTAATTTCTAATGAGAACTTTGTACATCTTCACCAAAATTAGTGTATAGAGCAAAGATTCAGAGGACATAGAAATGCTACAAACTTTCTCAAGTGCACTCGATAAAGCACGCAACATACTATCCCCAGCAAAAAATGCAAGGTGACCCAAAATTATACATACAAATGCATAACATAGGTGGCATACACATGCATGCATGAAGTTTATTATACAATACTACTCCCATCAAATGCTTGTAAGGAAACAAAAGAACCAAGAAATCAAGTATATTCAAGATGTATAATCACAATATGAAAGCATATAACAAATTCAAACATCAACCTTAAATTTAAAACATGTGCACTCTTTGACTGCTCTTCCTTTCGAAAATATAAAGATATTCTTCTGCAATACTCAAAAAGACTTTTCATAATTTCATCTGTTGTTTGTGAAATGTAAGGGACTGCATAAGAATTATTTAAGAACCAGGAATGATGTAGAGGAAACCATAGTCCAATAATTTCCACTGAACTCTAAAGTAGGACAAATCACTTCCTTTTTCTAACTGATTTATACTGATAGAGGTTAATCATCTAGGAAACAAACACAAGCCTGGAAGAACCAACAAGGTCGCTGATGCCTTGAACCGCAAGGCCGAGCAGATGATAAGCAAAAGAATTAAAGATAGGTCCAACTTATACTCGTATCGAAAAATCAGTTGCATCCGATAGTTTACTGATGTTGGAAAGACAAGAAACTTCTGTTAACAACAACCCATAATAATTAACCAACTGACAATCATCTTACTTCATTTAATTGAATGGTCTTAATAGAAGATACACGATTATGCATCGCAACTCCCTTCTTATGGTCTATACAATTCCGGAAAGAATTAATGAAGCTCACAACCACTACAAACCAATAAAAGAAAAATTGGCATGATTATAAAGCCCCTGATCAAGAACAATTAATTTAGGAGACTGAAAGTGCTAGGGGTGCAAAATTCTAAGGAGAAGAAACCGAATAAAATCATTTCAGTTTAATCTATTATTATATACTAAGAGGAGCACTCTTGCTATGCAGTTGAATTACTTAATTACCCTTCCTTAATTTAGAAAAATAAACAATGATTTCTAACGGGATACATGTGACCTTTACTCTAACAATGTGCAGATTAAACACTTGATCAAATATGATAGCATTGCCTTGAAAATTTTTATACAAAATTTAAATATTAAGGATTACCGGGTACAATATTGCACACACAACGAGTGTGCCACATGTTCAAAGTGTTTTCTACTAGTCACTACATGTACCTCTAACTGCCGTAGTGTGTCAATGAGAAGCCAATGCTTCTGTCTAAGAAGCATAAGTTGATTCTGCACTGCTGCAAACTCACTCCTCATAATCTGCTCACTATCCTGTATTGCTGTCTCACTTACACCCTCTTCCAACAATAGCTGCCTCAGTTTTTCTGTTGACACAGCAACATTGTCAATCGGAACCATCAATTCACTGTTGGACATTCTAGGGAACATATCCTTCACAGCCTGTAGTGCCTCCACCCATGCCAACCGATCATCGCGAGTGTCAGCCCTCAGATGCAGCCTCTTTGTTCCAGTAAAAATTGAAAACCTCTTGTCATCCGATCTACTTTCACGAATTGACGAAACCTAGGAAAAAGTTCATTCATAGACACATACATCCCTTTCATAAACAAGGAAAATGCAATAAATAGATATGAGATCACCTAAAACTGAAAATGGAGGAACTTCATAACCAAATGAAAAGTTGAATCGATGCATGAGTTATTCAAACAGATTAGAAACAAAATATAACTCGTATGGAGTTCATGTTGAAACAAAATACAATAATAATAGTCAGAGAAAATCAGATCAAAATATTATTAGAAAAGTGGAAAGATAACTAGAACTACTTGATTATGATCTACATAGGGATTTGATGGACACAGAAAATATGTTTCCTAAGTATCAATTAAACTATATAACTTTACACATGGTTCCACATAAATTACAGATACATATGGTTTCTTTCTTTCACCAATGAATATAGATCCTGGAATACATCTAAAGAGGACATAAACAGAAGTTCAATCAAATATTACAATAGGGTGAAATAGTTTCAAGTTTGGGAGAGAAACCAGATCATGAAATGGAATAGTAAATTGATTACTACTATTGAAATTAAAAACTGAAGTAGCAAGATAATCCATTTAGGTAGAGATAGATATCGCAAAGCAGCCAATGAGAAATATAAGCAACAATTAAATACAAAATACATCAAAATAATTCACTTGTTTGTATACATTTGTGGAGCCATAAAATCAATATAGAGAATTCGTGTTTATACCTTAAGATGAACTTCGCCAAAAGGCTTACGCTGCTGAGAGCCACCATTCTTGTAACGAGAGATTCGCCGGAGCGACTCTTCACCAATAACTCTGGATCCTTTCTCAGTCTCTTGACTGACCACAATTCTGTCAGGTCCATGAATCTTATAATACGAAAGCACACCATCCTGCAATACGAACCACCTCGGTCGCCAACCTTTTCCATAATTCACCCACTTATGCAAAATACCTGTGATGTCAATCTCGCTTAGGGCAAGTGACGAGGAAATCTTAACCAAACTAGGACTAGTCAATACATGATAACCACATTAGATACCTTAGTTTTTTGTATTAGATATGTATGTCCCTTTAGAATTATTGTACATAGAAATGGTTATAAAAGTTGCATTGGAGCGTAATTCTTCCTTTTTCCCTTTCTATGTAACATATCCGACATAAAAAATTGACATTTTGATCTAGCAATCACTCATTGGTTGGATGGACTTTAATAAGGATGAATGTGATACGAATACAATATGTGAGGCCACACTAAATATGTCAGTCTTTCGTGTCCAATTTATGTCTCTCTTGAATTATTGAACACAAGGATTTGCATGGAGAGAAATGGTCCAATTTATATGTCTCCCTTGAATTGAATTGTAGAACACAGGGATTTGCATGGAGAGAAATTACCATTGGAAATGGCCTTAAACAGAAATTGAAATTGTATAAACAAAATATTAAAGCAATTATGCATCAACCTGATATTCCATTCCCAACCAACTCATTGATCTTCACCTCTCGCTGATCGCCGGCGGCCAACAATTGCGCCGCCTCACGCAACGACGGCAACCTCGATAGCGGCTCCACCGTCGATTCAAACCTTTGGCTCGATCGGCCAGAATCGCCTCTAGAACTCTGACTCAGGACTTGATTGTTCGCGCTCCTCCCCGAATCGGATCTGAATCCGGATCTCGCCGGTGACATCGGAGGCGGATCAGGTAAGTTCGTTTGACTCCGGCCGTTGACTGTCGAAACGCAACAGAACGGGTGATGCATAATCAATCAATCAATCAATCAATCGTGAGATCCAATCGCCGGAGCGGTCGCCGGTGATGAAGTGGCGGAGAGGAAGTGGCGGAGGGTTCTCATTTTGTCTAGAGAGAGAAAGTAGAGAGAGAAAGTTGAGCGGGCAAAAGTAGCGTTGTTACGGGAAGTGAGAGATGATTATGTGGTAATGATGATTGATTCTCTGTGTCTATATATATATATATATGATGCAATATGTATATATATATATATATATATATTTATGGAGTTATTATTGACACACAAAAATATTTTATAAAAGTAATCTATGTCATATACTCGGCCTTAGTCGTCGAATATATTTGTATGTATTTGGTGTTTAAGGCCAAATTATTGTTAAATAAAAACATATAATTAACTCATTCGTTGGAATTGAGTTAATATTAAAATGTTAAATAAATTTTAGTATGGGTTAATAGCAATTCTTTATTTATATATAAAAAATTACTCATATGCTTGTACAAATTGAACCAATATAACTAATATATTTTTATTTTCATGGTTGAAAGTTATTTTAAAATAATATTTTAAGATATTTTAAATTTGAATTTAAGAATATATCTAATAATAATTGAATTAAATGTAATTAGATATTTTAAACGCGAAAAATTATTATTAATTATACTGTTATGCACATAGATAATATGTTCAACACTAATATATATATATATATATATATGAGTATGTTTGATGTACTAAATTAGAGAATTTGTAAAACAATCTCACTTTTTTAAGTGAGATTTGTTAACCTATCTTTTAGTAGTATAAAAAATTTTAATTTAATAATTTTTTTTTTCAATATTCAATTCAAATAAATACTAAACATAAATTATTATATTTCGTTCTCTCACCGTACGTGTCAATGGAATCGAAGAGGATAAAAGAGATATTCTGGTGATGACGTGGCGGTGGTCAATGGTCTTCTGGTTTTGTGACTTTTTTTTTTCCTCTCTTTTTGGTTTATAAAGCCACAGGCACAGGGGGAAAGTGACAGGTAGGTGACGTGAGGGAGGAGAGTTCGAGCAATGTCACGGTAATAAAAGAAAAATAGTTTGGGATGAATAAATTTTATTTTTTTTTAATTAAACAAAGTAAAGTAAATCTCTATATTTTTTTAATAAAGGAGTTTATTTTTAGGAAATACTAATGCTAAAGTTGCCGAAATAAGCCACTTCACCTTTTATAATTATACTAAAATACATACATACGCGATACGTGCGCTAATTAGATATATCTACTTTCAACTAAAATATTAAGTCGTATAGTGATTAAACAATAAATTACTTTGTCAAAAATTTAAAGTTCGAATTTTCTTGTAAACATTTTTTAATAAAAACTACAGGAATAAAATAGGCAATTCAAAAATTTGATACAACTTCATAGTAGTTAAAATTAATTTTAGTTTTATATAATAATATAGATATTGAAATGAAATTAGTTTAATAGGGAATTATTGTTTTAACAATAGTGTCTTTTTTCTGTTTTGATCTTTAATCTGCTTAAAAGTATAAATGGTTTGTCACTAAGTGGTAAATACTAAGTTTTATTTAGGAAGAGTTAAAGTAGATCACGGGTCGAATATATATATTTTTTTAAAAAAAATAAAAAAATAACAACTAAAGTACCGCTAAATTTTATTCTTTATAATTATGCTATAAATTTAGATCATTTCTCATGAAAGGAATATACTATCAAACACACATTGTCATAGATCAATGTGTGAAATTTATTGTTTTATTAAATTACTAAAATATCATACATAATTTGAAAGATTTGGATCAATTTCCGTGAAAAATAAATGCTATCAAATACATCGTAATAGATTAGCTTATGTCGAATTATTATTAAAGTATTAAAAATAGACAATCTTGTTGTAATAATGTAAGAAAATTTTTTGTACAGATTTCAACTGATAATACGTGGAGGAGCCATTTTATCTCATACACCTTACGAGTTGGTTGATCATATGCTCACCTCACGTGTTGGAAATCGACATATTTGCATCAAGGCTCAATTAGTTATTGCTTCGATCCTTTGATTTCTTTGTGAATCATTAAGGGTGTGTTTGATTGGCAACATTTTCCATGGAAAATGAGCATTTTCTACTTGATTTGACAACTTAAGGTGTTTGATTGGCTTTTTTTTCTAGGCAATTCAATTCCAACTTTTGGCTCACACACGTGCATTTTCAAGGCAATTGAGGAAAATATTTTCTTTGGGGGGAGGTGGTTTTTTGTTTTCCATGCTTGGGCACAGTTCACGAGACAAGGTTTTTACCATTTTCTACATTAAAAATGCCATAACTTAAAATATAAAATTCAAAATAATATAAAAATTTAATATTTAAAATATACTAATCAAGATCAATTAAACAAGATCCATTATGACTATATAATTATGTAAAAAAAAATACCAATAATTTTTTCTACATTAAAAATGCCATAATACAACTAATATTTTTCGGGTAGAAAATTTAGGCAATCAAACACACTACGCTACATTTTCCATATAACTCAATTCTAGGCAATTCAATTGCCGGTAAATTATTTTCTTTCCATGCAAATTCCACGCTTGCAATCAAACGCACCATAATAGTAGTTCATTTGGAGTCTTGTAGATTTTCACAATTGATTTAATCCTATGAAACTAAAGATCAATCAAATGTGGAATTTTACCTCAATCTATGTTTATCCTCTTCAACGGTGAAATAATGAAGTTAAACGGACACGGCATATTGACAATAGGAACAACGTTAATTGTGGTCGTTAAATGATAATAGGAATCAAATGATATATCGACAAAGAGAAAGAAGAAAGAATCAATGAGAATTTTCAACACAAAAACTAAGAAAAGGAAAAAGGATGGAGGGTTTTTGATGTTTAGAAAATTACGGCATTCAAGGTTTTTTCTTTCACAATTTACTTTATATAATGATAACTGAATTATGAAAAAAAAATCAAAATACTATTTAAAGATTTTTACTAAGCAGAACTACCGTATCATAATATCATTTCATGGAGGGACAAACCTCCAAATTACATAAGCTTTAAGGACTTTTACGAAAAATCACAATAAAATAATAAAATATATCTTTGCGCTAAATTGTGATTTTTCAAAGGTTGGATTAGAATGGTAAATTAAATAAGAGGCCCCAAAAAAATTTCATTTTCACCATTGCAAGTAGTGAAGAACCTCTATGGATGCTTGACCACCTCCTTCCCAAATAAGTTCACTATTTCACCACCATTTAGAGTTGCTTAACTCAAGTTATAAACATATTTTCTTATAAAAGAAATATTGATTGTGAATTTTCTTCAAAAAGTATGCTAGCTTTTTTTGCTACTTATTTTACTTATAAAGGTAATCTACTCTCATAAATTTTGTATAAACTGTTGTTCTTGAATATTGAGATAATTGTTCATCTACATTACTATTTGTACCATGCAAATCTATAAAATAAGAACAAATGTAAAGTGAAAAAGTATTTTTTGAAAAAATAAGTATAATTGTAAAGCGAAAAGTAGTTTTTGAAGAAAATATTTTAAATATAGTGAATAAATGATTGAGAGAGAGAGAGAGAGAACAAAACTAAGGACCACTAACTTTCTTTCTTCTTTTTTTTTTTTTTGACCACAAAGGACCACTAGCTAGCTAGGAGACCATTTTTAAAACCTCATAGGTAGTTGTTATCAAAATCACATAGACAATAAATCATGCGCTTCCGAATATAATGGGCGGTGATATTTATGTTTTTTATATTTATTTTAAATAATTCTTTTTATCATAAACACTTTTTTAAAATAAATTTAGTGTCACAAACTTTTGTTTAAATAAGGTTCGCGAGAGGTCAGTGCAGTTACATACATTCGGCCCATTTAGAAAAAGTTTGTTAGTAAGAACTTGTTGAACATCAACCAATGAGTACTTGAATGATTTCCAAATAAAGTCCACCTAATGAAAGGTAAGTACATTCACATAAACTCAGTCCAAATGGAGAGAGTGTGTTGCGTGCTAAGCACTCGCCTAATTAACATCAGACAATATATGGAGTGTTGATTGTGTTGGTGTTTGTGATAAATAAGGTGGGTGTTAAGACGTATTTTTAGTTAAATTTCGGAATGGGGGTGTTTTAGACACTTTTGGAAAGTGTAAATATCACCGCCTTTTAAAATGGTCCGCTGTTTTTTTGAAAAAACATAAAATCTAATTTTTGTCATGTAATTTTTAGTTTAATATATATATATATATATATATATATATATGACTCAGAGTCTTAAATTAAATTTTGTTTACATTACTAGTTTACTATATTTTTATTTATTTTCTTATACCATATCATCATCAACGTTCAATCCCTATATACTCCCATCTTCTCATCTAGCCTGTCTATAAGTACTTGCATGCCTTATTGCTTTTTAATACAAATTGTGTAAATTTGGTTTAACACATGCTTTATTTGCAAGGAAAAAAGGAGAATTGAACCATGACATATAAGATTAAGGGATAATGCTTTACCACTTGGTCCAAACTACAGATTTTACGGTTGCGAACACGGTTCGTGCCCTAAATCCGATTTCAGTAGTGTTCGTTCAATGAGATCAAATCTGGATTTAATCGGCCAAGGTTGTTTGATACTCAAATGGTGTTATACATCATTCAATTAGTTGTTATTGCTTCGATTCTTCAATTTCTTAGTGTAGCATTATTGGTTCGTTTTGAGTCTCGTAGATTTTCACAGTTGATTTAATCCTATGAAGCTAAAGATCAATAAAATGTATAATTTTACCTCAACCTATGTTTGTCCTCTTCAACAGTGAAATAATGAAGTTAAATGAACAAGGCATATCGATGATAAGAACAACATTAATTTTGATCGATGAATGACAATAAGAGTCAAATGATATATCTAAGAAGAGAAAGACTGAGAATTTTCGACACAAAAACTAAGAAAAGAAAAAAGGATGGAGTGTTTTTGATGTTTAGAAAATTACAGCGTTCAAGTTTTTCTTCTTTCACAATTTACATTATATAATGATAACCAAATTATGAAAAAAAAAATTCATAATACTATTTTAAGATTTTTATTAAGCAACCTATATATTCATAATATCATTAATCATTTCATGGAGGGACTAACCTGCAAATTACGTAAGCTTGAAGGACTTTTACAAAAAATCACCATAAAATAATAAAATATCCTTGTAATAAATTGTGATTTTTCAAGGGTTGGATTAGAATGGCAAATTACTTCATTTTCACCATTGCAAGTAGTGAAGAACCTTTATGGATGCTTCACCTCCATAGACCTCCTTCTTCTCATATAACTTTACCATTTCACTACCATTTAGAGCCGCTTAACTCAAGCTATTAACATATTTTTCTTACAAAAGAAATATTGATTGTGAATTTTCTTTAGATAGTATGCTAACTTTAATTTGCTGCTCATCTTTAGAGAGTAGATAGTAATCTACTCTCAAATTTCGTGTAAACTGTTGTTTTTTAATATTGAGACAATTGTTCATCTACATTATTATTTGTACCACGTAGATTTACAAAATAAGTATAACCGTAAAATGAAAAATATTTTTTGAAGAAATAAGTACAACTGTAAAACGAAAAGTAATTTTTTAAGAAAATGTTTTAAATATAGTGAGTAAATGATTGTGAGAGAGAGAGGGGTTGCGAAGGGGGGGGGGGCGACAAAACGGAGGACCACTAGCTTTTATTTTTCATTTTTTTGACCACGAAGGACCACTAGGTAGGAGACCATTTTTAAAACCTCAAAGGTAGTTGTTATCAAAATCACTTAGACAATAAATTATGCGCTTTTGAATGGGCGGTGATATTTATATTTTTTATGTCTATCTTAAACACCTTTTTTTTATCATAAACACTTTTTTAAGATAAATTTATTATCACTAACACTCTCTTGTTTAAATAGGCCCGGAGGTGAGTGCAGCACATACATTCGGCCCACTTGAAGAAAGTTTATTGGTAAGAACTCGTCTAACATCAAGCAATAGAATGCTGAGTGTGTTTGAGTGTTTTCCAAATAAGACCTACTTAATGAAGGGCAAGTGCACTTACATAAACTCGAAACAAATGGGGAGAGTGTATTGCTAAGCATTCGTCTAACATCAAGCAATAGAGTGTTGAGTATGTTAGTGTTTGTGATAAATAAGAGGGTATTAAGATGCGTTTGTAGTTAAATTTTGAAAAGGGGTGTTTGTGACACATTTGAGGTTGTAAATATCACAGCCCTTTGAAACAGTGTTGTTAGGCAGGTTCATTTACAACACCCTATTCTTCTCGATTACACGGTTTTTATCCACTGCTTGTTTTAAAAAAACATAAAAACTAATTTTTGTCATGTATTTTTTAGTTTAATATATATATATATATACACGACTCAGAGTCTTAAATTAAATTTTGTTTACATTACTAGTTTACTATATTTTTATTTATTTTCTTATACGTACCATATCATCATCAACGTTCAATCCCTATATCCTTATATCCTCACATCTTCTCATCTAGCCTGTCTATAAATACATGCATAACTTGTTACATTTTAATACTTAGTTTAACACATGATTTAATTTTAGGAAAAAGAGGAGAATTGAACCATAACATATAAGGGATAATGCTTCACCACTTGATCCAAACAACAGTTCTTATGCTTAAAAAATTGCCTCATTTTTTTCTTTAAAAATGAGGAGTATCATTAAGCCTATAAGTCTCGATGAGAACTTGCAATTAGAACAAGTTATATTGCATATCTTTAAATGACCTAATTAACTAATTGATCACTAATCCACATTTTTGTTCCATATATCGAGTGTCAGACAGGAGTGCGGTGCTAGTAAGAAGGGGGGGGGGGGGGGGGGGGGGGGTTTCAATTGATCCCTCTTGGTTTTCAATTTTTTTTAATTACATCTGGGGTACTTTTTGTAAAAATATATATTGGGATCTATGTGCAAAACTTTATAATTTAGTGTATCTATGTGTAAGAGTTTAAACTTTGGAGGTTATTTGGAACTTTAAATTTCACTTAAATCCTATCCGAGACCATACCCATTCATTCCTCGGATCGATCTATGTTAGAATAATCGCCAGTGATTGCTCAATTTATGTATATTTCTTGATTAATTGCATAATATTAGGTGATTTAAGTCTAAACTCCTAATTTTAATATTAATTATTTTTTGTGTTATATTAAGAAGGATGACGTATTGCAATGCTTTTAAAATATGAAATCCCATAAAATGTTATTGTAATTTGTAGTACTAATTCTATTATATTTGTGTTAAACTTTTATTTAAAATATGAAATCCCATTCTCATTTTTAAGAGTAGATATCCTCCATCCTTCACTTTTTTTTGTAATTTTTTTTCTTCCTCAACCACCAGAGATAATTTTTCCATTGAAATCACAAAGTAAGAAGACATCTCACCACATGTCTCAACTTATTTTCTAACTTTACAAAAATCAACTACTTTTATTTTCTTTTTTCATATTGTTATCAAATGAACCCGACGTATAACAAGCTGAGATGATAATATCATATACAACTATTTAATGAATTGATGATGATATGATACAAGAAAATAGTAGTGGGAAAAAAGTAGATATATATAATAGCAAGTTTAGTATAAAAAATATGTGGCGTACTTGTTGTGGAGGTGGAGCAACATCAATTTTCCTAAATGTACAAGTTTACTAAGCATGGTGCTTTTCTTAATAAATGAGGGGCATTTTTAGTACTATTATGTACTTTAATTTCTAAAATTTTCACATAATAAAAAAAAAATTCTTAGTTGTCTTAAGCATGGTCTTGAATGATGTTATTATAGTTATTTTCTTTTTTATTTTTTGATAAAAGCTAAATATGTTTGTTGGGATTGAACTTGTAACTTTCTGTCCTTGTTACTAAATCAGAAATATGCCAACCGGACAAAAATATAAGTCTTAATACATTAAAGTCTATATAGGTCAAAAGTTCGAGCCGACTTTGTTGAACTTCCATCCTATTTAGCTCGAGCAACAAGTCTATCTATTGCATGTATATATACTTGTTAATATTAAAATTAATTTATTAATTTGGGCAGTTTTTCAATTTAGTATTAAATACTTTTTTGAAAAAAAATATTAAGATAGACATATTAATTAACTTTGTCATTCCTTTAATTCTTTTCAATAAATAAATTTAAAAGTATGCAAGATTGTGATTCAAAAGTCACTCTAATGTGGAACAAGTATGTTGATTATTAATTGAATTAATAATAACGTGAGTCTACCCACAAATCAATGAACTTACGCAACTAAATCGCTTTTTTATTTCTCAAAATTTAGTCCCCTCGTAGACTCACCTACAATATTAGTTCCTTTTTTTAGAAAAAAGAAAAAAAGAAAAAGAAGAAAAAACCTACAATATTAATTTTAAGTATTGGTAAAAGTGTCATTAAATTACAATTTCACCACCACATGCATATATTATTAAAGTTGTACATATTTAAAGGATAACTATATATATTGCCAAAAATAACATTATTTTTGTTAGAAAATAGTACTGTTTTAATAAGTTATACTTTGTACTCCTAAAGTTATTATACATTGCGCTGACAATAGAGTCAAAACAATTATCTATATTACTATAATAATATACAATTTTAAAATAATACAATATAACTTTTTAAAAAATGTTATATTCTAACAAAAAAATATTAATATAACAATATGTGTACTATGACAATATATATATATATAATTATTTTTACAATAATACCCAACTGTTATCGTTCTAAAAATAATGTTAAAAACTGCATTCAAGATAACGTTAGATAACAGTAGAAGTACGGTTGATTGTACAATTTAGAACTGTTTTTTGATGATTGTAATGATAATATTAGATTTACATTGAATAATGGACGGAACGGGTAGTGAATTGTACTACATGCATAAAACGTGGTACAGTACTTAAATCCTCTTCAGTCAGAGTTCAGACCCGTAACCGTCCTCGTGAATTTTGCATGCGAATGCAGTTTTCTGTTCACTGACGTAACCGTCCAACCGAACCTTCACTCTGTGCTTTTATTCATTTATTTATTTATTATTACTTTGATGTTGACTGCAATTATTATTTTATTGAAAATAAATAATTTATGATTAATAGCAGATTTATGTTTAAGAATAACAACGGGTTGGGTTTAAGATGAGTTTGACCAAACTCGAACCGAACTTGTTTATAAATAATCCTGCCCAAAATCCAATATAAACTTGAGATAAGTGTTTTTTTTATGATTCTCAAACTTGCTCCGTATTAATTTATCAAAATTCGAACCCTCCCCACCCCAAATTAAGTAGAATTAATCTAAATTTTAATTTAAAGACATATATATTAAATTAAAAACATATTTATGTATACATATACGGGTCGGGTCAGGTTAGGTTGGGTTTTTAATGGCAAAATTCAAACTCGCCCCGCCCTAAAAAAAAACCACCACAGCTGGGTCGGGAACCCGGTGGGTTGGATTTTTTTTTTGTCACCCCTACATAGTTAGCTATTTTTTAATATAGTAGTGATACTAATTGGTAATTGTCCCCCTTAATAATTTATTTTTTTTTAGTTGTACCCTAGTTAAACTCTTATCTGCGCCCTTGGGTCTAAGAAAAAAATGCAAAGTGAGTTGAGGTTGACGAATCGCATGATTGAAATGATTTGTAATAGTTATACAAGATTAATGCAGAGTGCAAGTTTATCACTACTGAATATACAAACACACAAGAATATATGTGTGCGCGCTTGATTTTCATATGCGTACAGATTCAATTTAGATTGAGAAAAATGACCAAAAAGCAAAGTTAATTCAATGATTAAACTATTATAATTTACTAAAAGACTGTGGATTTGAATCTCGGGACTAATATACTTTACCCATATTAATGACATAGGGGTAAAATTATGTAGGGACAAGAGAATATTTTTAAATAAAGCGGAGGACAAGTAATAAATTTTTAGATAAAATAAGTTCCTCCTTTTGAGAGGATATTAACTTATCCTCGTGACTCGAAACGACCATACTGTAGTTTGTTGCATGTGTCTCGATATAGCTACAGTGTATGTTGAAAGGCTATATATATCGGTCTTAATTATTTCACATCGTTTAAGTGATGTTTCTTGATGTATTATATACGTGTGGTCATTAGTCTTTTTTATTATCAATTTTTTTATATGATGTATCTGTAACATTCGGTCATTAGTCATTCTTAGTAAGGAATCTTTTTAAGAAAAAAAAAAACGGTCATAGATAAAATCTTAATCATTAGATACACTTGCTTTTAAAAGTATGTGGATCAATTTGGGTTACTTTTACACCGAAATTAAAGTTATGAAAAAGTTGGTTAAGTTCCTAATTAAGTGCTTTTTAAACCTAGTGGACCAATTTGATAGTTTGATTGTTTTATTTAAATAATTATTGGATTGGATTGAAATATACTCTGCCAGATCTCAATTTTGTCCCCGCGTGTTCAAGGAATAGTTCGTCGAGCACGTGTAAGTGCAAACAAAAGACAAATATAAAAGCACTAGCAATAAAAAAAGAATTTAGTTCACATTGATTTGAAATTTAAAAAATAATATAATTGAAAAGGAAGAGCTAATGTTTTCGATCATGAGTTGAAAAATGATAGAAGTGTCTTGGTAATACCTTTTGTTACTTTTTAAATTTTTCTTGAGATCTGATTCTTTTAGCAGAGGGTGATAAAGTTTACTTTGAAAAATAACGAAAAGACGAAGAACGTCTCTTCGAATTATTTATCTATTTTTTAATTTTTCATAAAAAAATTTATACATTTTAATTTTGTAATCAAACAATGCCTTAATGTTTTAAGTTATGACCAGAACATGATGCGGGTAAGAATGCAATGTAGGCACATCATTTGTCACTATATAAAAACCAAAGAGGAGCCCTCACTCTTAAGGAGCAGCTGTGGACATCATATTTTGCCCATAATTTTTTTTCTAAAAATAAATAAATAAATAAATAAATAAATAATAATAATAATAATTATTATTATTATTATAATAATACCAATGCTTGAACCCTTCATGTTGAAGTTGAATGTTAAGATATTCAATATATATGTATATATTACGTTTTAAGATGCACATGCATTACAGAAAGTGATAAAAAAAAGTATTTAAAGATCTAAACTACTTTCTAAGTCTTTTGAAAAGAGAAAATTCTCGGTTTACAAATTTAAAAGAGAGAGAATCTCACTCTCTTTAATATACAAGGCATATTGAAAACTCGTTCATATATATATATATATATATTATAAGATAAAATTTCAAATACGGTTTAGTCCGTATAGACTGGACTTTTTGGAACGGTTTTTCGTCAGTAAAACATATTCCCATTGTTTTGGCAATAAAAAATTGTCGCTAAAAAGTCCGGTCTATATGGACTGATCTATACCAAAAATGCACTCTCTCTATATATATGTATATTATATCATAACTCAAGTCAAAAGTACTATCAACAATTAAAAAAATATTTTAAATTTCTATAACACAATAATTTATCTTCTTATAGATTTTTAAAATTCGAAAATCTTTACACCTTGTTATATAAATATATTGAAAATGATGTGATGGTAGCAAATCTGAAAATGGCCTGTGAATCTAATGCATGCCCACAACAAAAATTTCCTTTAGTTGGCATCTTATTTTGGGTATAGAATCCAAACAGCACTCAAAATAACATGCATTGTTATCAATCATAAGGGCTTGATTAATTGTCCTCTTGTGTGACATTTGCCCGGCCAATTCCCAACAATTTGAGGTGTTTCAAGATAGGGGCCCGACCCCTTACACTGTCGTATATTTGCGGGAGATACATATGTTGAAGGTGATAAATTTATTATGTCCGAGATTCGAGTTGTACATGAGCCGAATTTTTGGCTTGTGGCCGAACTCGCTATACAAGTCTTTGGAAAGTAATATCAGTGTGACGGATATTAACCGCAGAATAAAACGTGCTAGCCACGCTCCACAATTAACCGCTGCTTAGTCACTAACCAACAACTCTCAACCATTTTTTCCACTTTCCCCAAATATGTAGAGTAGTATCTATCACATTATAATGGTCAATTCCTTACATCTATAAGATGAACTAACTTTTAGCAATGGAGATCATAAAAAAATACCTAAATATAGTCAATTATCAAATTATATTCTCTCTATCACAATGTAGCCATCACCATCATTAATAAAAATATTCAAACTATCACCAGATAGTGAACGTAAACCAGACTAACCATCTATTGGCTAGGAGTACCATCTTTTTCAAAAATCTTGTGTATTCTCTTCGTTCATTTTTCTTCCACTTGCTAAACATAAATCTTGTTTGTGGGCAGCAATTCATAAAACCAGAATCGTTGACCTTACACACGTATTCATAATCGGACATCTAGATTAGATTTTTGTCCCCATGCAATAAATATATATAGTACAGATATAATGTATTTTGAAAAAAAAAATACACTGTAACATGCATGTGAGTGCTTTTTGGATCTTATATCCAATATAATTATAGAAGAGGACATTTCTTTGTAGCAAGAGTTCGAAATCCATACTTCTAAAATTTGTTCTTTAAATTACATTAAATATATTGCACATTAGGATTGTCGTCGTCTGTAATTAAATTAAATATGGGTTCCAACCCTTGCTACAAAGAATGGTTAGAAGCATATCGATAAATTTAAAACTGGTTTAACGATTAGACGCTCATTTAACATTTTCTTCAATTCGTACTTAACAACTGTTGAAATTCTGCTATGAACATGACGAAGCCACAAAAGCAATTGAAATACATATTGGCTTTATATAATAGTATAGGTATATCTACTCTCTTGGACAAAGACGGTACATTTTGAAGAGTAAAGTGATAGTTTTTCTTTCAAATTTATAACTTGCACCAATTGAATTTACCGTCTAGAACTATAAATGAATGTGATGAAAAAATTATAGCTATGTTCATTTTCGGTCTTTCTTTTTGAAAGAGAAAACCAAAGCAAGATCATATATGTGTATATAAACTAACTTTTTGTATAGTATGATCTAGACCTGAGAAAGAGTAAAGCCGAGAAGAATTAGTTTAAATGGACTTAAAAAGAAAGAAAAAAAAACAACAAACAAACAAATTAACATGTGAATCTTCGAGATTAACTCGATAGAATTTTGCTAAATAAACAAGCCTAAACGAGTTCAACCTAATAGATATATATGCTATATATCATATATATAAAGTCAAGACTTATTTTCAACTGTTATGAAGTTGTTTATATTTTTTAATTGCCTATTTTACTCTTGTAATCTTTTAATTCATTAAAAAAATATAGTTATAACATTATTTGAGTATTTGATATTGAGCAAGAGAAAACTATGTTTGATTAATTGTTAGACCTTTGATTACTTTTGTGTATCAAAGAAGGAAAAGTATTTGAAAAATTCTGATTCTTTTAAGTATTAAAAAGACAAGTTACTTTTAAAGAATTATATTTATCATATAAGGCAATATATATCTAGACAATACTTTAAACACAAGGAAGGTTGGATTTTGAACTCATGACCTCAAGTATAAAAAACACTTTTTTAATCGGTAGACTAAATATCATTATATATTCTTAATATGTCACCTAAAGTTTTTTTGTTCTTGATTTGGTTGTAATGAACCTCACTAAAGAAATTATTCGGATTGTTGAAAAAATTTCAATTATTCTATTGCAAATACAAGTGTGCCCGCATATTAGTATATATATATTGAAAATCACAGTCTAATTCTAGTGTGCACTAGTCTATATACAGATCGACCTTTAATAATATTTTTTTTGTCGTCAAATATTAAAAAAAAATTATTAAAAATGGGTATATATACGGACCGGTCCTATGAAAAATTTTCCAAATGAAAATGATGAATCTAATGCCCCACCAACAAAAAAATCCTTTTGATGGCATCCTATTTTGAATATTGGATCCAAATAGAACTAAACATAACATGCATTGTTATCAATCATTAAGGGCTTGATTAATTGTCCTCTTACGTGACCATTTACCCAACTCCCAACACTTTGAGGTGTTTCAGTATAGGGGCCCGACCCCTCATATTGTCGTGGGTCTGCGAGAGATACACGTGTAAATTTAACTTTACATAGATTATAATACAAATATAACAGTGAATATCATTTATATATCTATACAAATCAACGTACGAATTTTGATCTACTAACATGATTCTACGTATATAATTTAATAGGAAAGATTCATTAATCTCAGTCCATAGACTCCATAACCAAACCAGAGTGATAAATCTATTGATGGTTCTTTAAGGTAAAACTCAAACACCAGTGTAGGTCGGAAAACAACCAACCCTAGAGGGGAGTGAATAGAGTTTTAAAAACTTAATGCGAAATTAAAAACTTTTCTAAAAATGTTAAAGCAAAATAAATTTACTAAAGAAATATATCAAGCAATTCAATCAAGCAATCAATCAAACAAACTCAAGATCAATCAATAAATAATAGCAAGTAAATAAATAGCTTGAGTTAAAAAGATTAAACCAATTGAAGACCTAGACGTTTTGTCCACACAGTTCGATTTTCGAAACCGTATATTCGCGCTCAGTTAGTTCTCCAAGAATTTTCACTAATTTCAATCTCATTCCGGGTGAAGATCAAACATAGACAAGTGTTCTTGTCTCACACACTCTTACAAATATTGCTTTACCAAAATATTCACACAAGATAAACCTCTTGCTAACTTATGAGATTTACCTCTCACAATCACTAAACAAGAATTAACCTTCTTGTTATCCTATAAGATTTACCTCTCATAAATGTATACAAATTGTTTGGTGATTCACACCAATGTATAGGTCGAAAAATATCCTGGGGGGGGGGGGTGAATAGGTTTTTTAAAAAACTAAATACGGAATTAAAAACTTTTTGAAAAATGTTTAAGCAAAACAATTAAGCTAAACAACTATATAAAGGAATGCAAGCAATTTAATCGACCAATCCCAAGACAAGTAAATGAGCAATGAATAAAATAGCTAGAGATAGAAAGATTGAACCGATTGAAGTCGAAGATTTTTTGTCCAAATGGTTCGGTTTGTTAGACCTTACTTCTGCGCTCGGATAGTTACCCGAGAATTTTCACTAATACCGATCTTCTTTCGGGTGAAGATCAAACCTCTACAAGTGTATCCTTCTCGCACACTTTACAAATGTTGAATTCTCACAACACTCACACAAGAACAACATCTTGCTAATTTAAGAGATAAATATCTGTTAATGTTTAAAGAATAAGATTTTGGTGACAAACACCGATGTACAATAGCTCTCAAGTGTTTGAAGATTACAAATGAAGCTCACACTAAGAGATACCAAATTTGATCACAATTTGTAGCTCAAAATAATAATGATTGATCAAAACAATGTTCTTGAATTTTTGAAAATTAAGTATAGATGAAGAGGATAGAGTTAGAATGATTCAAAAGAGTTTAAATAAGTCCCAAATAGTGTATATATAGTCTAGGACATCATATGTCCGTCTAGAGGGAGTTGGTGAAGATTTGATGCCAAAAATAGCAAAAAGTCAAATCTCTAACGGCTAGTTTCTGGGCCATCAGTCGACTGAGTAAGGCTAATCAGTTGACTAAGAGGCCATCAATCAACTGAGTAGCCATCAATCAACTGAGTAGCCATCAATCGACTGAGCCATGCCTATCAGTCGACTGATGGTCCATAATGATTTGTTACCAAAAAGTCCAAAAATTCAATTTTTTTTATACTTTTGCAAATTAGCTCAAAAATCAATTTTGGAGCTTGGAGAATGTTAAATATGATCTAAGACACCTATAAAATGGAAAGGTCAAAATAAGGTCGTTTGAATTTATTTCAAAAACGGTTTTTCGCTACAATGAGGTTTTTGAAAGAATCTTGATTTAAACTTTGAGTTGATCAATCTAACAATGTTAAAACAATGTATGAGCTATTATGATGATCAAATAAGAAACTTTACACATAATCTAAAGTAATAACTCAAATATGAATAAACGAGTCTTTGATTACTTTAAAAAGTTTCTTTAATTCTCCACTTACTTTGGTATTTGATCCTCATTGATTTATAATGGTGAATGAGCTTTGATCAAGTTGTGAAGTGTGGTGTAAGACAAATTAAAAGAGATTTGTAAACTTTGTAGAAGAATGATCTTGGTTCCGGCTTGTCGAATTTGTCCACGTATGATCAAATAGTTGTGGCTATTACTTAAAATATTAACTTAGTTAAATTACACAAGATTACTGTTATTGTTACTATCAAAACAAGATTAGTGACTTTTAGGTCAACAATCTCCCCCTTTTTGATGATGACAATATATTAATGTGTGTTTGCAATTAAGAACATAAGTTATAATATAAGGGAAGCTCCCCCTCAAACTATGTATAAGATAAAATCTAATAAGCATGCATAATATTAATTCAAATCATTGCAACATAATATCCTAATAAAGTTGTAAGTTCAACCAAGTATAACAAAAACCCTAATAAGAGTTTAAGAGTTTAAAACCAACAAAATAGTACTTAAGCATAATGACCTAAAAGGAAATAACATACTTAATGTTCAAAGCAAAAACGGAATGTGTACCAAATACTCTAACACATATACTCTAACGCACATATTTCTCCCCCTTTGTTATCAACAAAAAGGAAAGAAACCATCGCCCACCAATTACTCTTGTGGGTCTTAAGGGTTTTACAGCCATTGTCCCCAACCTTGGTCGATGTGAAATGGAGTCCAAACCGGTAAAACATATTTTGGACGATATCGGAGAAAGGCCTCTTCATGAAATCTTTGGCGATCTTCAATACGATTGAATCGGTTGTTTATGTTGGGCAAAAGAGCTTGTACTTGACCCGAAAGCCCTTGAATGGTATGAAGCAAAGAGGCATTTAAAGACTCGTCATGTGCGATATGGGATCGACGAGGGCCTTGAGATGAAGTTGCTTGTTGTGGAATGTCGGAGCCTTCTTCTTTTTCACCCATTTCCTCGGATTGAGATAAATCTTCGTCCTCATCGTCACTATGATCATTTCTATCGCGTGGATCATTAGCAGCCCATTCACCATGTACCAATCTATATTTCATTAATCGAATCACCTTGGCACTATAGGTCTCTTCGGCAGTGGGAGTGATAACATCAACTTCGTCTTTGAGACGGATATTATAGAATTTGAACAATTGAGTGAGAGCCATGCCGTAGACCAATCCTTGTCTTTTTCGGTTAGTGATTTCAAGTAGATGATGGAACATGAGGCTACCATAATCCAAATTGTGTCCCAATGTAATGGCCCATATTAAGAATAATTCAAAAGCATTGAGTTAGGCATGACTACTACGCCTCGGAATGATCGAATTGCCAAGTATAGACTGAATGAGCCGTCCTTCGAGTTTGAGCATTGAAGCTTTAATCTTATTTTTCGTATTATGAAACCTATGTTTGAGGATAATGCCTTTGACCGCGTTTTTCTCAAAGCCGAGAAAGTTTCCAAAGTTGGATGGAACTTCATTCACATTATTAACGGGGAAGCCAAATATTTGAGCTAACTCGGTCTTGTTAAAGCTAATCCTTTGGCCATTCAATAAATTAACAAGACGGGCCTTGTTGGGGAGACCATTATCAAACATGGGATGATGCAAATTTGCATAAAAAAAGCAAACTAGTCGAGGTTAGACATTTTCACTGATACTTAAGAAATCAATGATGTATTGGTTTTGAAAAAGAGCCACAATATTCAGTCCATTAAACGTAAATAATTAAATAGTTTACCTTCAACTATGGTGCGAGTTGAGTAGTCATTGTTGAAATTTTCTTGGACCTCATCGGAGATAAACAATGGTGGGAGAGGTGCTTGTTGAGGAACCCCTTCCGATGTACCTACTTGAGCTACATAGCGTCTAGAACGACGTGGTCGAGAGCCTTGAGACATTGTATAAGATTTAGGGTTAAAGGGATAAGTTTTTAAAAACTTAGGGTTTGAGGTGAGATTTTGATTCGGTGAGAAAAAAAAGTTTTTGATGAGGGAAAAGGGTTGGAAAAGGTTTAGTTTAGAGTTATCAAAGGATTTGAGAGAGAAATTTGAGTAAATGTGCAGAGAAAGGGTGAATTTCGAAATAGAGGTTAGGTTTTAGGGTTAGAGAGAATGAGATGGGTTTGATGATTTTGGACCGAACAAAGTATGATTTGTGGTTTATTTGGTGTAGAATGATGATGATTTAAAGTTTAAGGATGGATTTGAGGAAGAAATTTGATTGTTGATGATGTTTGTGAAGGTTTGATGAGGTTTGAGTGATGGTGGCCACGAAATAGAGAGGTGAGAAATGGAGAGAAAACAGGGGAAAGCAGAGGTTATGGTGAATTGCTCTCAGTCACTATTTAGTCGACTGATGCTTTGCCTTCAGTCGACTGTTCAATGCTTAGTTGACTGATCATGAGTCCTCTGTCGACTGATCAACTATTCTACCCAGATTTTTCTTGGCTTTAGCTCTTTCGGCTATATAAAGCTAAAAATTGAATATATGACCACTTTTGTACTGCAAAAACACTATTAATCCATACAATAACATGTAAAAGTAATACAAGCTAAGTAATGGAAATTTGCGAAAAAAAATATAAATATTGTATGCACAAGAATTGTCATTAATTAAAAAAAATATAAATATTAGTGATCACATGCTCTAGTCATACCAAGTTCACGACAGATAGTACAAAAGTGATCATTCGGGAGTGGTATAGTGAAAATATTCGCAAATTGTAATTCGGTGCTAACGAATTCAATATCAACATCACCTTTTTGCACATGATCACTAATAAAATGATGTCTTATCTCAATGTGCTTAGTACGTGAATGTTGTATGTGGTTCTTAGTCAAGCTAATAGCACTTGTGTTATCACATTTAATGGGAATATGGCTAAGACTAATTCCAAAGTCTTCTAATTGTTGTTTAATATATAAAATTTGTGCACAACAACTTTCGGCCGCCACATATTCAGCTTCGGTCGTTGAAAGGGCCACCGAATTTTATTTTTTATTTGACCAAAATACTAGTGCATGTCCTAGAAAATGACATGTGCCACTAGTAATTTTTCTATCAATTTTGCAACTGAAAAAATTCACATCGGAATAACTTATTAGGTCAAAAGTGTTCTCTCTTGGGTACCACAAACCCATGGAACTAGTACCGAAAAAGATAACGGAATATACGTTTAACGGCAAGTAAATGTGATTCTTTAGGATCCACTTGGAATCGTGCACAAAGATATACACTAAACATAATATCCGACCTAGAAGCCGTCAAATATAATAAACTACTGATCATACCTCGATATTTCTTGATGGCCACACTTTTACCAATTTCGTCTTTGTCGAGCTTCAATGTTGAACTCATAGGCGTACTCATTGATTTAGCGCCTTCTATGTCGAACTTCTTCAAGAGTTCCTTCACGTACTTCTCTTGATTGACAAATATTCCTTCTTTGCATTCCTTCACTTGTAATCCAAGAAAATAATTCATCTCTCCCATCATGCTCATTTCGAATTCCTTTTGCATACAAGTGAAAAAATTCTTGCAAAGATTCTCGTTAGTAGAACTGAAAATAATATCATCAACATAGATTTGCACAAGTAACATATCATTGTCATGATTTTTGATAAATAACGTAGTATCAATTTTACCTTTAATAAAAACATTGTTAATTAAAATGAACTTAATCTATCATTCCATGCTCTACGTGTTTGTTTTAAACCATATAATGCTTTATACATAATCCGGATAAACATAATTTTCAAAATTGGGAAGTTGTTTCACATAAACTTCCTCTTTAATAAAACTATTTAAGAAATCACTTTTCACATCCATTTGATACAACTTACAATTCTTAAAACATGAATAAGCAAGTAGCATATGAATGGCTTCTAAACGTGCAACAGGTGCATATGTTTTCTCATAATCAATGCCCTTCTCTTGATTGTATAATTGGCAACAAGTCTAACTTTATTTCTAACAATTACACCACTTTTATCATTTTTATTGTGAAATACCCATTTAGTGCCTATAATGGTGTGATCATTAGTTTGGCAACAAATGTCCGCACTTTGTTTCTCTCAAATTGATTGGGCTCTTCTTGCATAGCCATAATTTAAGATTCATCTTGTTCAGTTTCATTTATGTTCTTAGGCTCATATTGAGAAACAAAAGCCACATTATTGTATACATTTCTTAAAGATGATATAGTCATAACCTTATTAAATGGTTCTCCAAGAATTTGATCAATAAGATGGTTGGACAAAAAATTTCAACTCCTAGGTAAATCATTCGAGTTTTGCTCAGTTTGATTTTCTAACTCCTTGGAGGGAACTTGAGCACTCGATGTTTCTTCCTTAAATGTATCATTAATTTGAATATCCGAAATTTTTTGGTTAATTTCAACATCATCATCGGAACGCACGATGGGTGAAAAAGGATTGAACTCATCAAATACAACATGCATAGACTCTTGAACGACCAAACTTTTCTTGTTATAAACTCTATATGCTTTACTATTAGTGGCATACCCAAGAAAAATTTCTTTATCGGATTTTGCATCAGATTTATCCAAGTGATCACGATCATTTAAAATAAAACACTTACAACAAAAAACTTTAAAATATTCAATATTTGGTTTCTTGTCATTCTATAACTCATAAGGTGTGTTATCTAACTTTTTACGAATAATAGTACGATTAATCACATAACATGCGGTGTTAACGACTTCCGCCCAAAAATACTAACATAGTCCAAAACATCTCTTAAAGAGATCTATTTTTCTTTTTAATAACACTATTTTTTTGAGGAGTTCTATGTGCCGAAAAATTATGATCAATACCATACTCATCACAAAAATTCTCAATATAAATATTATCAAATTCTCTACCTTTATCACTCTTAACATGCACATTAGACACACCTTTTTCATTTTAAACTTTTCTACAAAATTTGGCAAAAACATGTGCAGTTTCACTTTTGTGAGAAAGAAAGAATATCCAACTAAATCTAGAATAATTATCAACAATAACAAAAGCATACAATTTGCCACCCAAACTAGAAACTGAATTAGAATCAAATAAATCAAAATGTAACATATCAAGAGGTATAGTTGTAGTAACATCCTTATTAGACTTAAATGAAGACTTGTGTTGTTTACTAAGTTGACATGCATCACAAATTTTATCCTTAACAAATTTGGTTTTAGGCAATCATTTAACTAATTCTTTCTTAGACAAAGTGTGAATCAAGTTCATATTAGCATGTCCTAATCTTCTATGCAATAACTAATAAATATCATTAATAGCGGATAAGTACTTAACATCTTGTTGAGACAAATCATCAAGCTCAAGAGTGTACATATTGTTATTTCTATATGCAACAAGTAATATGGAATCATCACTAACATTCTCAACAATGCAACGATCGGATTTAAAAATAACTACATAACCCTTATCACACAATTGATTAATACTAAATAAGTTATGCTTTAAACTTTAAACTAAGAGAACATTATCAATATAAGTAAAATTCTTACCAACCTTACCTATACCGATGATCTTACCCTTGGCATTGTCTCCAAAAGTTATACTCCCTTCTCGCTTGGAAATGAGACTTAAGAAGTTGTTTTTGTTTCCCGTCATGTGCCTTGAGCAACCACTATCCAAGAACCATTTGATTTTGCTACCTTTCGCTTTCAAGCACACTTACGCTATAACCTTAAGTAACTTCTCATTTGGTACCCAAAATGTGTAGGATCCCTTTGGGTTAGCATACATAATGGTTCCAAAAAGGAACCCAAGCAAGTTTCCTCTTAGGGAAACTCTCATTTCTATAAAAACAATGATCCACATAGTGAGTATTTCTACCACAATATGAGCAAAGATGAGTGGGATCATGAGGTGTGTATGTTTCGAAAAAAAATTTGTAATCCTTTTGATTGTCAATTTGGTTTTAACCCAAACTGGCTTTGTCAAATACACACATTTGCATTCTTAATAGTTTAACCAAGTTATCCATTCCATTGGTGAACTTGGTTAGACTATTGGTTAAGTCATCCACTTGATCTTTCAACTTAGTATTTTTTAATACAAGTGTGTTCGGAATTTTCTTTTCCTTTCCTTTCTTCAAAGTCTTTTCATTTTTCAAAACAACATTTTTCTTTTCAAAAGTTTCACACTTGCTAGAAATCATTAAGTTGTCCTTTTTGAGGCTTGCATACTTTTTAGATAGATTTTCAAATTTACTATGCAATTCTTCAAACATCTCATATAATTCATCATGGTCATTCTTATCATGTGCATCATTATTAATAGAAGAATCATTATCACTAAATGAATCATAATTAGAGTCTACTTCATCATTTTTTTCCATAAGGCAAAGGTTTTCCGTTTTCTCATCGCTAGAGTCGGCATCGGACTCACCTCTTTCGGAATCGCTCTAAGTGCCTTTGAGGGCGTGTTTTACTTGTTTGAAAGCTTTGTCCCTCTTATCCCTCTTTTATTTTCTTCTAACAGAGAAATTGGTTTTGAAATATCCCGGTTTATGGCAATGAAAATACTTCTTCACTTATTCGTTTTCAACTCTTGGTTGAGTTGATCGATCATTGTTCTTCCTTGATGAAGAACCAAAGTTGTTTCCTTTTCCTTGAAAGCTTTTCTTCTTATCTAGAAATTTCATGAATTTTCTAGATAAAAGAGCCATGTCCTCATCTCCTCACATCGACTCCTCATCATCATCTCGTTGACTTGCTTTGAGAGTTAGAGTATTTTTGGCTTTCGAATCAACCTTTTCTTCTATTTTCAACTCTCTCTCATGGGTTTTGAAATAACCCAAGAGTTTGTCCATGCTAAGGGTCTTGAGATTCTTAGCTTCTTGAATGGCCGATACTTTTGGTCTCCATTTATTGGGAAGAGTTATAAGGATCTTTCGAATTTTGTACTCATTAGAGTAGACCTTACCAAGAAGATTTAAAGCATTAGTGATAATAGAGAATCTATTATACATAGAGGTAAGAGATTCATTAGGCTCCATTTTGAATAATTCATAATCATGAACGAGCATATCAATATTGTCATCTTTAACTTGAGAGGTTCCCTCATGAGTAACCTCAAGTTTATCCTAAATTTCTTTGGCGATTTTGCAACTAGAAATTTTGTTGTATTCATTCATGGTCAATGCACAATGTAGATAATTTAAAGATTTAGCATTAAATTGGATTTTCTTAATGTCATGCTCATCATATTCAGAATTAGACTTAGGGAGAACATTACCTCTTTCATCGGTTTTGGTAATCTCATAGGATCCAATAAGTGTAACCTTCCATTGTTCAAAGTTACTAGCTTGTAGAAATGTGCACATGCAATTTTTTCAATAACTATAATTTTTGCCATCAAATAGAGATGACCTAGTGGTAGAAGAGCCTTCGTTAAGGCCGATTCCTTAATAGATAGACATAATCGTAAACTCTAAGATTATAAAATCAAAACAAGAGTACAACAGCTGATACAAATTGCAGGTCAAAAAATATCCTAGAGGGGGGTGAATAGGGTTTTTAAAAAAACTAAATGCGGAATTAAAAACTTTTTGAAAAATATTTAAGCAAAACAATTAAGCTAAACAACTATATCAAGGAATGCAAGCAATTCAAGCGATTAATCCCAACATAAGCAAATGAGCAATGAATAAAATAGCTAAAGATAGAAAGATTGAACTGATTGAAGTCGAAGATTTTTTGTCCACACAGTTCGGTTTATTAGACCTTACTTTCGCGCTCGGATAGTTTTCCGAGAATTTTCACTAATACCGATCTTCTTCCAGGTGAAGATCAAACTCTACAAGTGTATCATTCTCACACACTTTACAAATGTTGAATTTTCACAACACTCACATAAGAATAATTTCTTGTTAATTTAAGAGATAAACCTTTCTTAATATTTAAAGAATAAGATTTTGGTGACAAACACCAATGTACAATAGCTCTCAAGTGTTTGAATATTACAAATTAAGCTCACACTAAGAGATATCAAATTTGATCACAATTTGTAACTCAAAATAATAATGATTGATCAAAACAATGTTCTTGAATCTTTAAAAATTGAGTATAGATGAAGAGGATAGAGTTAGAATGATTCAAGAGAGTTTAAATAAGTCCTAGATAGTGTATATATAGTCTAGGACAACATATGGTCGTTTAGAAGGAGTTGGTGAAGATTTGGTGCCAAAAATAGCAAAAAGTTTGATTTCCAACGGCTAGTTTCTGTGCCATTAGTTGATTGAGTAAGGATCATCAGTTGACTGAGTGGCTATCAGTCGACTGAGCCATGCCCATCAGTCGACTGATGGGCCACACTGGTTTGCTACCAAAAAGTCCAAAAATCCAAAAAAATAATTATACTTATGCAAATTAGCTCAAAAATCAATTTTGAAGCTTGGAGAATGTTAAATATGAGTTCCTAAGACACTTATAAAAGGGAGAGATCAAAATAAGGTCGTTTGAATTTAAAATAAATTTATTTCAAAAACGGTTTTTCGCTACAATGAGGTTTTTGAAAAAATCAAGATTCAAACTTTGATTTGATTAATCTAATAATTTTAAAACAATGTATAAGCTATTATGATGATCAAATAAGAAACTTTACACATATTCTAAAATACTCACTCAAATATGAATTAACAAGTCTTTGATTACTTTAGAAAGTTTCTTTAATTCTCCACTTGCTTTGGTCTTTAATCCTCGTTGATTTGTAATGGTGAATGAGCTTTGATCAAGTTGTGATATGTGGTGTAAGACAAAAGAGATTTATAAACTTTGTAGAATAATGATCTTAGTTCTGGCTTGTTGGATTTGTCCATGTATGATCAATAGTTGTGGCTATTACTTAAAACATCAACTTTGTTAAATTACACAAGATTAATGTTGTCGTTATTATCAAAACAAGATTAGTGACTTTTAGGTCAACACAATGAAAAACAACTCTCAAGTGTTTGATAAATACATTTTGAAGCTAACACTAGAGTTATCTTGATTGATTAAATTAATAGCTCAAAGATGAATAATAATGATCAATTCTAAAGCTTGAATCTTTTAATAATGAAGATATATAATAAATAAGTTTCTATGAGAGTTCAAGCATGCCAAAATGTGTTTTAGATAGTGTATATATAGTCCTAAAAGTGATATAGCCGTTTGTGAAGTTTGGTTCCAAAAATGATAAAAAAATCATAAATCCAACGGCTATATTCTGGGCCATCAGTCGATTGAGTAAGGCTCATCAGTCGATTGAGCACAAGCCATCAGTCGACTGATGGACCCTGCTGTCCATCAGGCCAAAAGGCCAAAAATCCCAATATTTGCACTTTTGTATTTTAGCTCCAAAATCAATTCTAGTACTTTAGGGACCTTAAAAATAAGTTCCTAAGACACCTATTTTCGGGAAAACTCAAAGAAATGATTAGTTGAAATTAATTTGAATTTATTTTAAAACCGGCTTTTGCAAGAATAATGTTTTGAAAGAATTTTGATTCAAGCTTTGTTCATTTGATCTAACAATTATGCAAGATCATGTTTGAGCTATATAAACAATCAATTAAGAAACTTTACATTAATCCTAAGCACTTACTCAATTACCGAATAGTCGAGTCTTTGAATGCTTCAATTTATTTCTTCAAATTGATATTCTCTTGCAACTCTTGCCTGGAAACTTTTGATCCTTGTTCTTCGTGCTTCATGAAATGCATTGATAGCATGTGTGTGATGAGATTGATATTCTTGATTTGTCCAATACTTGTAGACTTGATCGGATAATATTTCGATGATCCTTGTCATGCTTCCTTTGAGCAATCATGTTATTCTTGATATTCCAAGTAAGAAAACTATTAACTTAAATTCAGAGACATGTTAAATTACACATGATTGATTTATTGTTATTATCAAAATAAGATTAAGACTTTCAAGGTCAACAACCAGGAACATGTTTCTCCATCTTGGCCTAAACATTTCTGTGCTGTATCATAATTTTAAATACGTAATTGATGGAATATTACGTATTGCTATAGGTAGAGATGATCTAATTCCCTATCTATTTGTAACTCTCACTTTCCATCAAAGTGAGTTAGTGGTCACTTATTTCTAACTAATTAGAGATAATTATTATTAATCTTTAACAAATACAGATTTATCCCAATTAGCTAAATAGGTAATTATCATCGACTAACAGTAAAGTTTAAGACTTGGCCAATTCCAATAATTTATTTATTTATTTAATAAATCATCAAATAATAAAATGAGCTAATTATATAGGCTACACAATAATTAAATAATTAATTCTTACAATATGTATTCATAATCACACATCTAATATATCTAATATATATATATATAAGTAAAATGCTCTCTTTCAACGAGAGCTTGACACGTGTAAATATTAATTACTTTATTTAATTTTTTTTCTTTTTTCAAATATTATAATGAATAATTATTGATTTCCATTTTTTAAATATTATAATGACTAATTATTGATTTTTTTTTTAAATATTATTATGACTAATTATTGATTGTTGAATAATTAATTGCTGCTTAATTGCTCATCATTATTGCATCCATTACTTGCCTTAACTTAATTTCATTTTCCTTTAAGGTAATAATAATAATAACCTCTTATTTTTTTATAGAAAATAATAATGAAGGACAAAATATAGAGTGTCCTTATAACGAAGGACATCCTTTTATGCCTATTAGTTTAGAGGACAAATTTAAGGATAAAGGACAAAGTTTACAAGCAAGGACAATCGTGGCATCCGATTTAAGAAAAAAGAAAATTTTCTTTTGTTTGTGTTATACCATTTTTAACCTTATATTTTATCAATGTGTTTTCCCGTTGACTTAAAATATTTCGTAACGGATGGATGCTAATGTTGAGCTTATCTGCTAGATTAGAGGGTGGTTGTTGCGTTGATAGGTTGATGTGTAACGGTTTGTGAATTACGGGGCTAGATTACAAGGTTGTGAGTAGTATTCTTCTTTAACAAGACCTCCCTTGTATGCACTGTATAAAGCCCAAAATGGGGTTCTTTGCAAAATGGATTCGTGACGAGGTCCTAAGCCATTTTGCTTAAGTTCTGGCATGAACTTATCAAAATAAACAAGTGATGACCTGTACTGGTCCTTTTTCCCGATTACCAATCCTCGGTTGACGTCCTGTACAACAATGTCATTGAAATATCATCAATATAGTTGGAAGAATATAATGTATAACATATCACATATGTTTCAACAAAAGGAAATGGTCCCATACCCCTTGCTCGTTGTCCGACTCGCTATCTCCATTGCGAGGCTTGTTTCTTGCATTTGCATTGATTGATCCATTGTGTCTAATAACTTTTGCACGTACTTCTTTACATATAGGGGACATACTCGTGTTTCGCTATTTCAAGAACACAGTTTTCATTATCGTCTTTTTAGAATTCAACCAGATTATATTTAATTTCCATATATATAAATTAGTAAAGGATTTAGTTCTTAACTTTAGTGGCAGATCCCCTTTTGCACTGTGCTTACGTGGGCTCCTCCTTAATTTAGATGGGGTAGGCTTAACCATTCTACACGAAACAGGGTTATGATTTAATATTTACCTTAATTGCAAGAACAATTTCAGAAATGCAAAATGTAATTAGCAACTGATCTTACAATTACGTACATGAGTTGGTGTTTACCTTTACTAATAATGGATTATTTTTATGAAATAAGCATTGGCTTTCCAGTATAACACAAACATTGCTTATCCAGAAGCAGAACAACCAATCAAACTTACAATCACAAATAATTTAACTCTAATAAATGGAAAATATAATTCTACACATTTGACGTGTTTGACCTACATCTCAATATTCATCAAAATTAAGGGTTTAGCGGAGGACGTACCTAAAATACCTCTTGAGTCGCCAATTTTTGACTTCGCAGAGTTAATTAAGATTCTAAAAGCTAACAGTAGCTAGTTTTTTCACACGTTTAGGCTTACAGTGTGACCATACTTTACAACACATTTGGGTTTCGCATGCAATAGCTATGAGTAGAATGATTAAAGTTTTCAGTTTTACCTCTGTATTTATATTTGCTGGTACATTATCCACTGTAGCGTGCTCCAAGGGATTCTCGTGATCAGCTTTTGGATGTTGCAGATATCGCACCCTTTAAATTTGAATCTCTCAATCTCCTTATCCTGTCTTTATTGCAACAGATATTTAGATACTCCTTAACTTAACAATATGACTAAGGAAATATGGACAGTTTTAACGCCTTTGTTCTTATCCTTACTAGGGTTTCCTTTCTTTTTTATTATAATTTTGAATATGTTATTCTTCCCGAGTTAAAGGAATTGAATGTTGTGGATTCCTTATCCCTAGTCGTTAGCATAAAAATCTTTATATATGTCGAATACTGTAACCGTCAATATGTCTGAGATACCTTTCACGAATGGACTCTGCAACCAAAAGTTGGCAATACCAATAGTGGATTTGATTTTCAGATTTTACGTTTGGTGATTTTTGGTGGTTACACGTGTGTTACACTTTTTCCCAAAAGATCCATTGTGTTATATTTGGGTATTATCAAACAGTCGGGTTATATCTACGTTGGGCATCATCCATATATATATGCCTATCCTTTTTTTTTTCAAGTATTATTACATATTTCATATGGTTTAATATATGTTACGGGCCATGATTTAAGGCCCATATATTTTACATTTTGGTTACTTGGGCCATACCATGTTCAAGTTAAATAATTAATTTATACGACTGGTTGAAACGGTGGCCCATCTTGATTTTCCCCTTCTACTCAAAAAGTGATGGGTATGTCATCAAACTCTCCTAATTGCATCTGATACGGCTAACATACAAATCATTCTTTATGCATTATCATTCACCCCTTACACCATTTCGGATACTTCATTATTCACTCTCATTATTATACTGTTAAACCACATATGAGGGTTGTGCTTTATGATCGATCGATCCCGTCATACGATGTATACATTGACGAACCACCTTGTATTCATATATCTAACTCGCTGCCCCCCATCGGCCCTCTCATACCAATATCCCTTGTAAGTTTTTTCTTTTTTTTTCTTTGTCTTTTGCATATCTTTGGGAAAATCGATCCATTTGTATGAGTTTTATGAAGTTATACTGTTTATATTGTTTCTTATAGGATGGATAAAGCTTCATCCACTCATGATGGGTTTGGTTCCGGTTCGAATGAGAAATTCATAACAATGGTGAGTTTATTATCCACACCTACTTCAGTACCTCGTAAAAGCATGATATCTGCAGTAAATATCATTTCATATATGTCCACTGCATTATTGATGTTGACAAAAAAATGGAATGATCATATGTTTTTGTCTCTTTCAGTCATATTTGTGATTAGCTTTTACGAGTTTTACCAACTCAGATATATTACATCATATATATTGCATTTATGGAAGCTGCATGAATATCGATTGCCGATGTTTTGGTGTGTCATTATTTGTGTTTGACTTTTGTTAATATGGCCAACTGTACCATCCGTTATGTGTTTTGAATTTTTTGGTTTTGAATTTATCGTTACTTAATTTGGAGATAATATTTAATTTTGTTGAAAATAGAAAATTTATTAAATATTAATGTTTATCTGTTTGTAAGGGCAAATGCGGAAATAGTGTAATTATAATTTAGTAATTATATAAATTATAGATTTGTCCTTTAATAAAAGTTTTCCTTAGATCCAACCTAGAAAAAAGATTGTCCTTCGTTGGAAAGAGAGTAAGACATCCATCCTTTAAAGAAAAAGCCCCATTCCCATGATCATTTATACAAAAATGACAAAATTATAATATCACTCTCTATCCAATTTCATACCTATAAATAAGATATCAATTTTCGTCAATATTTACTATTTAAAACCATATACCTAATATTAAATTCATACCTATAAATAACATAACTATTTTCAAAAATTTCTAATAATATATAAGTAAAATGCTATCTTTTAACTAGATAACGATAGGTACCAATATTTATTATTTCATTTAATTTCCCTTATTTTTTTTTATTTTTGAAAAGTGAATTTGATATTAATTGCTCCTTAATTCCCCCTCATTATTGCAATTCATTGCCTTAATTTAATTTTTTGTTATTCCTTTTTTGAAAAGTGGATTTGACATTAATTGCTCCTTAATTCTTACTCATTATTTTCTTTTCGAATCCGTTACATTCCATTTCATTTTTTTTCTTAGCTAACATCTGTTGTTTTAATACAAATTGCCATTTGATTTTTTTTATTAATCCCAAGTGGGTTTACTATTAAAGTGGCTCTTTAGGTATTGAAAAGGGAAAAAAATAATTTGAAATTATTTCGTTGTCCCTAATTTTTCGGTAATTTCAAATTATTATTATTAGTTACACTTTGATTAGTATTTTTTGAGAAAATATTATGCCCCTAAATAATTTTTTAATTATTTTAAAATAAGATTTTTTTGATTTTTTAACCCATCTTATCAAATTCCTCTATTTCTATAACATTTCAACTAATTTTAATTTATTAAATTTATCCGATATGTTAACTTAGCTCTTACCCATCAATTTATTGCCCACCTCTTTATTTTCTCCTTAATATATTGATTTTGTAACTACCAAAATAATGCTCACCTCCCTCTATTACTCCTTTTTAAATATAACATTAATTATGTTGCTATTGCATCTATAAAATGAATTAGATTGTCACCAATTGGGTTTCATTCAATCTAGTGCATGTGTGCAATAAGTTGGTAAGAAAAATCCCCTCTTCTCTATAATGTTTTTGTAGTTTTAATTAAGATATCTTCATCTGTGCTTTATTTTTGTAGTATAAAGATCTATAATCGAATTGGTAAAGTTTTTCTTAATTTTTATTTTTGAATGTTCAATAATGTTTATTGTGCAAAATCTTTAGATCGATATTGTTACTCTCTATCTCTAAACTCGCCATTTCCAAGATAATTGTTTTGATTTTCCCCACCCTTTCAATTTTTTAAAGTTTTGATTTTGATTATTAGTAATATCAACTTTATTTTGTGTTCACAAATATTAAGAATGTGTCGGACATAAAATTTGACTTTTAAGATAATATGTTCCTATTTTATTTCAATTGTTGTCATAAACTAATTTTAAAGTAAAGGATATGAATTAGTAGACTTTCTTAGTTACTTATAGATTTATATTTGGGAATCTATATAACAACTTTATTTTCTATGAAAGTATTTTTAAATGTATAATCTCAAAATACTTGATTTAAAGTTAGCTTACTAATTCTTACATTTAAACTATACACAGTAAAACTATGGTGTTCCATATGAATGATATTCCGAATAGATTGAGAGTTCAAATACAACATATCATAATTTGAAGAATATTTCCATGGTATGATTAATTCTTATAAAATCATCTATATATACAATCGTTGACTATTAGTTGAGAGTTTTTTTCTACCTTTAAATGCCAAAGTATAAATTATATAATTCATGAGAAGAATATGAATATATATATATATAAACGCATATCGATTATACTTTATTATGATATCTATGAATTGTCTGCGCATCGCGCAGTCTGAAAACTAGTATATATTAGATTTGTGTACACCCGCAATAAATAAATAAATATATATATATATATATATAATACATATATAATATAGTTTTTTAAAAAATACACTTTAACATGCACGTGAGTGCTTTTTGGATCTTATCTCCAATATAATTATAGAAGATATTTCTTCGTACGTAGCAAGAGTTTGAAACCCATATTTTTTAAATTTGTTCTCTTAGTTGTATTAAATTTGTATTGCACACTAGGATTTCGTCGTCTCTAATTAAATATGGGTTCCAACATTCGCTACAAAGAATGGTTAGAAGCATATCTATACTATAGTTCGTAGGTCGTTGCATGTGTCTCGATATAGCTGTAGTAAATGTTGACAGGCTATATATTATCGGTCTTAATTAATTATTTCACATTGTTTAGGTGATGTGTCTTGATATATTATTATATACGTGTGGTCATTAATTTTTTTTATTATAATTTTTTTTATATATGATATATCCGTAAAGTTCGGTCGTTAGTCCTTTTTAATAAGGAATCTTTAAAAGAAAAACAAAAACCGTCATAGGTAAAATCTTACTCATTAGATACACAGGCTTTTCAAAGTAAGTGGACCAATTTGGGTTAATTTTTCACCGAAATTAAAGTTATGAAAAAGTTGGTTAAATCCTTCTTAAGTGCCTTTTTAACTAGGTTGACCAATCGGATAGTTTGATTGTTTTATTTAAATAATTATTGGATTGGATTGAAATATACTCTGCCAGATCTCAATTTTGTCCCTGCGTGTTCAAGGCATAGTTCGTTGAACACGTGTAAGTGCAAACAAAAAACAAATATGAAAGCACTAGCAATAAAAAAGGAATTTAGTTTGCATTGATTTGAAATTTAAAACATAATTGGAAAAGGAGAGCTGTTGTTTTCATGAGTTGAAAAATGATAGTAGTGTCTTGGTATTATCTTTCGTTACTTTTTAATTTTTTCTTGAGATCTAGTTCTTTTAGCAGTGGGTGAGAAAGTTTACTTTGAAAAATAACGAGAAGATGATAAACATCTCTTCAAATCACCTTTTTTTTAATTAAATTTTTCATAAAAATAATTTTATTTTTTAACTTTGTAATCAATCAGAGCCTTAAGTTATAAGTTCTTGCCAAAATGTAATGCGGATGAGTGTCAATGCACGCACATCATCTATCACTATATAGAAAGTAAAGAGGAGTCATTACGTACTTTTAAGGTGCAATTATGGATATCAAATTCTGTATTTCTATTTTTGCCCATATATATATATATATATTTTCTAAAAGAAAATAATAATATTAATAATAATAATCATCATCGTCGTCATCATCATCATCATAGAATACCAATGCTTGAACCCTTCATGTCGAAGTTAAATGTTAAGATATTCACGAAGTTGAATGTTAAGATATTCAATATATATATATATATATATTTCATTTTAAGATGCATATACATTACAAAAAGTGCATAAAAAAGTATTTGAAGATCCAAACTACTTTCTAAGCCTTTTGAAAAGAGAAAATTCTCGGTTTACAAATTCAAAAAGTGAGAATCATATCGCACTCTCTTTTATATACAAGGCATGTATATATATATACACTATGTCGTAACTCACGTCAAATGTACTATAAAGTACCAACCATTTAAAAAATATTTTAAATCTCAACAACATAATTCTTTATCCCTTATACATTTTTAAAATTCAAAAACCTTTACACCTCATTATTCAGACATATTGAAATGATGTGATGGTAGCAAATCTGAAAATGGCCAGTGAATCTAATGGCTACAACAAAATTTTCCTTTAATTAGTTGGCATCTTATTTTGGGTATAGCATCCAAACAGCCCTAAAAATAACATGCATTGTTATCAATCATAAGGGCTTGATTAATTGTCCTCTTTTGTGACCATTTGCCCAACACCCAACACTTTGACGTGTTTCAGGATAGGGGCCCGACTCCTCACACTGTCGTGTGTCTGCTAGAGATACACATTGAAGGTGATAAATTTATTATGTCCAAGATTCGAGATGTACATGAGCCGAATTTTCGGCTTGTGGCCGAACTCGCTATAGAAGTTTTTGAGAAAGCAACATTAGTGTGACAAGTACTAACCGTAGAATGAAATATGCCAGCCACACTCCACAACTAATCCCCGCTTAGTCACTAAACAACAACCCTCAACCATTTTTTCCACTTTCCCCAAACATGTAGAGTGGTATCTATCACATTGTAACAATCAGTTCATTACATCTATAAACGGAACTAAAATTTAGCAATTGAGATCATAAAAAAAAATACCTAAGTATAATCGATTATCAAATTTTATGCTCTCTATCACTTTGTAGCCATCACCATCATCAATAAAAATATCCGAATTACTACTAGATGGTGGATGTAAACCAGTTTTACCATCCATTGACCGGGAGGGCCATCATTTTCAAATATCTTGTGTGTTCTCTCTATTCATTTTTCTTTCACTTACTATGCATATATAAATCTTGTTTGTGGGCAGCAGGTCATAAAAACAGAATCGTTGACTTTACGCACGTATTCATAATAGTACATCTATATTAAATTTTTGTCCACGTGCAATGAATATACATATAGTACATATATAATGTATTTTGAGAAAAAATAAATACAGCTTAACATGCATGTGAGTGCTTTTTGGATCTTATCTCCAATATATAATTACATAAGAGGACATTTCTTCGGAGCAAGAGTTCGAAACCCATATTTTTAATTATTTTTTTACATTGCACTAAATCTGTATTACATATTAGGATTGTCATTGTCTGTAATTAAATATAGGTTCCAACATTTGCTACAGAGAATGGTTAGAAGCATATCTATAAATTTATAACTAGTTTTGTGGTTAGACACACACTTAACATTTTCTTCAATTCGTACTTAATTAACAATTGTAGAAATTCTACTACGGACATTTTTTATGAAAAAAGATAAATGCACGGATAAAATAAAAAATAAAAAAATGACATAGCCAGAAAGCAGTTGAAATACATATTACCTTTATGTAATAGTACATGTATATGTGCTCTCTTTGAAAAAGATGTTACATTTTGAGTAGTAAAGCGATGGTTTTTCTTTTAGATTTGGCAGATATAATCTCCATTATCTGCACCAAATTTCAACACAATCAATCTAGAACTATAAATGAGTGTGATGAAAAATTTATAAATATGTTCATTTTTCGTCTTTATTTTCCAGAGAGAAAATCAAAGTAGGGTCATATATGTGTATATATACTAGCTTTTGTATGGGCGGTGTTATTTATGCCCTCTAAATGTTTCACAAACACCCCCTTCAAAAATTTAATTAAAATCTCATTTTAACACTACCTTTATTTACCACAAACACTATCCTCTGTTGTTTGATGTTAGGCGAGTGTTTAACAATATACTCTCCCCATTTGAGCCGAGTTTATATGAGTGCACCCAACTCTTATTAGGCAGCCTTATTTGAAAAATACCCCAGCACTCTATTGCCTGATATTAAGCGAGTTCTTACCGGCCAACAAACTCTCCCAAAGTAGCTAAGTCAAGTATATGTGACTGCACTTATCACTTTACATTATGTGAGTCTTAGTGAGGTGTTAGTGATAATAAATTTACCTTAGAGAAGTATTTGCGACAAATATAAAAAGTCTAAATAATATTGCCTTTTTATATAATGTGATCCAGGCCTCCAAGCCGAGATGAATTGTTTAAATAAACTTAAAATAAAATAAAAATCACTGTTCTAGCCTTCGAGATTAAGTTGATAGAATTTTGCTAAATAAACAAGCCTGAATGAGCTAACCTAATAGACATATACGCTATCATATAAAGTCGTGCAAGACATATTTTCAACTACAATAAATTGTGTTATATTTTTGAATTACCTATTTTACTCTTGCAATCTTTTCTTTTATTAAAAAAATTACTTATAACATTATTTGAATATTTAATATTGAGCTAAGTGAAACTATATTTGATTAATTGTTAGACCTTTGATTACTTCTATGTATCAAAGAAGGAAAAGTATTTGAAAATTTCTCATTCTTTTAAGTATTAAAAAGACAACTTACTTATAAAGAATTATTATTATTATACAAGGTAGCATATATTTAGACAATATTTTAAGGAGGGTGATAAATGCACCCCTATTTGTTGTCACTAATACCCTCTAAATTTTTTTATTAATATTGAACTAAATTTTATTCCTACCGCCCTCTTATTTCACTTTTTTATACAGAGATTAACTATTAATTAACTTAATTAATTAGTCACAACAAAACAATACCATCACCCCCTTACCACCCTCTTCTCCTCCTCCTCCTCCTCCTCCCCCTCAAAACTATACATAAATATATATATAGATTTGAAAATAAAAGAATATGGATTATTTTTCCTGCTCTTCCTTCTTTTTCTTCTTCTTTTTCTTCTTTAAAATATACACATATACGTACACATATTCAAAACATACATATATATTCAAAACATACATATATACATACACACACATACATACATATATATATATATATATATGTATATTCTAAAATGAAAAAAAGAAAAAGAAAAAAAACAAACGAAAAAAATGCATATATACATATATATCTTCTAAAAAAATGGCTACAGATCTGTTTAACTTTCAGATGCTCAATGTCGAGCGAGTAACAATGAAAATACTCTCCTAATGACAGGAAAGTATTACTACATTTACTCTCCCAATGGTAGGAGAGTATATCTAAAAAATTGGGTCGTATCTTAAGTTATTGTTGAAATTATATATGCTCAATGTCGAGTGAGTAAAAATAAAGATACTCTCACAATGACTGGAGAGTGTTACCACATTTACTCTCCCAATGATGGGAGAGTATATCTCAAAAATTGGGCCGTATCTTAAGTTATTGCTGAAATTCCAAATGCTCAATGTCGAGCGAGTACCAATGAAGATACTCTACCAATGTCGGAAAAGTATTACCACATTTACTCTCCCAATGATAGGAGAGTGTATCTCAAAAATTGGGTCGTATCTTAAGTTATTGCTGAAGTTTCAGATGTTTAATATTAAGAGAATACCATTAAACATACCCCTATTTTTATCAATATCCGTTGACTAATATCCAACTTAAAGCGCTAAATTAAACACCTGGAGATTATTAAAGTAACATAAACTACTATTTCAATCACCATGTCAAAGTAATACAAACTACTATTTCAAACACCATATCAAAGCAAAAACTAAAATACCATTTAAAGCACCAAATGTTAAAGTACAAACATATCCTAAACACTAAACTACTAAAATATCAAAACACTTAAAACATTCACCAAATGTTGAAGTATAAACATTAAACTACCTAACATCAAAACATAAAAGTATCAATCAATTAAAAAAGATTCTTGATTTTTTTCGTCTTCATGCTCTTGTTTTTGTTCATGTTTTTGTTCAATGGCATGATCATCTTCTGGTACTTCGATAATCTCTAAATTCTTTTAATGAGCCAACCATGCTTATGGCCCTTTTTGGAACATACTTTTGTGAGTTACTTTGTCTCTCGGATGCCATCATTGGATTATTTTTCATCATACCTAAGATAATAAACACAATGTGTAGGTCGGAAAATACCCTAGAGGGGGGTGAATAGGGTTTTTAAAACTTAATCGTATTTTTAAAATGGATTTAAAAATATTCGATGTCTATATTTATCAAGCCAATCAAGAACAAAGTTAATTCCAAACACAATGAATAAATAGCACAATATAATAGAGCAATAGATAGAAAGATTGAACCGATTGAAGTCGAAGATTTTTTGTCCACACGGTTCGGCTTGTTCCCCTACTCTGCGCTCGGTTAGTTCCCCGAGAATTTCCACTATAACCGATCTCCTTCCGGGTGAAGATCAAACCTCTACAAGTGTATTCTTATCACACACTCTCACAAGTATTGAAAACACCTTCAATACTTTCACAAGAAATCCCTCTTACTAATCTATGAGATACACCTCTCACAATTATGATTTAAATGAGTTTTGGTGACAAACACCAATGTACAATATCTCTCTTGTATATGACAAAATACAAATGAAGCTCACACTAAGAGATATCAAAATTGATCAAAGTATATAGCTCAAAAATGAAAGATTGATCAAAATGTGTTCTTGAATCTTTGTATATTTGAATATATGAATATATGAATAATAGAGTATTAGAATGATTCAAGGTATGTTAAAACATGTCTAGGACCTCATATTTATAGCTTGCAAAATCATATGGCCGTTGGGGATGATTAAGAGAGGTTTTGGCTCCAAGGTATACTTTTTTCAAATTTTCCAACAGCTAGTTTTGACAAAAAATTCAAATTTTTTTTTTTAATTTCTCCCAATTTGACCGTTGGATCATGCTAAAATTTTAGTCAACATTACCAGGAGATGTTGTCTAACTACTGTAAAAATTTCAAGATGATCGGAGTTCGGAACGGCCTCCATCTTACCGTTAGATCAAAACTGGGCAAAAATTGAGCGAATTTTAAATGTAAAATAAAAATATTTTTGCAATTTAACAATTTAGTTCCAAATAAAATTCTAATGATTTTTGAACCTCAAAGATATGTTTCTAAGATACCTATTTTTATTATAGCTTAAAATATGATCATTTAAAATTAATATGAATTTATTTTGAAACTCGGTTTTTGTAAAATGATGTTTTTCAAATAAATTCAATTTTAAGCTTGTTTGAATCAATCTTTAAAAGATGCATGAATATGTTTGAGCTATAGAGATTTGATCAATAAAGTAACTTTACATAAAATCTAAGCTCTCACTTAATTTAATGATAATTCGAGTCTTCGTGATGCTTGATTTTTTTGTGCGTATCTTCACTTGTTTGATGTTCTTGATCCTTTCTTGGTTTTGATAACTTGTAGAACATGTGGAGATCATTCTTGTGCATATCTTCACTTGCTTGATGATCTAGATCTTTTCTTGGCTTTGTATAGTACATGTATATCACTTGAGTTCATTTCTTGTGAGTAGAGGCGTTTGTAAAGCTTGTGTGAGATTTTGATTGCTTCGGTTTGAAGTTACACTTGGTCGGAAGATATATAGGTTAAAATGGCTATCATCATTGGAACAACCGAGTTAAATAACACTTTATTAACTTATTGTAATTATCAAAATAAGATTAATTGACTTTAAGGTCAACACAATGTATTAAATTCTCATTAGACATGAAATTGAGCAAATGCATAGAAGAATAAGAATTAGAATTCAGTTGACATAGTTACAAAAATGAAGTATTCTGATATTCAGGCTCTAGTGATTAAGGTAAGATATTGTATTCAAATGTCTTGAAAAATTGGAATATTGAAGGGAAAGGGGATAGAATGGAGTTACTTGAGAGTTGCCACTGTTTATTACGTGCTTTGTCCCAGTACATATTTGAAATTGATTTCATATAAGTTGGTATGTAATGTTATTTTAAATCTACAGGGGGAAATCCTCTCATTATATCCATTCATTCTCCAGCATCGAACCCAAAATACAATTAATACTCTTAAGACATATTAGCTTTCAAGCTTAACAGTTTACAAACCTCCTACCTAAAATTACAAGTTTTTTTCATAACCTTTAAGAAAAAAGACTGATCATTCCTTAATTTGATATAACTTTATATTAAAGTTCTTTTTTACAACAGTGCAAAACATTAAAACCCCATTGAATGAGAATATTGTTAGCTTAAAAATATCCACATATTGAATTGAGTGCCTAACTAGTTCCAACAACAAAATGTTGAGTGGGATTATTCAAAGGAGTGGATAAAAATCATATAAAAAGAAATACTCGTTATATGAGATTTAGCAATTGTAGAGGAATTAAATTTATAATTAAAAAAGGGCATCCAAATTTTGACATAGCAACAAAGCAAAGGAACAATGACTTACTATTTTTTGGGGACACAACTAACGGGATGAAGATGGTGAAAGACTAGCGGATATGAAGTGGAGTAACTGGAGTGGAGTGCAGAAGATCCACCGGCAGAGATGGAGAAGGAGAGAGACAGGCAGTGGAGATTGAGAATAATGAGAGGCCAGCGGTGGAGGTGGAGATGGAGTTTGAGAGAATGACGGGAGATGGAAAACTTAGCTTAATTAGTTTAATTATAGTTCTTAATCTAGAGGGTGGTGGAAGGGGGTGTTTGTGACAAATTTTTTTAAAAGTTGGGATGTAAGGTGTAAAGGGTTTGTGACAATAAAAGGTTGGATTTTGAACTCGTGATCTCAAGCATAAAAAATACATTTTTTTACCAGTAGACGTACTAAATATCATTATATATTCTTAATATGTTACTTAAAGGATTTTTGTTCTTGATTTGGTTGTAATAAATCTCACTTAAGAAATTATATGGATTGTTGAAATTTTTTTCAATTATTTTTTTGCAAATACTTAAGGGTGCCCGCAAAATAGTATATATATATATATATATATTTATTCTTATATTGAGAATCAAAGTCTAATTATGGTGTGTACAGGTCTGTATATAGATCAGGTCTTTAACGACATATTTTTTGTCAAAATATTAAAAAGATGTTATTAAAAAAAAAAATTTGTTAAAAATCGATTTGTATACAGATCGATCCCATGAAAATTTTTCCAAATGAAAATGATGAATCTAATGCCCAAAACAAAAATTTCCTTTAGTTGGCATCCTATTTTGAATATTGGATCCAAACAACATGCACTAAACATAACATGCATTGTTATCAATCATTAAAGGCTTAATTAATTGTCCTCTTACATGACCATTTGCCCAACTCCTAACAGTTTTGAGGTATTTTAGTATAGGGGCCCAACCCCTCATACTGTCGTGGGTCTACGAGAGATACACACATAAATTTAACTTTGCATAGATCACAATACAAATATAAATGCGGATATCATTCATGTATTTATATAAATCAATATACGAATCTTGAACTAACATGATTCTACGTATATAATTTAATAAGAAAGATTCACTAATCTCGATAGTCAAACCAAAGTAATACATCTATTGATGGTTCTTTAAGGTAGAATTCAAAAACCAGGAACAAGTTTCTCCCTCTTGACTTGTACATTTATGTATTGTATTGTAAATTTCAATACGTAATTGATGGAATATTACGTATTGTTATAGGCAGAGAGATGACCTAATTCCCTATCTATCTGTAACTTCCACTTTCCATCAAAGTGGGTTAGTGGTCCCTTATCTCTAACTAATTAGAGATAATTATTATTAACTTTTAACAAATAGAGATTTATCCTAATTAACTAAATAGGTAAGTATCCTCGACTAACCATAAAGTTTAAGACTCGGCCAATTCCAATAATTTGTTTATTTATTTAATAAATCATCAAATAATAAAATGAGCTAATTATATGGGCCACACAAGAATTAAATAATTAATTCTTTCAACAAGTATTCATAATCGCACATATGTATTAGATTTTTGTACACACGCAATAAATATATAAAATACATATATAATATAGTTTTTAAAAAATACACTCTAACATGCAAGTGAGTGCTCTTTGGATCTTAGATAATTACAAAAGAAGACATTTCTTCGTAGCAAGAGTTTGAAACCTGTATTTTAAATTTTGTGCTTTTAGTTGTATTAAATTTATATTGAGAATCAAAGTCTCTGGTGTGTACCGATCTATATATAGATCGGCATTTAATGACATTTTTTTTGTCTTCAAAATATTAAAAAATGTTATTAACGACAAAAAAAATTATTGTTAAAAATCAGTTTGTATACGGTCTGGTCCCACGAAAAAATTTCCAAATGAAAATGATGAATCTAATGCCCACAACAAAAATTTCCTTTAGTTGGCATCCTATTTTGAATATTGGATCCAAACAACATGCACTAAACATAACATGCATTGTTATCAATCATTAAGGGCTTGATTAATTGTCCTCTTATGTCAAATTTGCCTAACTTCCAACACTTTTAAGGTATTTTAGTATAGGGGCCCAACCCCTCATATTGTCGTGGGTTTGCGAGAGATACACGTGTAAATTAAACTTTGCATAGATTATAATAAAAATATATCTGCGCATATCATTCATGTATTTATATAAATCAATATACAAATATTGAACTAACATGATTCTATGTATATAATTTAATAGGAAAGATTCAGTAACCTCAATACATAGTCAAACAAAAGTAATAAATCTATTGATGGTTTTTTAAGGTATAATTCAAACACGAGGAACAAGTTTCTCCTACTTGACTTATACATTTCTGTGTTGTATTGTAATTCTAAATACGTAATTGATGGAATATTACGTATTGTTATAAGCAGAGAGATGATCCAATTCCCTATCTATCTGCAACTCCCACTTTCCATCAAAGTGGGTTAGTTGTCACTTATCTCTAACTAATTAGAGATAATTATTATTAACTTCTAACAAATAGAGATTTGTCCCTATTAGCTAAATAGGTAATTATCATTGACTAACCGTAAAGTTTAAAACTCGGCCAATTCCAATAATTTATTTATTTAATAAATCATCAAATAATAAAATGAGCTAATTATGTAGGCCACACAAGAATTGAATAATTAATTCTTACAACACGTATTCATAATTGCACATCTGTATTAGATTTTTGTACACTCGCAGTATATATATAAATATAATACATATATAATATATTTTTAAAAAAATACACTTTAATATGCACATGAGTGCTTTTTGGATCTTATCTCCAATATAATTATAGAAGAAGACATTTTTTCGTAGCAAGAGTTTGAAACCCGTATTTTTAAAATTTGTTCTTTTAGTTGAATTGTCGTAGTCTGTAATTAAATATGGGTTCCAACTCTCGCTACAAAGAATGGTTAGAAGTGTATCTATAACTTTATAATTGGTCTAGTAGTTAGATGTACATTTAACATTTTCTTCAATTATATAACACTCTCGTGTGTTTGTGAGAGACACACGTATTCATAAATTATATAATTGTATTAGATTTTTATACACACACGATAAATATAAAATAATAATATGATATAATTTTAAAAGAATAAATTGCACTATAAAATGCTTGAGTGCTTTTTGAATCATATCTCCAATATAATTACTAAAGAGGACAATTATTCGTAGCAAGATTTTGAATCCATATTTATTACTATTTTATTTTTATTTTTAAATTTTTTTAAGTTGCATTAAATTTATATTGCACATTACGTATGTCATCTTACGTAATTAAACATAGGTTCCAACTCTCGCTACGAAGAATGGTTAGACACATATTTATAAATTTAAAATTGGTTTTGTAGTTAGATGCATATTTAATATTTTCCTCAATTCATACTTAACAATGGTTAAAATTCTTCTATAAATAAATTTTTTTATTTAAAAAAAAAAGATTTCACATATAAAACTAAAAATAAAAAAGGGTCTTTTTGTTTTTAGCCCAGAAAATTCAAATTGTTTTACTTTTAATCCACTACATTTGGGTTAAAAGTAATTACAAAGGCCCATCATAAATTAGCACACTAAATTAAGGACATAGCAACAAAAAGACACCAATACCACTTCCTTATTTAACTAATAACACAATAACTCTAAATACAATATCTCGCGTCTCCAAAAAACAGCTAGCACCAAATCCCGATAAAAAAAATTCAAAATCCATAATGGTTGATCATCATAGCAGGATATGATGCAAGAAATCATTCCAATCATCAACTTCAATTCACTATCTAGGTATTGATTCATTAAAGTACATTCGATCATATTTTAGCACCTTCGATTACTCTTAATCCTTAACGTATTTTTTTCGCCGTGAAAATTACATATATATTGCTTCCATTGTTTATATTTCTTCATCTCAATCCTTAATATATTTCTTCCACCATAAAAACATTAATATAAGATGTTAATTTTATTTAGGACTCTTATTACTCCTGGTTTCTATATTGTGATTCCACATTTTGTTTGTTAAATGACTTCGATAATGTTTTAGCACGTTTTGATCTCAATATCAATTTTCAGTTGACTTTTAGCACCTTTAACCTAGTTTTATCAAATTACTAGTTACTGTATTGAAAGATGGTGCTAAATGACTTTTAGCACTATCAGATTACTTATTACTATATTGACAGGTGGTGTTAAATGACTTTTAGCACAATCAAACTAGTTTTATGTGTAAAAAATGTTGATAAATGACTTTTATCACTATTAGATTACTTGTTATTGTGTTGACAAGTGGTGCTAAATGATTTTTAGCACCATCAGAATACTTGTCATGTGTGTTGACAGGTGGTGCTAAATGACATTTAACACTATCAGAATACTTGTCTTCTGTTTTAACATGTTGTGCTAAATGACTTTTAACACCTTCAATGTAGATTTATGTGCGAACGGTGGTACTAAATGACTTTTATGCACTATCAGATTTCTTGTTATTGTGTTGACATGTGATGATAGATGAATTTTAACACATTCAACATTGTTTTTATGTGCGAATGGTGGTGCTAAACTAAATGACTTTTAGTACCATCAGATTACTTGTTATTGTGTTGACAGGTGGTGCTAAATGACTTTTCATACCTTCAACCTAGTTTTTATATGTGAAAATGTGAAGATAAATGACTTTTAGCACCATAAGATTACATGTTGTGTTGACAGATGGTGCTAAATAACTTTTAGCACCTTCAACTTAGTTTATATGAAAATCTGATGCTAAATGACTTTTAGCATTATAAAATTACATGTTGCTGTGTTGACAGGTGGTGATAAATGACTTATAGTACTTTCAACCTATTTTTATATGTGAAAATGTGGTGTTAAAACACTTTTAACACCTGAAGTCTAATAATTTTTTTGTGTCAAAGTCCGGTGTTAAAACACTTTAGCATCATTAGATTATCTTGTTGATAGGTGGTGCTGAAGTGTTTTAGTAGTTTTATATTAAAATAATATTTGAAATAGTTTATTCAAATAATTGAACAAAATTTATGTCGTAATGGTTAATGTTATAATTTTGCAAGAATATTGGTAGAGTAATTTTAGGCAGAGTGCATTATAAACTTCTAGCTTTAGATTTCAAATTACTATAGGTTCAGCCATCGATGTACAAAAAAGGTCCATCTGTTAAAGGTGGTTTGACATAAATCCAATGCATTTAGAACTACTTATTTTTCACGATAGCAAGGAATATGTTATGGATAATGACAAAGATATATAATACATGGTATCTTTTGCAGCTGTTCAATAAATCAATAGCATAGATATTGTTGCCAGGCGAATGAATGCTTTTGATTCTTTGGTGCTAGACATTAATTCTACTAGTAGCTTTTCCAACTGTAGGAATTTATAAAGCAAAGCTAAATCTCATAGTGAACCACATTAATGTCATGCTTGGGAAAGTTGCATTACAGGCATCGGACAAAGACTTTCAGGTGGTGCAGATGAATTTCGGATGAGTTTAAAAAAATATGCGATTCACAAGGGATTCAAGTTTGTATATAAGAAAAATTATAGTGATAAGATTATAGTTGTTTGTAGTATGTATAAGGATAATGGATGAACGTAGATAATACGTGCCTCTCCAAAGTTCAAGCTTACTAAGTTTTTTGAAATAAGAAAAATAGTAGAAGAGCATACCTGCGGCATTACTTTCAAGGATTTACGGAACCCACAAATGACAAGTCATATTATTAAGTCGACTATTCTAGATTTGATTCAAGACAGACCTCTCACTAAACCATTCGACATCATCGATTACTTTAGATTTAAGTTTGGCGTTACATTGAGCTACTACTTTGCTTACACTCGTAAGAACCACGCAATCAAGAAAGTCCATAGTGACAATTATGCATCGTATTAACAACTTGCCTCGTACACTAATAGTATAAGGGAATCAAATCCGGGAAGGTATGCGTTCTTAAAGTTTATGAAGCGGCTAGAAAGTTTCATGGAGTATTCATAGCATATGAAACTTATATATGGATTCAACTTTTTACGAACTTTAATAGCTTTGGATGGATGTCATCTTAAGGCAAAATTTAAAGGTTGCACACTCTCTGCAGCTGGAACTAATGGTAATGTATGTACCCATTTTTTTTATTTTTTTTTTGTAAATGTTTGTTTGCGACACCCCATGTCCAACTACAATGTGAACACTTAATGGTGCTGAAAGGGTTTTAGCACCCTAATATGTGGACACTGGGTGGGTGCTAAAACCTTTTTAGTAACTTAGTTGTAATCACTGTAATGATGCTAAAAAGATTTTAACACCACTGTGTTGTGGACACTGTGATCGGCAATTAAAGGTTTAAGCACCAGTACTGTTTTTTACTCAAAAATTGATATGTTCTTGATCGAATTATTTATAAGTATGTTCCTGTTGGCGATGACTATTGTCGATTCGAAAAATATTGCTAATTGAGAATAGTTCTTAAATCATCTAAAGGTTATCATTGGAACATATAGATAAATTTGACCAACATGTTGGATTGAAAAAAATGGTATTCTTAAGGTATTCAATGATTCATTCCAAGCTTATTATCTTTTCTCATTTGAAGAAGAACTTCATTTCAGGCCTTTCAACAAGCTTTAGGAAAATGAAATTGGCAGTGCAATTGTTTTCAAGTTGTGCAAATACTCATACAATTGATAAGTATAGAGAGCATTATGGAAACCTTAGCATCCTTGCAGGGAAAACAATCAATATATTCTTAGAGAATGCACCTATTAAACGTTGGGTAAATGCATTTTTTTCTCAGATAAGGTATAAAATTATAACTTCCAATATAGTTGAAAGTTATAACTCCTGAATTATCAATGAACGTAATTTGCCAATTACAATGATGCTAGATTAAATTTGGGTTAAGATAATTAAGCAGATATCAGATAGGCAAGAAAAGTCGGGGAGTTGAAAGAATTAGTTGTGTCCATCTATCAAAAACAAGTTAAAATACAAGGTCACCGAGAGTTCTTCATGGACGGTGACTAAGTACGTTGACATGGTGTATAAAGTTAGAGAGTAAAAGACTTATTGCGTAGATCTTCAAACATAGAACTGTGGATGTAATTCATGGTACATTGATGGTTTCCCCAATTCGCATGCTGTTTTATGCATATTGCAGATAATAAAAATATTTACCAGTATCGTGTTTCTTAGTAGTCAACTATAAGAGCTCGTATTTGCATCCAATTTACCCAATGCCAACTTCTGGTCCAAATGCTAATGTATTGACAAATGTAACGAAGATTTTAGCTCTTGATTACAACACACAGCCTGGTCGCCCCAAAAAAGAAACAATTCGATACAAACAATTCAAGTACAAGAAAGAAGCGGAAATGCAGAATGTGCAAGAATTATGTTTATCAAAACAAGAAATCATGCATTGAACCTATCCTTTAGATCTTATATTAGTTTTCGCAATTAGCACCTATTGATTAGATGCTTTTCTCCATCTTGTTTTCTTCCCTCAATGACATTAAAAAAAATTGATTCATTAATAATAGTTTTGTTTTTAGAAGTGTTATATTATGTTGGAAGATGTGCTAAAATTGATTTAGCACCTTTTGATTGGTAGTGTATAGCCCGTATGATTCCAAACTATGTTTCTTAAAAAATGCGCTAAAATTGTATTAGCACCATTTGATTAATAGTGTATGATTTTTGGCATTCCAACAATTCCAAATACTTGTCATGTGTGCTGATAGGTTGTGCTGATTAATGACTTTTAGCACCCTTTTTATGTGTGAAAATGTGGTGCTAGAACACTTTAGCACTATCAGAATACTTGTCATGTGTTTTGACAGGTGATAATAATAGACTTTTTAACATCTTCAACCAAGTTTTTATGTGTGAAAATGATCAAATTACTCTTTAAATGTGTCAACAAGTGCTAAAAATAGATTTTTTTTTTATAAGAAGAGATGCTAAAAGCACATTCTGACCACTTCTAACAATATGTGTTAAAATTGTTTTAGATATATTTGTTTTTTACTTCTCTAATTTCTAACAAGTATGTTTATAAAAAGATACTTACAAAACCACCATAATGACGTCATACATCCCAAATATATATATATATATATATATATATATATGCTTACAAAAATCACTAATCAACAAATTATTCTACATTTTCCACTACAGATATTATCGCATCATTACTAATAGAACTAACACTGTCACCAGCACCACCACCTTTATTAGAAATTGTATTGTCAACCCCCTTCCCAGGAAGTGCATCAGCAATAACTTCCTCGGGAACTGTGTCAAGTTCCCAGCAATGATTCTTATTAGACAACATTTGGTAAGTAATTTTAGCGCGCTTCATTTGCATCTTTCTTATGTCCATTGCTTTTGTAACTTCTTCACCGTAGTCTACCAATGAATTTACAAACAAATAACACACAATCAAGACTGTAAAACATATAAAAACAATCATATTTAAGTTTTCTAAAATCAAGATGCCAAAATAAATTTAAAAGCAATAGCCCAACAAAAAATAGGTAAGTTCAAGATGTCAAACCGGTTTTATAACTAATATCAAAACAAATAACATGTAAGTTCAAGGTCCTAAAATGGTTTTAGCACTAATTATCAAAACATAATAACTAATTCAAGGTGCTAAAACTGTTTTAACATTAATCAAAAACAAATAATGTCGAAATTCAAGGTGCTAAAATGGATTTAGCACCATTTTTATCCAGAACAAAATAATTAAATCAAATGGTGATCAAATAGTTTTAGTACCAAATGTCCAACACTAGATGGGTGCTAAAACATATTTAGCACCAAAAGTAACCAAACTGAATGTACTAAAACAGTTTTAGCACCCAGAGATAATACCTATATTGGAGGTGTTAAACTGCTTTAGCACCAATTATCAAAGAAATAGAATAAGTAATTACATGGTGCTAAAACAGTTTTAGCACTAATTATCCAACACAAAAACAAAAAAAGTTTTTTTTTTTTTTAGTTTGTAAAGTACTTACTTGTCTCTTTGTTGCACACATTTGGCCCTAATTACTTTCATATCCTTGACCTTCAAATCACCCCGAGCACACAATAGCTTCATTATATAAATCAAATTAAAACCAAACTTAGAATCATTATTGTGAAGACCAAGAGTAATGAATGTTTTCAAAAATGCCATCTATTGGGCCTTCTCGTAATAGTGATCCACTGACCTTTTCGATTGTTTTGCCCTTTTTGGTAACATGGTGTTGTAATGCGTCTAACGTGCACTAGGTAAATTAAGGACAAGAAGGGTCCAGTGGTACCCACCACTATCTCCAATAAACCTGTTGTGATTCATTAGGAACATAATTAAGAAACTTTGTTTTCGTAGGCATTTTCAATATAACATCATCAAGCATATCCTTAGTAAATAGACCAATTTGATCTTTTACACCTTTCTGCATATTAAAAAAATTGTTATTTATCATCTAATACGACACTAAAAACCATTCAAAATTACATTATTTGTAAAAGAATATATTACCCAAGCTGAAAAAGAGAAAATAATATTATCTCGTTTATGCAAATCCCTTGATATGCACTTGACATACCAATCGATGATCTGCATTCATAGAGAGCAGAGCTAGTAAGAATACTCTTAAATTTATACAACAAAAATATTTTTTCCCCTTCAATAAAGAAGCAAATCATAAGCTTAAAGTTATTCTAATAATACATGCCCATCAACAAATTTATTGCACATCAAATCTTCAAGAAAGTATCCCGATATGACAACACTTACATTATAACTTGTCCAAGCCAATGTGTTGTCCCATGAAAGTACAAATCAATAATTTAAAACGAATTTGTCCAACTAAGAAGAGCCTTTCGACAGCACACTGGCTTAGACAAGTTATAATATAGGTGTTATTATATCGGGGTACCTTCTTGAAGATTTGATGTGCAATAAATTTGTTGATGGGCATGTATTATTATAATATCTTTAAGCTTATGATTTGCCTCTTTATTGGAGGGAAATTTTTTTTTGCTTATTGTATAAATCTAAGAGTATTCTTACTAACTATATACTCTATGCATGCAGATCATCGATTGGTATGTCAAGTACGTATCAAGGGAATTGCAGAAATGAGGTTATTGTTTTTTCTCTTTCAGCTTAGGTAAAATGTCCTCTCCCAAATGATGTAATTTTGAATGATTTTTAGTATCGTATTGGAAACTAAATAACATTTTTTTTAATATACAAAAAGGTGTATAAGATCAAATTGGTCTCTTTACTAAGGATATACTTGATGATGCTATATTGAAAATGCCTGCGAAAACAAAGTTTCTTATGTTCCCAATGAATCACAGCATGTTTGTTGGAGACAGTGGTGGGTACCACTGGACCCTTCTTGTCCTTAATTTACCTAGTGCATGTTAAACGCATTACAACACCATGTTACCAAGAAGGGCAAAACAATTGAAAGGGCCAAAAGATCACTATTACAAGGAGGCCCAAGAGATGGCATTTTTGAAAACATTCATTACTCTTAGTCTTCACAATAATGATTCTAACATTTGTTTTAATTTGATTTATATATAAGAAAGCTGTAATTAAGCTGTTGCATGCTCAGGATGATTTGAAGGTCAATGATACGAAGATAATTAGAGTTGAGTGTGTGTAACAAGGAGACGAATAAGTACTTTACAATCTAAAAAAAAAACATTTTTTTGTGTTGGATAATTTGTGCCAAAACTGTTTTAGTACCATGTAATTACTTATTCTATTTTGTTGATAATTGGTGTTAAAACAATTTAGCACCTTCAATATAGGTATTATATGTGTGGACATGGGTGCTAAATTTGTTTTAGCACCATTCTAGTATTGGACATTTGGTGCTAAAATTATTTTAGCACAATCTGATTTAGTTATTCTGTTCTGAACAAAATTTGTGTTAAGTCTGTTTTAGCACCTTAAATTTTGATGTTATTTGTTTTCTATTTATGCTAAAACCTTTTTAGCACCTTGAAATAACATGTTATCTGTTTCAATATTAGTTATAAAACTGGTTTAGCACCTTAAATTTACATGTTATCTGTTTTGATATTGTTTTTAAATTTGTTTTAGTATCTTAATATTAAAAAACTTAAAGATGATTGCTTCTCTGTTTTTATGTCTTTTGCAATCCTGATTGTGCATTATTTGCATATGAATTCATTGAGAGACTTATTTGCGTTGAAGTTCCAAAAGCAATGGACATAAGGATGATGCAAATGAAGCGTGCTAAAACAACCTACCAATTGTTGTCTGATAAGAATCATTGTTGGGACTAGAACCCGAAAAAGTACCCGAGGAAATTGTTGCTAATACAGTAGCAGAGAAGGAGGATGACTACACAGTTTCTAATAAAGGTGGTGGTGCTGGTGAAAATGTTACTTCTATTAATAATGACGCGATAACATATGTAGTGAACAATGCAGAAGAATTTGATGATTAGTGATTTTTGTAAGTATATTTGTAAGCATATATGTGAATATATATATATATATATATTGTTTGGGATGTATGATGTTGTTATAGTGGTTTTTGTAAGTATACTTGTTAAAAGTAAGAGAATAAAAAAAACAACAATATTGGCAAGGTCCTAAAATAATTTTAGCACGCAGTGTTAGAAATGATCAGAATGTGCTAAAAGTCAACACACATGATAAGTATTCAGATTGTGCTAAAAGTCATTTGTCACCATTTTTCACACATTTTAACTAGGTTGAAAGTGTTAAAAGTCATTTAACACCATTTATTAACACACATGACAAGTATTCAAATAGTGCTAAAAGTCATTTAGCACCGCCTGCCAATACAATGATAAGCAATTTGATAGTGCTAAAAGTCATTTAGCGTCACTTTTCACACATGAAAACTAGTTTGAATGTGTTAAAAGTCATTTAACACCACATTTCAACACAATAACAAATAATCTGATAAAACTAGGTTGAAAGTGCTAAAAGTCAACTAAAATATTAACATTGAAATCAAAACATGCTAAAACATTATTGAAGTCATTTAACAAAGAAAGTATGGAATCACGGTATAGAAAGCGAGAGTAACCAGAAGGTGGTAAAACAAATTAGCAGCCCGTATCAATGTTTTTTTGGTGGAAGAAATATATTAAGGATTGATTTTTTTTTATAAAATTGGGTGGGGACTCTACAATTTTCGCAAAAACTTCATAAGCTTACCGATCCAAATGGACATTCTTTTTTATTTGTTAAAGAGAGGGAATCACTCTTTAGATACTAGTTGTATATACATATACGGGTAAATTACTATAAACCTCCTCGTGGTTTATTGGGTTTATGGATCACTCCCTTAAACTATTTTACCCAAGGGTTTACCATAGTCATCCATCATGTGTTATCACTTAACACCATTCCATTAATGCTCCATCTAAAAATTAACAAAGAACAAGCTAAAATGAAAACAAGCTCACGTTTGTTCTGCATCAAAGCTAAAACTTGGTCTTATCTAGAACTTAAAATGGGTGATTTCCCCTAATGTACAAATGATTATTTTGGTTTGTTCAATGTAAAAACATATTCAATTTGGTGCTGGGATGGAAGATGAGTTTTCAATTTTATTTTTTTAATAATATTATCAGAAACAAACTCTTTTATTGATATAAAATAACAATACAAACAATCAAAAAAGAGCAATCTCTGAACCAGAAGTTCACTACAACAGCTACCCAGAATCATTACACAATCACACCATGAAAACAGAATCTTCAAAAAATTAAAATCCTAGCAGACTCTAGAATAATGAATCCTGCAACCCAATCTCTAGATATTTCGTATACAGATAATAAGCCAAAAACTCTGGATGAAAAATGCTCAAAGAGAAGCCATCGACAAAAAAAAAGAAGAAGGGAAAAGTAAAAAGAAAAAAGGCATTTTTTTAATTCTATTTAATATTTTGAGGTTTTTTGTTGTAAATATAAAATTAAGTCTCAGTTTATGATTGGTTTGTAATACCGTATTGTTAAATAATAAAAATTTCACGTGTCAATACACAATTGGAGAATCTTCAGACACTTTCTATTAACAGATATATACCCATTTTGCTTCGGTCAATAGTCGAAGGTGGTACATTGTTGGGTAAAATAATTGAAGGGGGTGAAATGCAAACTCAGATAACCACAAGGGGGTTTACAGTAATTTAACTACCTGTATATAATGTATCTGTAAATATATTATGTAACAAACCTGCACAAGAGCACTAGATTATGGATTTTAAACTCCTTTTTTTTGGATACATCCTTAAACTTTGTAATGTATTCTTAGGTATAATCTTTTACATTATTTTTGAGACGATGCAAAAAATGGGATTACATTTTACCGGTATATATATTCCGTACTGAATCTTACGACTTGATTCACAATATGATTCATCTATTTTCAATTCATGATACGGTTAACAATTTGACAACACCACGCACCATCGATATCTATAATTCAAAAGGAAGTTGTAGGCCCCATTTTGATGGAAATTTTGTAACATAAAAGTACCAAACAACACATTTATCTAAAAGGAATATGCGTACATGTACTCGTATATAAATGTGTATACATATATATTCATATATATAATTATTAAAAATCCGTATGAATAATTCGCCCTAGATTGTGCCATAAGCAGAAGCAAATTGGGTCAAGTCTTGCAAGCCACAAGGTGCCACTAAATATCATTGTCGAGCGCTAATAGTTAAACCAGAACAAAATGAATATATAACTCTTGTTAATTTCAACTGATCTTGTTATGAGAAGAATATGTGTAAACAACAGAATAAATAATTGACTGTATAACAAAGGGGAAAACTAGTATTTATGAGGTACCGTCAATGATGCACATGGGTGCAGCTGACTGTTTCTTCTCCAAAAGAGCGCCAGGGAATCTTCTTCAGGAAAGTTTTCTTCTGATCAATCCTTTGAAGAAGTCGAAACTGAAACCAAATGGTAGCAATACTATATTACTTAATTATGTATGAAGAGGCCTAATTAATAAAATACAAACAAACAAGTATGACTATTCTGAAGATCTTCGACCCATGTTTTCTGATATTTTATCACAAAAAGCAATTAGTTTTCTTGGGGAAGTGTTCAGAGGAGAATTAAGGAAGAATGTATGAATTGTATTGTGGATTTGACTAGGATTTTTTTGGATAGTATCTAATTTAGTACAATGGGGATTAGTAGGATTATTAGCAATATTTTGATTAATTGATAGAATTGAGATACAGCTGGTTGTAGGAGAATGAGGGTTTTAGTGACACATATGTAAGGAATAATCTCTTTAAAGCTTCCCTACACCAGATACACATAAAGAAATTTCAGAAAGAGAGAACAACATTCTGAAGGCATTTGTTAATGGGAAGGGCAATGAAAGTAATTTCACCTAGAATCACAAGGGCCTAACGCGATAAACAATTAAGTTTTCATTTTGAGCAATGTTACTCATCCCAAATAGTTTCCCAAAAGTAAATCCTAAAACAGCAAGATTTTCAATACATCTCCATCACTTGTCAATTGCATCACTTTTCTCTCTTTGAGAATCCAGTGCAAATCTATGGTTTAGATGCATTCGGATTATGACCTTCACAATTTTATTTGGGATGGGTATCATTTCTTTCTTCTTCTTTTTTGTTCCTATTATTTAATTAATAACACAAACCTATACATAACATCAAAGGCTTAAATAGCTATGTAATTGTTAGCAATGGATTACTCACTCAACTTCATATTCATTTAGCTCTAATGGGTGCAAACATGTTTTCTAGTTATAGTTATGGGGTTTATTTTTATTAGTATTTATTTCTTTGCATGTTTATGAATTATTGAAAAGTATAGCATACCAAAACAAATCTTTTTCAGTAAGCATTTGTCAATGGAGACGACACACTTGGCATAGATTTTAATACACACTTTGATTGCAAATGGGCATTTTATCTTCTCATAAGCTTTGATGGAGGGTAAGCAAACAAAGACATGAAGAGACATCAAAGGAATGAAGTTAAAGAACAAAAACCAAAATGACAGATTAGCTAGGCCGAAACAGTGAGAAAAAAGGCAGTGGCAGAGGAGAAATTTTCAGAAAATTAGCCCACAAATAGCACAGGTTTGTAATGGAAGAAAAGTGACACGTGTATGTTGCGGGATTCAAGAACTCATTAATAAGTAAGCCAAGAAAGAGAAGAAAGAGAAGAAAAGAGGTTATGGCTTTTTCCAAAACATAGAATACAATTGAATTGCATCAATCAAGGAGTACCATATTTAAACTTCACAAAAGTAGATAGAATGCTTGAATCATGTCAACAATCTCGACAAAGTATAGAACTCAAAGTGTGTTGTACTTCCTTTCCAAGCCGAAAAGGCAAATCTTTTAGGGCAGAAATGAAGATGAGTACTTATTTGAAGGTCCGAAATTAAGACTGAAGTTGGGTGGGTATTAAAGGTCTTCCACTAGACAGATGGAATGAAGAAGATTTAGTGAAGGGAAACTGCTCTGCTTCTAAATCTTCATGAGGCAAGAATTTGAGTCAAAAGAAAACAGCCCAGATTCATTCGGGCAGAAAATAAGGTTAAGCGTGAAACCATCATTATCAAGTTTAGAGCCATATCCAAGCATAATCCACATAATTAGTTATTGGCAAAGAAAAAAAGAGAAGTTGAAAGATGTGGCTGTTTCAGAAGTTGTTGATTGAGTATATAGGTGGAAGATGCCATCATGGAATAAGATGATTTACATGGTAGAAAGCAAGTGCACACAGATCAAGGTGGGTCGGGTCAGATCGAAAACCGTTGTAAATCTGCCAGGCATAGGAAAATCTTACTCATGGAACAAGCGTGAAAATATTTGGTTGTCCTCTCACTCTTACCTATGGAATCTTTCCTTTAAGAGAAACCTTAGTGACAGAGAGTTCAAAAAGTTCATTTCAATTTATTTTTACTTCGATTTTTAGATTTTAAGTATGAATTGAAATGTGTGCTTCCGATTTTTTTCTTACTATTATGAAAACTGTTATGTTCTAAAAATTGGCAGGCGTTCCTAGGGGCACGAAAGGTCCTATAGGATTAATCGGGGTTTAGTTGCGGATTATTCAGACAAACAATTTGTATATTTATTCATTACAGGGAAAGATATATATTGTTGGCCGACTGCCTAACATGGTAGTCGGCTAATCGGGGACTAGTTCCTACATGGTATTAGAACTCAAGTTTCGCAAGGTCGCGGGTTTAAGCCCACCCGCTTGCATTTGTTTCCCCTTTGGTTTCTGTAGTATGCAACCTTTGTTGTTTGTGCACAGAGTGCACCATGGTTTGGATTGTCTCTCCATGTGCTAGTTGTTGTGTGTGTTTGTTGGGGTGTGTGGAACATTAAAGAGGAAGATAAACAGTGTTTTGCCCACTAAGCCAACAGCTTAAATTCTTAGGAGAGATGGTTTCTAACATTAGTAACTACATAAAATAACATAATAGAAATAAAATTTGACTTTACTTCTAAAAATGGCATTGATAGTTCGAAACAAATATTCTCATAATTCAAACAAGAAAAACAATAGTTTTTAAAAGAAAAAAGGAGCAAAATACTTCATTATTCCTACCAAAATGCCATCCTGTAAAACTAGGTGGCCGCCTAGTGCCTAGGTGGGGACTAATAGGCCCTAGGCGGGGATTTTTAGAACATTGGGTCCAGTCGTAAGTACAGTTTTCAAGTTATAATGAAATTATGGTGTTTATGATAATTAAAGAAAAAACTATATAAGAATTTTCTTTGTTCCATCACTTCTCCCTTGTTACGTGTGGGAACTGCGAAACTACAACGATTCATATGGTTATTAACAGTAAACTAAGATTTCACATTAAACTGGGATAGAGCAGACATATTTACCAACTTGTATCTCTGCTAAAAAGTATGATAATACCTATTTCCATCTGGATGAAGCTCACACATTTGACCATCTTCACTTATAGCTAATAAATATCCTGAGGATGTCAAACCCTGAAATATGAGAGAAATTACTTGTAATTTCAAGGCACAGTGGATATAAACCCTATTGTAGTCTCTGGCTTTTTGAGAACGTATTTTCGGTCATATATTCATTTTATTTTTTATGAAGTTGTCAGTATGGAGAACAATTTCATAAAAATACTAGAATGCTAGAACATAGACCACCTCACATAAGCAAATGCCTCGTAGGTAGATAAAAATTAATATATTCACCTTACCACCTTCGGTTGCCTTTCGCTTCACATTATTTTTCATTGCTCCTTTATTTTTTGCAAGTTTCAAAAGTACTCATAAATACACAATAAGTCAACTTTATTGCTACAATAAACAATAAATCCCTAACTCAACTCGATAAATAAAGATCTCAACAGACTACAAACCTAAGAAATCGCAAGGTCAGAGTGTACTTTTGACACGCCTAGAACATTACAAAATTTATACAAATAAAGGTACAAAATATAGGAAGTATTGGCAACATCGTATTAATATTTGCAGGTATCAGGCAAAAAGTGATCAATCTAACTCACCTGAATAGTAACTAAATTTTCAACCGGTTGATCCTGATCATCATTCTTTTCCTGCTGCACAATAACCCTCTGCCCACTGCATGATGTAGCAGAACAGAAACGTGAACCTCAATCAAAGCACCGCAAAAGTATGTTGGAATGACAATAAATTCCATAATTATAACAACAATTATCAATGCAATTTCATATTCTGAAATTTCACTGAATTGAATTTATATAGCTAGATGTTATACATTTCAAAATTAGTAGTCGAAGTGTCAAGTTTATATTATATTAATAAAGCATGTACACTGGCGGATAGAGGGGGAGACCTGAGGGAGATAATTCAGATCCTCCTTGTTCCTAGAAATAAATCATTGTTAATTTTGTTACTATTCCATCTTGCTAAAGTTAATATCCTTAGCTTAGAACTAGTATTTTAGGCCTAACATACACCCTTGTAATAGACTAACGTCAGAACTTATCCCCAAGATACATTGAGCCATTCATATTTATCTTCGTTCAGTTCATATATGCAAGGATGAGTGGCTCGATGATTTTATGGATTGTGATGCTAGGCTTTGATTTCCTGATGTCAGATTCTATATTCTCAACATTCCCCCCTCACAAGTGGCGTTATCTGGGGAAAATATGGGCTGACATGCACACTTTTGACATTGATGTTCATGATTTAGAAGGTTAGGTTAAACCATAGTTGTCTATGGGGAAAAATATATTTATAATCACAGTTCACAACAATCACAATAAAGATATACTGAAATTATAATTCGGAAAGTTTGACAAATTGGATGATTGGATCTTATTCCTTTTATACCACGTGGAAAAAGTACAAAAAGACAGATGAAAGGAGAATTGTATTGCTTCAATCAAAAATACTGAGATTACAAGAGTATATATAATACAAGGCGAGGGACCTAAACAAAGTAAGGATCTCCTTGTTTGATTTAATTGCCTCAATCAAAGAGATCGCTTCAATAAAGGAGATCTTATCCTGGACATGACAAAGTAACAGATAGAAAAAAGGCTAAAATCTAGCCCATAATCTTGACACACCAATCACAGAAATATATTTCTAATCAGAATTCACAACTTACATTGCCACTGCCAAATGCAAACACATTATGAATTTGTAAATAAAGACGATCAATAGAATAAAGAAATGCTAAAATTTTAATTCAATACCTTATTGTTGTTGTTAATTCTAAATTCTAACATAGAATAAAAAGAGTCAATTGAAGACATAATAAAAGATGAGTTCAGAAGAAGAAGAAAAACAATGGTTATTAAATCATAAATTGTTTCAAAGCCAATGAAGTTGCTTGGTACTGGCTTAGACAGACCGTAGTTAAGGCGCAACCCTCGTGTACAATCACAATAAGCAACCATTTAACAAAACAGACAAGCCTGGCATCATGGCATGTGCAAGTACCTCGATACGTGTGTTGTCCCTGGTACTTGTACTTCATGCATGTAGAAAAGCAAATGTCAAATATAACACCCGCACTACAACCATTTCAAAAATACCATGTAGCAAAGGCGAAAAATAAGAAAGTTTTGTACTGCTAGTGTGTGTTTGGTTGAAGTTCTGGTTTATCCTCGAAGTTTCAGATGTAGCAAAAAAATTGGTATTAAGGATCAAACTCTAGTTATTAATAATGACAGAATACGTGAATTTACCAAGAGGCAAAAAAGCTTAAAATAAGAAAAGGATTGAAGCAAATCTGAATCCTGTCTCAACCATGTATAAACATATCCTTAACAATTTTGAGAAGTCCAAGTATTTCAAGGTAGTGTATAGTGGGAAAAATAATCAGAACTATATCCTAGTTATTACCTATGTAGCCATGTCTTGTAGTATAGCTCCTCAAGAGGTTGAAATCCTGCATTATAAGCAGCAAAATAATCCTATTATTTGATACTATGCTACATAAAAATGAAGTTTATGTTTAAGTGAACCAATAGATTTCAGGGGAACAATAACGGCAAGGGTTATAGAAGGCCTTACAATCCCTCTTATCCAATTTATGAGACCTTTCTAAATAACCCAGTAAGACCGTTGCTGTGAATAGCATTACTGTGTATCTTCTTGCTCCTACTCAAGAAAACATAGCTTGTAAAAAACTAGTCAACTTTCAGCTTTTAACAATAGACGGTATGTCGAAAAAATTTATTCCGGCCTTTTTTCTTCTTACCCCGCACAAATTAGACCACTTCATTTCTGAATCTCTACATGGGCAATTCCCTTAACACAGGCTATTTAATAGAGCATTTCTGTACATAATTCTTCAAAATATCTACAATAATGAAGTAGATTTTTAATAGGACAATGGTTTACCTTGGTCTATGAAATTATCAAAAAGGCACTCAAATTTGTTAAAGAAAGTCGCAAGAATATCTTCTCTCTGTAATTTGTACGTGGCAGAAGTTAATTTTTGTAGGACAGCATTCAAGCATGTTGTTGGTTTCTCATTATCAACATTCAAGCCTATTCCTGCAAGGTACGGAAAAATAAAAACTCAGTTGCTTAAGTTGGAAGAAAATAATCCAGTTGTTGTTTTTTAGGCATGGAAGAATAGTTAACTGAGACAATTATCATCAGAAGAAAGTTACCAGCACTAACATTGAACTTCTTTGATTTATATGTTGATGTGCACAAAATGCCTCCCACTTTAAGGCCATCTATGTAAAGATCATTTGGCCACTTTATTCTAACATCAACATGTGGGACACCCTGAACAAATTAGGTTACCATATATCAGAATTAAAATTCAGTACAAGGTAAAAACTGAAAGTGTCAAAGTATTGCCTCAAAATAAAAAACCTTAAATTTCTTTTTCTTTTCTTTTTTTTTCCGTTCAAATTAGTAGCGGAACTGAGCCTGCCGCTGGCCCAAGGGAATTTCCACAAAAAAGGATTATTTTTTAATTAAGATTGTTGATCTTAGTTATAAATCGAGTTTCTATCTTATTTAAGTTTGGATTTCCAATTTCAAACATCATTCATCATGCATATGAAGAAAAGGATGGAGGGCTACTCAACATAACCCCACAAGTCTAATTTGCAACTATATTGGATCAACTGTGTGCGTTAACCACCTCTGGGTGTTACTCAACTCTATTAATTAGTATGACTAATAAAATACAAAAATAATGTAAATATACCAATATGACTTAAACATCTAGAATCTCCAATCAAATATAGAAATTACATCAAATAAAAAACCAATTTAACCCCAGTAGATGTGTCAGCTGAAATTTGAGAGACAACTTATATCAATAGACAATCAGAGCACATTACAATAAAGCAGGGAGCCTCCAATCAAATATAATAGAAATTACATCAAATAAAAGCCAATTTAACCCCCCCGCAGATATGTCAGCTGAAATTTCAGAGACAACTTATACCAATAGACAGTCAGAGTACATTACAATAAAACGGGAAATATTTGTAATAGAGAAGGCAACATAGGATCCTTTACTTATATCAAAATAATTAAAACACATCATTAAAATCAAGAGTGAAACAAGAGGTTGCGTGTTCGAAACGAGGAGGTGTTTTTCCCTAAGGAATTGAAAAACAATATTTCTCAGGAGTTGGCAGATCCAGAGTGAAACAAGTCTACAAAGAGGGCTCAAGGGCACGGGAAACAGAGGCTGGAACCCTGTCGGTGGCAAGTTCAAACCCCATCAGGGGAATACTCAAATCCCTCTTAAGGAACAGTTGACAAGGGAGGGTTATCCCAATTGCGAAGCCCATCATTACCATTTCCTAATAAAATTTCATTGAAATCCTTACTAGAGGTCCAAAAAATAAAACAATAAACGTCAACGAGTATCAAGATGGCCCACCGTCCACCATTGAATACCTATCCAACAAGAACTCCGGAGCAACCATTCACCATATGCTATGATCATACTTTTATGTAATGCTGATCCTGATATTCCTCCATGATATAGGTTTATAGAAAATGTGGTGAGCTTGGTAGAAGATCAAAAGTTTAGTCGCCTTCTTTTCCTTGCGCCTTAAATGGCATTATTAGAACAACTATAAAATAGTATGAAAATCTTACTTCTCCTTCTACTAAAGGCAAATCTGGGATGTAACATGATATAAGGTAGCCTTTAATTACATTTATTGTATATTTTCAGAACTTCAACAAGGGAATCTTGGTTTTTTTCATCTCTTTGTAAAAAGAAACAAAACACGTGGGTTACATACATTGCTAGTTTTGTTGCCCTCAAGTTTTGGTGGTACCCCAGAGAAAAAGCTTCTATTGAACCAGAAAAGAACTAGTGCCACACAAGTTCTCCTCCCATTCCAGATTAGGAGTCCCACTCTTTTTGAATGTTATAAAATAAAAGTCCACGTTGACAGTTACAGTACAAAATCTTATGATGTTCAACTAAGTTTTGATCTTGACGTCTAATGACATGAAAGAAAACTTTTCTCAACATGTTTAACATCCAATAAGGGGATCTTAATTTGTAATGAAGCGAATGCTAAATTGGAGGTAAGAGTGCTTAAGTGGGGCTATGCAAGTAATGTAACACGCCAGTCATCGTGTGGAAGTAAAAATAAAAACTTTCACTCACTTTAGAGACATCCAAAATGCGAAGGGGGTAAATGGGATGACTAGGAAACAATGAACCAAGTTCTTGTCAACCAATAACTCAAGGCAATGATGATGATTTGGAAATGCAGTGCCTAATTAAGAGTGATAATAGAATAAGGAAATCAGGAAGACTGAATCATTTTCAAAATATCTAAAATGGAAGGGGGGGAGGGGGGGGAATGGGACAACTTAGAAGCACCAAAGCAATTTCTCAATCACTAAAAGCATAAAAGCAGTGATGAAGAGTTGGAGGAGGAGTGGTTGAGGGGAGCTACACGTGTAAATGTAATGAAACACTTGAGAAGGGACGGGGATATAGCGTATGCAAGTCAAGAAGGAGAATTGCTCAATTTATAACATTGTCTTAACATTAATGTAAATCTAATTAGCACTAAGAGGAACCAAACCCGCATTTCAAAGGGTGGATCTTTTTTGTTCGCTTCGAATAGCAAGAAAAGCAATTTCGAAGAGAGAAAAACACTTACATTTTTTTCACAAATATCCTTTATTGCCTCTGTGATAGCAAGACTCACTACATACTGCACAAGGGGAACGACTCGGCCATCTTCCATCTGTAATGTGAATGAAAACAGAAGGCAACCCTTGGGAGATTCCCACACATTCTTCGACCGGCCTGTAAAAATGCACACAGTTACAGCTAGAACACAACCAAATTGCAGAATTGAACAAGAAGTTGTCATCAATGGCGTATAATATCATACCTCGGCCTTTGAATTGAACATCAGCAACACACACTGTACCAATAGGAAGCTCACAAAAATTTCTGTAAATAACTAAAATCATATCAACATCCGCATTAAACATCAATACTCCTAAAGTGAAATGCCAAATTTTCTACACTCACTGGGAAACCACATCATGGGTCGAAGTCAATCGCGGGGACCAAATAAGTAATCTTCCAAACCTCTTAGTTGATATAGAATTCATATAGGAATCGATACGAAAAGAGTCTTCTGTCAGAGAAACATTATCAATCTCCGAATTCAACATAATCGAAACTTCCGTATCGTTTGGTAGCCTTATAGACTTGTTGTTTTGCAAAGACTTGGCCAATTCCTCTTCAGTAGATGATTTTCCGCATAGTACCAGATCACAAGGTGATTGGGACTCCATCGCTAAACAAAAGAAAAACGATCATAATTATAAACTATTATAATTCCAATCCTGGCAAGGATAAAATAGAGAACTTTGAAGTAACATATTAGTCCTAAAAGCCTTCCTTTGAATGTCGACTTTCTGCACAATTCTACCTAGCGGTTCATAACAATTGGTATCAGCTCAGGTATTGCGGCTAAGCTAGGGCTCGGATATGCAAGTTCCACCCATAGGTTCATAAAACAAGAACTTACGTGTGTATATACACATACACGTAATCCATCATACTTTAGCAAACAAAATAACCACTGTGTGCCATTTTCTTCATACAATTGAAATTGAGCATTCTTACATTCATAATTCATCTCTCCCATTAGTAAATTCTTCTGAAATCAATAACCTATCTGATTTTTGTAACATATTATCATAGTGTTCAGTTTCTCTTCATACAATTTAAAATTCAGAGCATTCTCAATTCATAAATCATCTGATTTCAGCAAAAACATGATCAATGTATTCAGATTCTATTTATATCACTAAAATTTAAAGATTAATCGCACTAAAAATGTATCTTAATACATACACATATATGAATGTACGTATGTATGTATATACATATGGGCGTCCAGTTTCTCCTCTTACAATTCAAATTCAGAGCATTCTCAATTCACGAATCATCTGAATACAGCAAGTACGTGATCGATTTGTTCACTTTCTATTCATATAGTATAAAGCTAGAGATTAATCACCACTAAAAATGTATCTCAATGTAAGCACATGTATACATGTGTATTCAGTTTCTTTTCATGCAATTCAAATTCACGGCATTCTCAATTCAAAAATAATCGAAGGTCAGCAAAAACATGATCAATCTGTCCACTTTCTGTTAATATATAATCAAAAGTTACTTATAACTCTCTCCTAAAAAATGTAACTTAACTTAATGCATACACATATATACGCAAATATAGGAAAAATTTCCCATACATACAAAACATACGTACCATACATATAATTGGGCCTTTTGAAGGAGTAAACGGCTGATTTTTTGATAGACTTCACCAAAATTCATAAAAAGAAATACAACCGAAAAGTAGATTAACTAAATATATTTAAAATTTTAACAGCCAAAAAATGCTCATATATATATATATATATATCAATTTTATAGTTAATTCATTTCACAATTAAAATTTTTAATAAAATTTGGTGAACACGATGTACCAAACATAGAAATCATCTTTACCAAATTTTATCAAAAAAAATCATCTATCTACTCTTCAAAATCTTTGTAACCGTACCAAAAGTACCGTCACTAATTCAAAAAGCATCTTCTCAGCGCACAATTCTTTATCCCTTATACATTTTTAAGATTCAAAAACCTTTCACCCTTATTTATTACATAGATTGATATTCGTATTTACTTACTTGATGTAGCTACAGGTAGTGAGAATGCGAGAAGTTTCTTCTTGTGAATAGAAAAGGGGTGTTTTAGAGAGAGAAACAGTGGAAAATTTTTAGAAGAGAGAAAGTTGAAGGAGGTTCGCTGAGAGGATATGAGGGAAACTCGAGCGGTGATGATCATCAACATCGGGAATTAGACTTCGATGGGTGGTTTTTGTAGGACGGAGAAAGCAAGATTTGAAATGCTCTTTAATCCGTCACGGGGAAATTGCAATATTTCACGTCACGGCCCACATCCAGCCGTCCGTTTACTCAAATCAGACGTCAAAGAATTTTTTTTTTTTTTTTTTTTTTTTTTGTTTTTCCAAGACATCGTTACGTCATATATTTTATCAAATTTTAAAATGAATATAAAGTTAATTTTACAATAAATTTTTAAAATTATATTTTTTATAAAATTATACAAAATTAAATTATATGTATTTTAACATATTATTATAAAAAAATATTTAATTGATAATACTTTAAAATAATTTTAACAAATTATATATTTAAAATTTATTTATTAATAAAATACAAATAATAATTTTTTTAGTGTTATGTAAAGTTAAGTTTGTACTTTTTATTTTTTAAAACATTATTATATATTTGTATTTTTTTTAAATTGTTTTAGAGTTTTATAAATAAAATATAAAAATATATTTATTAAAAAATTTAAACATAACATGCAAAATAAATTTATATTAAATTTTTTTTATTTCAAAGTTAGTTTTCGTCCATAGCCCCCTCCAATGACTTAGTAGTTTCATCAGGCATAATACATATTGTTATCGCTTGACCAAACAATATTTAATATACTTATTTTTAAAATAAAATAAAATTATACATAACGTACAAATATTATTAAATATAATATTAAACACATCACTCTCTCGGTTCTATAAAAGAGAATAAGGTACCTCCCTCCAAGGGCGTAGCTACAGTGTGGCGAGGGAGTGCGCGTGCACCCCCGGCGATTTCGGCATTGTTTTTTAAAAAAAATAAAATATAGGGACTTATGTGCATAAATTTAGAGTTAAGGGTGTGTAACTGTAATAAAACTTAGGGGGCTTTTGGGAATTAGTATATACCTAAAAGGAGGAGTGCATCAAACAGAACCGTGAGATTTCAATTAGCCCCACCAATACTCCCTTTTTACTTCCTGCTCTCCTGCCCATCTCCTTGCTCCGCTTGAGTGCGATTTTCTCCTCTTTATCTTTTTTTTTTTTTTTTCTGCTGCTCTCCATAGCTGAGACAAAGACCGGCGGGCGGTGACCAAGGCACTCGGCACTCGCGTAGCTACAGGACAGGCGGACTGCGGATAGCACTGCAGTCTGTAAAGGTTCAGATCTATTTCCTTTTTTTTTCTTTTACATTTAGTTTTAATTTTTAAATGTGCCAAACTTTATTAATATACATTTAGTAATTTGGAGAGGATATGCTATGCAAATGAATATGGCTGATTTCGAGAGGATATACATTTAGTAATTTTTTTTGTCTAGGCTAATTTTATATTTGATTTAGGTTTAATAAATTAATAGGGCTGATTTTTTTTTTGTATAGTAGTGTAGGGATGATTTAATTGATTATATTGTATATTAATTGTTTAATTAATTTAGTTAATTGTATATTAATTTAATTTTATATTATTAGATTATTTGGCTCTGTCGTTTGCCCATTTGACTATGATTTTATTTTTTTGGCTGCTCTCCACAAGTCACACCTAGCTGCAGAGTTGCCGAGCGAGACAAAGACCGGCAACCGAGGCACCCGCGTAGCTACAGGAGGACAGCACTGCAAAGGTTCAAATCTATTTCCTTTTCTTTTTCTTTTCCTTTTATAGCAAAAAATTTAAATCTAATCCATGATATATAATTATATATATTAATATATTATGAATGGATATATGATATTGCCCGTCTAGATGTCTGTATGACTGCATATGTGTAAAATTAGTTGTGACTTAAATGCTTAATTTTATATTTTTCACAAATTTTTTTGTCTAGGGCTAATTTTATATTTGATTTAGGTTTAATAAATTAATAGGGCTGATTTTTTTTTTGGTATAGCAGTATATGGCTGATTTATAAATAATTTATGTTTAGTAAATTATATTGTATATTAATTGTTTAATTGATTTAGCTTTAAATGTGCCAAACTTTATTGTTGGAATGATATTGCCCGTCTGGTTGTCTGTATGACTGTATATGTGTAAAATTAGTTGTGGCTTAATTTTATATTTTTCACATTTTTTTTTGTCTAGGGCTAATTTTATATTTGATTTAGGTTTAATAAACGTTGAATTTATAAGCTGATTTTAGAATGAAGAAGTATTATAGTAAAATAGGAATAAGTTCCTCCTCCGGCAGAAAATTGCACACCCCCGGCCGAAAATTCCTGGCTACGCCACTGCCTCCCTCTCCCATGTTTCAAATTTCAATTGATTAACAAATAGTCGATATTTCTTTCCGAAGCTAAAATATTACTCTCCTAGTTTCCTCAAATTAATACTATCAATTTCACTTTTATTTCTATACGTTTTAAATTAATAGTTTTTCCTTTTAATAATTTTAAATTTGTAGTATCCCATCGTTTTTTTCTTTTCAGAATGTCTTAAATTAATTGTTATAAATTATTTTCATTTAGTATCAAATATCATAGTAAACAAAATAAGTAATATTACTAATTAAGTTAAAATTATTATTTAATTAATAAGTGCTCGTTTGATTTCTAATTTTTCTTCATTCTTAAAATTTTAAATTGGTAAATTCACGCTGGGATTTTCATATAGTTCATGTCAAGAACTTAAATCAAAAGTTGATAAAAAAAACTCAAACTTTCCTGTAAAATTACCATTTTTACTTTCAAGAACAAACAAAAAGTTCAACCAGACGAACACGTCCCGGAAAGTGAAATTATGAATATAAGACCAAAGAAAAGGAGTAGTTCATTCTCCATATACTTTATTGTCCAGCATAGCATAAAAATGTGTTATTTTTCTCTAAAGTGAATATACTAATGGTATGTTTGGGAACCTAATTCCGAGCTCTAAAATTAGGTTCACAAACACACCTTAACAAAAATCACCTTAAGAGGTTTCTTGTTTAAAATAAAATAAAATGAAAAATCATCAAATTCATCGAAACTAGAAAGAAGATCAAATTATAGGAAGGAACTGCTACAATCATCCTCTCATAATCAAGATAGGCATATAAAGAAACATATACTACCTAAAAATGAATCCATTAATTGGTGGATCTAGGATTTTGAATTTGGGGGTCAAATTAAGCACAAGTAATTTTTTTTTTTCCTTTTGGCATAAAAATAAACTAACCGAGAAAACTTAAAATTGTCGCATGTTGTTTTGTTCGTGATAAATCATATTGTTTATAAGGTTAGAGTTTGTATTTTATATGCTTTTGTTTTTCCATTTTGCGCAAAAGGTTAAAAAATACCCATAGGAAAAAAAAACTTGAAGAGGCCCAATATGATATAAGCATGTTTATACATAACAAATAATACTATTACTGATAAAAAATTCGAAAACCTAGCACCCCCTCTGTCCGTCACTGTTAAGAATCCACATTTTGTTTATAACTTTGTTATTCTACTGCACACATAAAACCACTTACAAGATGATCTACATTGATTACCCCAAAACTGAATATGTTCTCAAACCCAGTCCAAAAAAGACTTGGCACAAACTATATGCAGAGATGGAGAACAAGTCACAAAAATTCTACAAATGGCCTAATCCATTTCAGAACCTAATAAGCTAGACCTCGTTGGTTTCCTCACTCGGGTGAAAGTAAAATGTTTAGACCACAAGCTAGTTCGAAAAAAAACTTCACTCCTAGAACCAAACAAGAAGAGAGATAACTTACCGAATTTAGTAAAAGCTCGATCATAATTCTCGTATACTATATTTCAAAAATATTTCACCCCGGAACAAAACGAGGACTTAGACCGCTAGCTAGTTCCAAAAACGTCACTCCCCAAATGAAACGAGCATTCAGTAAAACTTCGATCATATTTCAATCTACTTTAGTTCATAAATTTTTCACCCCCGAACCAAACGACGACTAGAATAGAGACAACTAGAGAACTTGCTGAATTAATAAAATCGCAGAACGGTCATAACTCTCGTCTACTACTCTACTCTAGTTCCATTTTGATGTCGATTCTCAAGAAAAAAAAATACACTTGGGACAAAGACGGTAGATATGTTTCCTCCAATACAAAAAAATTAGCATCCAACTTCCCAAAGCAGGGTAACAAATTCGACTGATTGAGACTGCATAACATCTAGGAGGTCTCTTCAGCGCAGATGGATCAACCAACAAAAAAGAAAAAGAGGGATAACATCTGCAAAAGTATAAAATGAATTATTTGATCAGCAGTACATGTAAGCATGCATTGGTAGGTTTATTAGACGATCTCCAATGGTATTTTATGTAAATTCATTTATATCCTATATGTCATGGCACTTTTAATACATTTCTATACTTATTTGGCAATATAATTGTGTAAATAGAAAACTCTCAAATAAAGTTTCACCATTTGTGCCATTTCTATCTTACTCAGCATTTATTTAAGAATGAGAGAGAATTAGTGAGTTTCTTATATCCAATGAGAATGTGCCATGTCACATTGAAAATTTCTATTACCATTTCTATCTCATGTGACTCAACTTCTACCTCACATAGACATGGTTATAGGAAACTCAATTGGAACACTTTTTTTCTATTTTTCTTTTCTATCATAGAAATTTATATGAATAGAAATAATCATTGAAGATAACATTAATTAGTAGTGGGTAGTTTGTGGGTATTTAAATGTTAATAGAAATAAGTTATGGGTACGTAGTTTTCTTAGTGGGTAGCTATTAGAGTCCTGTATCTATGTATATTTTTTTATGGCTCGTTCGGTTCAAGATTTAAATCATTTCGGGAATGCTAAATTCCATTCCAGAACGATTCCCGCGTTTGGTTCAAGTTTTAAGTCCGGAATAAATGATTCCATGAACAAACCTTTCCCCCCAAGTTCTCCCATTTAAATCATAAGGAATAAACCATTACCAATGGGCATCTTTGTAATTTTTCATGTTAGGACTAAAATAACACTTTTTCGTATGAATAAATAATTCTTTTTCCATCCGTGTATGAAAATATTGTTTGGAACTTTTTTTTTAGTTACGCTGCTGCACAAAAATGAAAAAAAAAATATTTGGAACCTTTTTCTTTTCTTTTTACTTGTTGTAATTTTTTTTTTAATTACAAAAATTGTAATTTTTGTAGGATAGTTATTAGCTAGGCATATGTAATTTTTTTAATTTATTATAATAATTGTCTCTTTTGAAAAATTAGTAGGTGATGTTTTCTTATCTTATAAAAAGAAGAATATTTTTGTAATTGATACTTTATTACATTCCTATTTCCGGTTGAACCAAACATTAGCGTAGCATCCTAGATGCCAGAAAAAAAACTTTTCTGGATTCAAGTATGCCCATTCCATACTTATTATATTCTCAAAACTCGAACCAAACGAGCCCTTATTGTTTTGGAAATATCCGAAAATTGAGTCCAAAGAATTGTCGTTTGTTTTTATTCTAAAGAAATTCTTGTGATGTTATTCTTATCGGAAGTGAAATTTGTGATTCGTTTGTACCCAAAAGAGACATGATTCTATCATATATAAGGTGGGGTGATTGTGTACTCATTGAAGGGTGCAGAGAAGTCGACATGTTGCTCGAGCGGTCCCCAAAATATGTTCACATGTGTCATTGATTCACTTACTTTCTGTTCAGATTTCGTGTAGCCGGAGAGTGGCCTGATTTATAAATTTCCAAAGCATATTAATTAAGGACTTGAACGGGTCTAAATACAAGTCCACTTTCAATTTTGATGAACCACTCTAAAACTGCCAATGCCATTTGTGCTTATCACCCACCCCCATAGGCATGTGTCCTTTGTGTCCTTTACAATGAAGACACACATGCCTCTGCATGAGACATGTGAACACCACATATAATCATGTAAGGCCTCATTTGATTAAGGTATTATGATCAGTGAGATTAATAATATCAGTATTAAGGGTGTGTTTGACGCGCGGGATTAGAAACAGAATAGAATTAATTAATCATATTTGGTGTTTGACACGAAAGGGTAGGATAAATAAATCTTATCCCGCGTTTGGCGCAAGCCTGGATAGGATATTTTAATCATATTCAACATTTGGTGCAACTCGGGACTGGATTGTACTCGAGATTAATTATCATTTTATCCCTTTAGAACTGGATAAATATATACCACCCCTATAGGTGGTATTATTTTATCCCATAATTGCTAGATAACGAAATGAATATAATTTTTTTTTTATTTTTTTTAATCTTTTTATTTACACTTTTTTAGATAATTAAATTTATTAATGAAAATTTTCAACCACCCAAAATCACAGTAACTCAACTAATAAAATTTATTTCTTTTATGATATGGTATTTTTATTTATTTTTTATTAAATGAAAGTATTTATAAAAATCTTTAATTTTAGAAAAAAGGGTAACATTAGAATTTGAAATTGTACTTGATACTTAATTCGTAAATATTGTATGTGATATAGAACTTTTCTTCCGAAAGAGTTTTTTACAAAATTAATTTATAAATCGAAAAATCGCATTAATTAAAAATAATTGTGAACAACAATTAAAATTGCATATATTTTTAAAAGAAAAGAAAATTGTATTATATAATATGTGGACTTGTAATCTGAACCCCATCACATGCAAAGTTTATTAAATCTTTATCCAACTAATCCTTATCCTGTCCGGTCCGACTAATTCCTTTCATATCATATCCCATATAATTCCTATCCGACTAATTCCGACTCTTATCATATCCGGCATTTATCCTATCCTATCCTACCTCCTTATCCGACGCGCCAAACGCATCATAATAGTACTGGACTATTAATCATGGTATTAATTTAATACCAATACCTTGTTTGATTCATGCAGTATTAATACTGAGATATCTCATGCCAATGTTAATACCATGTTTGGTTCTGTAATTCGTATACAAGATTATATTTTGGACTAACAAAAAAAATTAAAATAATAATAAGAATATAATAGTAGTAGTAGTAGTACTAGTAGTAGTAGTAGTAGTAGTAGTAGTAGTAGCATTTTTGAAAATATTATAGTAATAATGGCATTTTTGAAAATATATGGTTTCTTTTTCTTAATTCTGGATAAACAATACCACCTCCCCCTGGTATTAAATTATACCACAAAGAGTTATATTAAGTTAGTACAGGTATTACTAATCCCAGCACATTTGTGCGAATCAAATAAGGTATTATAAAAAAAAGTGGTATTAACAATTTCATCCCACTTTTTAATACCCGAATCAAACCAGGCCTAAGAGTACCCAACCAAATAAAAACATAGAAATGCATGCTTAATAGTAAAAGTTTTTCTTATTAATCAAATGTCATGAGGTTCTTTCTTTTTTTTTCTCCAAAAAAAAGTGAGGACTTCAAACTACAACAATACGTCAAAAAATTTATTATTAAAAGTAAAATGACGATAAGAGGTAAAAAAGGAAACACCAAATTGGATGTTATAATGTTTACACATGCTTTGACTTTTATATGAGTACTTGTGGTTACATACTAGAATTTTTTCTAGTATTTAGACCACAAGAAGTGGGGAAAAGAAAACTGGATTCTCGGGGACTAGACCTAGCGAAGAGTTACGAATTCAAATCTTATTACTTATTAATAAAAAATTGAGCAATTCTACATTTACTGGACGTTCATATTGGTTGCATTGGTCCTTGTACATTTGAAAAATATACAACTCATTTAATACACTTGAAATAATTATCCGGTAAATAAAGAATTTTCAGTTTCCTAAAAAATTTGGTGTGATAAGAAGCCATGTGAATTTTAATTTTTCAACCAAATTAGATAAATATATGTGAAAGTAATATTTTTTTATAATTACGGACGCCAAAACAATTTTTGAAACATGTTTTGTAAATAAACAAACTTCAAGGATCGGAACACAATTATGACAAATATACATCTATATTATAAAATATCAAGTTTGACCAAATTTATTTTCAAAAAGTATAAAAATCTAATGGTTAAAAATATACATGTTATGATGTGCATTAACTCTATACCATTGGATGAGTTTTATACACACATCAAGATGTTACATCAAAGTTAGAACACTCAAACCAATAATTTACACACAATAAATTCTCACACACCAATAGTTTTTTTCTATATTAAAAATGCCATAATTTAAAATAAAAAATTCAAAATTTAATGAAAATTTAATATTTAAAATTTACAAATCAAGATCAATTAAACAAGATCTATTATGACTATAGAATTATGTAAAAAAAATATTAAGTAACATTTAACACCAATAATATACACAAAGTAAACTCTTACACACCAATAAATATTTTTACATTAAAAATGCCATAACTTAAAATAAAAAATTTAATATTTAATATTTAAACTCTACTAATCAAGATCAATTAAACAAGATTCATCTTAAAATAAAAAAAAAATTAATATTTAATATTTAAAATATACTAATCAAGAAATTTCATAAAAAAATATATTTAAATGTACTAATCAAAATCAATTATACAACATCCATCATAACTATAGAATTATGAATTTAATATTTAAATTTACTAATCATTATTAATTAAACAAGATCCATCATGACTATAAAATTATGTAAAAAAAATAAGAAAAATTATTGAGTAACATTTAATACCAATAATATGCACACAATAAATTCTCACATATCAATCATTTTTTTTACATTAAAAATGTCATAACTTAAAATAAAAAATTCAAAATTTAATATTTAAAATTTAAAATTTACTAATCAAGATCAATTAAACGAGATCCGTCGTAGTGTTCGTACATTAGTGTTAGTAAATTTAAGGACATACTTTATGTGTTCGTACATTATTAATCATCTTAGTATGTTATTTTTCGGAGTGTTCACAATATATCAGTTAAAATTTTGAACTATTTTTAAATCACACCAGACGTGATTGAATTATTTTCACATATGCCCTTGAGTTTAATTTGATAAAAACTTATTTTACCGAGATCAAAATATTTTATGTGTTCGTACATTATTATTGATCATCTTAGAATGTCCTTTTTAGGAGTGTTCACAATATATCAATTAAATTTTTGGACTATTTTCAAATCATATCAACAGACGTGATTGAATTATTTTCACATATAGCCTTGAGTTTAATTTGTTAAAAACTTATTTTGTCGAGATCAAAATAAGATAAAAAAATATGATTAAACGATTATTTAAAAATTAAAAACAAGTCGGTCCAATCCAGTTTACTCTTAGTTGTTCTAACATGAAGATATATTGAACATAAGTTTGTCGATTTAGATTCATCACACTTACTCCTTTTTATCTTATTATCGGTTCTTATTTAATTTATCGTACCGAATGGCACGGGTATACCCTAGTATATAAACAAAATAAAATCCTAATTAGTCGTACCGAATGGCACAAGTATACCCTAGTCCAACTTTAATTTTGCTTTCCTATATGTTCAGGATTTAAATTGATATTTATATTTTTGTTTTAATAGATTTTATTCAACTTAATGGCCACAAGCCACGTCACCAAGTTTCGTTAGCGGCTGTTAACTTTTAAAAAAAACACTAGGGTAATGGAACTTTTGAAACAAGGGAACATATTACAATTGAACCCATGCTTTGGATCAAATTTTCAATTCCATTTAAAGGAGAGTAAAAACAAAAATGAATTTATTTGTAGATGTGAGTAGGAATTTGTAGATGTGAGGGGGCTCAGCATAATTTTTATTATTAATTTATTATTTTTATTAATCAAATACAAAAGTTATTGTAAAAAAGGTTAACAAATTTTTATTCTTGTAAATGTTTATTATATGAGAGAGGTACTCTTGCTTTAACTTTTTACTGCCAAAATCAGCAAGAAGCATTAGTTTTATAATTCTGTAATTTTGTTTTTTTTAACAAGCCATGATTCAATAATATATGAATGTTACAACTTTTTCATTTGTAAACTACAACCACCACCACCACAACGACGTACAAAGGGGGTCACACAACCACCACAAATGAGTGGATCATAATTCACAAGAAAGGGTTTGATAGCACATCCATGTGGATCGAACTTACGACCTCTTTATACGAGAATGAGGAGGAAGTCAACTAGGATACAATGTCGTTGGCAACAAAACATGTTAGTTTAACACTATCGTTTCTGTTATAAAAGTATTGATATGTGAATGTTTATAAGTAATATTATGAGATACAATTTGTCCCACATTGATTTTGTAGAGAATCAATGAGGTTAGCTCTTATATAAATTGAGCTAACCCCTACCCATATTAATCATCAGTTGAATAAGAAAATCTCTCTTATTCTTTTTATTCTCTCTCTTTATTATTTCAACACGTTATCAGCACGACTGCTCTACGGTTAATTGGAGGCCATTGTAAAAGCAGGCCACCATAGTTAAAAAAGAATTCCTTCTTCTTAAAGGAATTTTTTCCGTTTTTTCGAAGGTGGGCCATTGCGAAAGCATACCATTATAGTTAAAAAAAAATTTCCTTCTTAGAGGTTGTTCGAAAGAAGGTGCGGGATTTTCTTTTCATAAAAGTATGGATTATGGAATGCATGATATCGAGGATAATTTTTATCTTGTAGACAGTGGCACAACACATACTATATTGAAAAATCATAAGTTTTTCTCTAAATTAGTAGTTAATACACGCAAAGTATCCACCATAGCTGGACCTGCACAAATAATTGAAGGCTCCAGAAGAGCCCATGTGATGTTACCAAATGGGCTTTTCATTGGTCACGTGTTTGCCGTGCACTAAAACATGTTGTGGATCAATACAAAGACTCTATTAATGATATGGAGACAAACTAGTTGGATGGGGAAGAGAATGATGCAAGCATATCAGTCACTGATATCATTCAGCTGAAATGCAATAATTTTTTTAAAGATGGTGATGGCAATCCTATTACTAAGGAAAAGTTTGATGAGATGTTGGGAGTACCACTTAGCTAGGTCCAGAAGACCTAAATTATCACTACTTATTTTATGCATTTAGGCAGTCTTAGATATTTGATTATTTAATTATATTTTAAGAATTATTATTTTGTTTTGATATTTATCATTTTTGATTAGAAACTATGGTTTGTTTTTATATTCATTGTTATGATAAATTAATTGCTTTTATAGTATGTTTCGGTTATTAAATAGTTTATAATATTTCTTCTAAAGGTATGGATTATGGAATGCATGATACCGAGGGTAATTTTTGTCTTGTAGACAGTAGCACAACACATACTATATTGAAAAATCAGAAGTTTTTCTCTGAATTAGTATTTAATACACGCAAAGCATCCACCATAGCTGGACCTGCGCAAATAATTGAAGGCTCCGGAAGAGCCCATGTGATGTTACTAAATGGTACCCACATATTTATCAGAGATGCATTATTTTCAAGCAGTTCCAAAACAAACTTGCTTAGTTTTAAAGATATTAGAATGAGTGGGTATCATATTGAAACAATAAGCGAAGGTAACAAAGAATTCTTATGCATCACTAATAGTGCCGTGAGCCAGAAGCTCCTACTAGAAAAATTAAGTGATTTCTCCTCGGGTCTTTATTGCACACATTATCTAATGTTGAATCACACTCAGTTATGAGCCAGAAGCTCAAGTCTAAAATACCGAAACTTAGTGATCCCAAGGCCTTAAGATTGTGGCATAATAGATTAGGACACCCAGGGACAATCATGTTGAGAAAGATAATAGATAACTCTTATAGGCAGTCATTGGCAAACCATTAGCTGACCATACCAAGTGGGTATTTCTGTACCCCTTGTTTATAAGGTAAACTCATAGGAAAACCTTCGTTCCTTAAAATTTCTTCTGATGCACCATATTTTTTCCACCCAAGTGGACCTTTTAGGTATTTTATGATTTTAATTGATGCTTTCACTTGCTGGTCAGATGCAAGCTTTTATACTAGAAACATTGCTTTTGCACGCATATTAACACATATCATTAAACTTAGGTCATAATTCCCTGATTAACCTATTAAGTCTAGAAGACTTGATAATGCAGCTGAGTTTACTACTCAAGCTTTTTATGATTATTGTTTATCCATAGGGATATAAGTTGAACACCTCGTCCCACATGTCCACACCCAAAATGGTTTAGCCGAATCCTTGATTAAGCATCTTTAACTTATTGCAAGGCATTTACTCATGCAATCTAGGTTACCTATTAACACCTGGGGACATGCTATATTGCATGCATTAAAACTGATCAGAGTTAGACCTACATCCTATCACACATTTTCTCCAACACAACTAGCAACCGGTTTTCAACCAAATATATCACATTTGCGTAAATTTGGTTGTGCAGTTTATGTTCTTATTCCGCCTCCCCACTGTACTAAGATGGGCCCTCAACGATGACTAGTGATCTATGTAGGTTTTGATTCACCTTTCATTATTCGGTATTTAAAACCAATGACAGCAGATGTGTTTACTGCATATTTTGCAGATTGCCAATTTGATGAGACAATATTCTCGCCGTTAGGGGAAGATAAGAAAGTTCTTGCATAACTACTTGTTCCAGAAGAACGACGAGAAAGATCGTGGAATAATCTCACCTTGTTTTATCTGGACCTACGAACATTAGAATGTGAGAAAGAAATACGGAGAATAGTACATTTACAAGAAATTGCAAACAAATTACCTGATGGATTTAATAATACAGCGAATGTAATAAAATCACATGTGCCAGCTATGAATGCACTTGCCAGAATTAATGTACTTAAAGGAGAAAATAAAAATATGGCAGTTAATGAATCTGCACCACGCCAGAAGCGTGGCAGACCTATAGGTTCCAAAGACTCGACTCCCCAAAAGAGAAAGACTAAGCAATCATACCCTAAGAACATTCCTGAAGAGGTTCCCCATTTCACTTAAGAATAGGTCATGGAAAAATCCACTTTCTATAAGGCTCCATAAGAGGTCATGGAAAAATCCACTTTCTATAAGGCTCCATAAGAGGTCATGGAAAAATCCACTTTCTATAAGGCTCCATAAGAGGTCATTGTTTTAGAAAACGTTACTGAAAGCTTAGATATGAGACTCATAGATGTTGTAACTCATTATTTATACGAAGACTTAGACACAAACGTATATAAGAAAATTCCAGAAGGATTTACTTTGCCTAAAGCAAAGCCAAGGAGTACGTACTCAATACAACTAAGACGTTCACTATACGGACTTAAACAATCTGGAAAAATGTGGTACAATCGTCTTAGTCAGTATTTGTCTAAGGAATAATATGAAAACAATCTCATTTGCCCATGTGTCTTTATAAAGAAATTCTTAAAAGGATTTTCTATAGTAGCAGTTTATGTAGATGATATTAATCTAAGCGGGACTCAAGAAGAGCTTGAAAAAACTGCTAACTATTTGAAGAAGGAATTTGAAATGAAGGACCTTGGAAAAATAAATTTTGCCTCGCCCTACAGATTGAAAGAAGCACTAGTGGGATATTAGTCCATCAATCTAACTATACTGAGAATGTATTGAAAAGTTTTGGTATGGACAAAGCACATCCACTAAGCACTCCCATGGTTGTTCGATCTTTAGATGTGAAGAAATATCCACACCGTCCTAAGGAAGATGATGGAGAAGTATTGGGTCCTGAAGTACTATATTTAAGTGCAATTGGTTTCCTATTATATTTAGCACAATGTACTAGGCCGAACATTTCCTTCTCTGTTAATTTGCTTGCTACATATAGCTTAACACCAACTAAACGACATTGGACTGGTGTCAAACATATCCTCAGATATTTACGAGGAACCACTAATTTAGGCTTATTTTATTCACATAATCATAATGGTTCTGAGTTAATAGGATATGCAAATTCAGGATATCTTTCTGATCCTCATAAGGCACGATCTCAAACAGGTTATGCATTTCTTAGTGGTAATACCGCTATCTCTAGGCGATCTACTAAACAAACTTTAGTAGCCACTTCTTCTAATCATTCTGAAATTTTAGCTCTTCATGAAGCTGGTTAAGAATGTGTGTGGTTGAGGTTTCTAATCCATCATATTCGTAGTTCTTGTCAGTTGTCTTTTATTATAGATGTTCCAAATATTATCTATGAAGACAATACAACATGTATAGCACAAATTCAAAAAGGTTTCATCAAAGGTGATAGGACTAAACATATTTCACCTAAGTTCTTCTTCACTCTCGAGCTTCAAAAGAATAAAAATATTTAAGTCAAGCAAATTCATTCTAGTGACAACTTAGCTGATTTGTTCACAAAGTCATTACCGAAGCCGATATTCCAGAAGTTAGTTTATGATCCTGGCATGCGTCGACTTTATAATCAAACTATATAAATGTTGTCATTAGGGGGAGTAAATAATTAGGAGGAGCATCCTAAAGTACGCTACCTAACATTTTCACGCTGTACTTTTTTTCCATTAATTAGATTTCGTCCCATTGGATTTTCCTAGTAAAGGTTTTAACGAGGTAGCATATTGTGCGTTTGATGCTAGTTCAATGATCCAGAAGAATGTTGTACTCTTTTTCTTTCACTTTGGTTTTTTTCCACTGAGTTTTTCCTTAGGATGGTTTTAATGGGGCAATTGTCATTGAATTATGACATAATAGACATCCAAGGGGGAGTGTTATAAAAGTATTATTATGTAGATGTCCATAAGTAATATTGTGAAATACAATTTGTCCCACATTGATTTTGTAAAGAAGTAGGAGGTTAGCTCTTAATATAAATAGAGTTAACCCCTACCCATATTGATCATCAGTTGAATAAGAAGATATCTCTTATTCTTTTCATTCTCTTTCTCTTTATTATTTCAACAGCTTCATTTATTTAGTAAAAAGAAAACACATTTTATAGTGCCTCATATGAAAATTAAAATCGAAGGCTTTTTTTTTCTATGTTACATACTTTTTCAAGTTTTTTACTATAATTCATTATATAAAATTTGTGCTTCTTGCATAATTTACAAAAACTGCTATAGCAACTAGGGTCTTGAGCAATCACTTTCCTTAACAAAACCGGTTAATCCAATCCAATTTTCTAAATATTATTAATTGGACGTGATTGTGGGTCCTTAAATTGATTCAAACCGAGCCAAACTACATATACATCTATGTTTTAAATACGATGTTCTTAAATAGACCCATAAGATTATTCTTCCCGCCCTAATGTGAGAATACTTTCACTTCGCTCCATTTTTTTTTAAGAAAAAACTTTCAATTCAAACTAATGGTGGGGTAAGTTTACTGAAAGTATAAAGATAAATACATGGACGTTAACTTTCGTCATCACTAAAACAAAAATATCAACAAAAACTAAAATATATGCAAAGTTTATTTAAAAAAATCGAGGAATTCACTAAACGTCCTCTATTTGCCCTAAAAATTTAATTATAATCTACATAACTATTGTCGCTAAACGATCAATCCACGCTGCTAAAGTAATGAAAACTATTGCCACAAAGTAGTAACGATGAATTTTAATATTTTGTTAATCAACACAAAATTAAATTTAAGCTACACAACAAAACAATAAAACCAACATAATCTAAGTATCAATACACTTTCATTGAATAAACCAATAAAGAAAGAGAGTGGCGATGATTTATGGTTAAGGGATAAGAGAAAGAGAATGTTGCAACAAGGTATAAAGAAAAATGATATAAGCCAGTTTTATTTTAGGATAAAAATAGGGGTGAGTAAAAAAGGTTTTACACCATTTTATTTGTTCACGTATTTTGTGTTTTGAATTTTGGGGGTGAGAATAACATTTGTGAGTATATTTAAGAACACCCTTTAAAAATTGTTATATGTCTTGTATAACTGGAGTTAGTAGTTTAATTGGTGTACCTTAATACACCATTACACCGTCTCATCACAAGCCATTGAAGATATTAAGTATCTCATTAGGAGTCAATTTCTTGCTCCCCTGTCGTAGTTTCATCGCATCTTAAAGCTAGGCTCTATTCTATTGGATTGAAAATTGATCCAACCTAGCAAATTCAATACTTCAATTGGATTGAATCCAAATTTCCAGATTCGGCTACTTTCTTAGGTTTCATCCAATTTCCCCCAATGCATCATCTTTTTTTTCTCGTTCTTTTGTAGGGTGTGCTAGACTTATGCAATAGTGCAACTCATGAGCGATGCGTGGAGGTCCCAGTAGCAAGCTACTATGGTGGACCTTCCCTTAAAAAAAATTAATATTATATGAGCTGATGGCACACATATTAGAAAATGCCTGACAAATGGCAATAAATATTTTAATGGTTCAGATCTTCTAAAACTAATAAGGGTTCACAAACCAAGATTAATTCATAATTAATTATTTGATTTTGCATAATCAAACTCTACACCAGATTACAATGAATGGTCAGACACTCATCAGTTGTGCCTCAAAAACGTGATTCCCTAAACTTAGTTCATTAATTTTCATTTTTTATATATGGATAAAAATAAAGCCTCAAGACCCATAAAAGAAACATATATCTAGAGGAGTGAGAAAAAGTATGTTATACATAATTTAGAGTCAAATGAGTGCCCATACTGTAATGTCCTATATCTTAATCCCTCGTCAAATCTTTTGTTTTCGCTTAATTCTTTCCATAATGGTGCATGGAGTAGTGAATTTTGGTTCCGTAAGGGTTTAGGTGATTTAGAACCTTCTAGCATGTTATACTAGCCTAAATACACTTGCATGTATGGTGGCAACGCAATTCGAATTGTCCGAATAAGTTTTGGACATCCAATCACTCCTTACTTACATTTATATCATCAAACTCGCTTTAGGTAGCCATTTTTTATTCCGGGCATGACTACGTGCATGGATTCAATGCTTCCCGTATACATCGCATTAGTGCTATACACATGCGTACATGGTTGAAACACATTTTGCAAAGCCGTGGTTGAATTTGGTAGGCCAATAGTGAGAATTAAGGTTACTGACAAAATGAGTTTTTGCTTAGCTTTGAAAGGTTATAACTTCCTCATGCGATATCCAAATGACTCCCTATTTGACTATTATAAAGATAATTCAATTATCTACAACTTTTGTGTTTTAGTCGAGTTATAATTCACGCATTTGGAAGGTCAAAATTGGAGCTGAAGTGGGGGTGGAGGGGCATGCGTGTATGGGTATAAGCTTTTAAGAGTCATACCATTACGCAGACTCTTAACGAATGGGTTGAACTTTTCCAGAACATCACAAATCAAACAAAAACACCCCAAATCATCCCCAAACTTTTTCTACACTTCATTCTTCACTTATAGGATGTCTAGAACAAATGAGAGCACTAGAGGAATGATTGAGGGGGTTATTGTGAATTATTCATCACACATCTCAAGATTTGGCTAGTATTTCTCAAAATCAACACCACCCAGTTCGTTCTTCAATCTTATGCCACCATTGGAGCTTGTGGATTCTTGGAGATGGATACATCCAACCACCAACATCACTTCCAATCATCTCAAATCTTGCATCTAAAGCTTCTAAGAGCTGGAAACACTAGTACTCAAACTTGTTTCCCAACTATTATATGTTGCATGTGTAATTTTTCTCAAATTTGAGGCTTTTGGGTAAAATACTTGATTGATTACATGCATGGGGTTTGGGTTTTATTTTTTGGCATATTTTGAGTGATTTTCATTTAGTATAACATTAAATTGAAGATCCAACAAGAATCCTAACTTGCATGTACCTTGATAACTAATAGATTACATATATACTCTTAAATATGTGAATAATGGTGGATTTTATATTAGATTTGAGTATTATACCATATGATAAATATTTTGTTGGATTAATTACTAAATAATTAGTTTGTTCCATTAATAACAGGTTTGTATACAGTACAAAAATATTTAGTAAACTACGTAATATACCTGTAATTAGAAAATTGTGTTTGCTAGAGACTTTATATTATGTTGGCACTATAGTATCCAAGTTTCTATATGTGGGAATCCGCAAATGCGACCCCCAGGTCTCGATCCTGTGTTTGGGTGTCCGAAACATCGAAAAAGATTCCGTCGTTCAATTTGCTTCTAGGTGTTGATAATTCTTATCGAGTGTCCCTATATCCTGTGCAAGAGGGTTCTTTCAGAGTCGTCAGTACGTTTTACGAGAAAACGGACAAAATAGTTATGTAAGAGAAAAGGCTATAGATAATTCTTTCTTTTCCAGGTTTGTTTACGAAATCAGGATTCTATAAGGTTCGGGAACTATGTTACGGATTGGGAAGGTGTTAAGAACCCGTTTTGCCCTTTTGGTCTTTAGTGGTCTTATATGTTTATTCTATGTTGAAAAACTTGGATGCCTTTACTAACAGTCTACTACTTTCCGAACAAAAAACTCTAAATTTTGGGAAATGGGAAAAGGGGTGAGAACCTTTGTATTCCGGGATCCGATGTTTCTTTGTTTTAAAATATGTAAATACAAATGACAAAGCTTTTGTTTTGAAAAAGAATTTCTAGTATTATTTTCTCAGATAATAATGTCGATCTTTCTCGTATTAATTATTTTGTGAAAATTCGAATCTTTTGTCGGAACTAATTCAATATGAAATTTGAACTCTTTGAGGGGAGTTGTGTCGGATATATCATAGTCTATGGAAAAGACAAGATACGACCGCCATTAATTCCTAAGTAAGTTTCACCGGTCCGAATTTTTTGAAAACGCAACTTTATCTGGACGATAATGTTCTTACTTTTTCTGATTTTGCAAATAATTTTATCAGGGTTTTGTTTTGAAAATAGTAGACTATTTTGTAACTTGACAATAAGTTTATTCACATATGTGGATAGAACAACAAAAATAAAACAAGTACATAGATATCTTATTTTAAATACTATAAGAGTTCTTTACCTTCCCAATGAGAATAATAATAAGAGAAAAAATATAATGCGGCAAAGAGATCTCCGGCGATAATAATCTTTTCCTTCTTCAGATATTTTCGAGAATTCGACTCCAGAATTGAGACATGTCAAGTGTCGAGAGTAGATTGGATAATTCTTCAGAAATAAGATGATCGTAGAATATACTTGATAAAAGACCAGAAAAATCAGATAAAATAATAACATTTTCAGATTCCAAAATTCTCTTCTTAAACCCTTGGGGGTGTTGGCCTACTTATAGTGCTGGGGAGGGATTGTCGCGCGACATTTCTCTAAAAAAAGCAAATGTCGCATGACATTTGGGACAATGTCGCGCGGCAAACGGTTGGAGTGACCCTTCTGACAAACTCATTTATCATAAAGTGGTTGGTCTGTGTTCGGGGAACTTGTCGCGCGATAATCCCCCTAAGAAACAGGTTTGTTTGGCCAACAAACCCCTTCGAGGTAGTTTCGGGTGCTCGGGTGGGGCCAGGACTCCAAAAACTATACTTTTCGATAGTTGATAGGGTTCTTGCAGGGGTCACAGATTGGGGTATCTACACTATATGATGGATATATCCTAGATATTATTAGCAATGGAAATATGGAGATGCACTACAGTTGGTTGTTAATAAGTCCATAAAACGCAAAAACATGGGGAGGCACTACAACCGCGTGGTTGATAAGTCCATGCCACAAAATGTTAAAACATGGGGAGGCTCTATAGTCCCGTGGTTGACAAATCCACAAAATTTAGATAGGATAATTAAAGTGCCATACTATATCGACTAACCAACTTCTTGATTTACGGTTATATATGATGGGTAGCATAATTGTGTGCCAAGCATGAGTGTTTCACTTACGTGGTTATTAAAAATGATTATTTTCAATATATTGCACGTGTGTGTTGCTTCCTAGTTATATTTTTATATCAAAAACTTATAATACCCATTGAGCCCGTGTTTAGCATATTCCCATTTTCGAACAGTGTTGTAGGTACTCTTTGGGAATTTGCGTGCTTATTATTAATTCTAGTAGCCTTTGATGCCCTAAATTTTTAGGTGGTTGCCCTCGGATGGACGATTTGAATGATTGGACATTTTGTAACTAAAGATGTGTTGAATGGACATTGTACCTAAATGATTTATTATCAAAAAAATTATTGTTTGGAGTTAATTAAATATTTTCAAATAAAGCAAGTTTGTGTTCCTTTTGTTCTTACAAGTATAAGTTCCTAAACTATAAGTTAAAGTTTCAAATTTAGTCAAAAAAATTTATACTTTATCAGCTGTTGCATACGACATCCGTGATTAACTGAGTTTTAGAGGTTAATCCGCATAATGAGATTCGGGGCATCAAAAGTTGGTATCAGAGATTTATGTTCAATTTCATTCACGGGGTTCATAGGTACGTTCAAGTTGGGAGATGCAGGCAATGGTGGTACACCCTCTTCCTTAATGCATTTTCCTATGATAGGCATCATCGCTATTAAACTAGTCGAAAAATGGGAGAATTGTTGAATGGAATGTTAGCATGTAACAGGCTATTTCCGTTCTTGAAATTTTACTTATAACTTCATTGTTGGGCTCTTTTGGTATAAATTTTATTCTATTCTTGGCTCCTATCTTCCTTGTTATGCTTATGACATTCTCCTTTGTATCTTTATTTCTCCCATACAAACCACACTGGCTTATGTTTTTCATATGTACCCTTTTATCAATAGAAGTGGCACATTATCTGTTTCAGGTCATATATGTGAGTGGCTTTACGAGGCAACAGTTTGCAGGGTTCTTTTCACAACTAATTTATGAGAAGGACATTTTATTTTTTTTATTTTAAAATAAGGATACCATTTTGTAGTTGATCCTACATTTTTCTGATACTATACTTTATGGTAATCTACTGCTATATTTTTCTCTGATAAATATGCCATCAATATTGAAATCAACGAATAGATGTTTATGTTATACTAGAAATTATAGATAGTTCTTTCATTTATCTTGTGGTTTGTTATTTGTAGGCTATGCATTTGCCAAAACAAATTAATGGTAGCTACTCCTATTGTCGAAGCAATTATCTTTTTGCTATCATAGTACTGATTCGAGAAATTATACTATATGCTTCGAATATTGTATATTGCTTTGACATTAACTATAATTTTTTTGGCAATAATACCATATACCACCTATTGTTTTGTGTAATAGTGAAAAACATGAGTAAATGAATGTATTCATCTTGTAGCTCTGCCATTGCACTAAGCCCTCGTAATTTTTCAAGATATTTTGTAATACCTTATATTGTAATTAGTGTAAATTAGTCACTTATTAATTTCGATTAAGTGAAATTGTTGAAGAGTTCAAGAATCGTGATCGATCTTGGGCCAAAAAATGGACTAAATTGTACAACTTAAGAAGTTTAGTACAGACCAAAATATAAAATTACAAAAGTTGAGGGTTAAAATAATAAAATTATGAAAGTATGGGGTAAATTAATTGTAATTAAGCAAAGGTTAGATTTTTTTTTTTCAAAGACCACCACCGTCTTAATTTTTTCTAGAAAGTGAACCGCACCATTTTTCTTCTCCTTCTCAATTTTTTAGGAAATGCCGAGGAAGTGGAGGAGAAAACAACAATTTTATTTTTCTTATTGAATATGTTTTCTCTCTCTAAATTCTGCTAAATCAAATGGAGCCTTTAGGAAAAATTATTTTACGTGTCGAGAACTACACGATGGTATAAGAGTTTCGGTGTTGTGTGAATTGGGATTGGGATCATCATCTTCATCTTTATTGCTATATAATTTTAGGTAGTGGTTAGTTATGATTTTTTTACCCCTGTTTGGTTAAAAACAAAAAAAAAAACGAAGTTTTTAGTTTTCTACCAAAAAATACCCTATATTTTCACGCTTCTCAAAATTTATTTCACTTTACTTTCTCTCTCATAAATTTTTTAAAATACCATAACTTTAAATCCAAAATCAGAATTAGATATATATATATATATATATATATATTTAAAACATACTCATCGAGATCTATAAAATAAAATCTATTATAACTATTTGTTTAGTTTTTTCATGAGTTTTTTGGAATCGGTTGAAAAAAACTCCAACAAAAATCTAATTCATTTTCCAATGTACTTTCACATGACTTTCCAACTTACTTTTATCTATTCAACCACTACACCAAAAACAGGAAATAGCACATTTGTATTTTAAATTGTTAAAATTATAAATATTTCTTGATTATGTGCTTGCGCATGTGTAAGTTGTTATATTAATTAATAATTTATGATGATCAAATACATATATACATGTACGTAAATAATAATTTAAAATTTTGGATTTAGAACATGGAGTGGTACACACCAAGTGCTTGTTAAATTGTTTAAGCAAGCAAGAATTTGTTTTAGCCACTGCTTTGGTAAAATATGAGCAAGGTTGTAATGAGGAAAGTGAAGTACCAAATATTTTAAAATATAATTCAATATTTAATATTTGGCTTTGGAATCACCCCAAAATGATAAGAAATGATTTTTTTGGTGAATTTTATAAGATTGATGGACGGTGTTAATTTCCTACGTGGAAATCTTGAATTATTCTTCCAAATATTTCAAACTTCACTCCATATTTTGAATAGATTCTTTTGATTAATGAACTAGGCTTGTATGTTAAAATTTGATGATTTAGAATTTCAATTAAGTTATTAATTTGGAGGATATTTAGTACATGTTGAAGAACATATTATAATTGATTTTTTTGGTGTAAATAAGTAATAATTGAATTGTTTGAAATTTATGGTCAATTAAGACAATTGTTTATGAAACTAATTACTAAACTAAATTAAAACAATTAAACAATTGTTTCTCAATTAAAGGCAGTCGCAAGGGAAAAGAACACCACTTTGTACATAAATTGAAGATATTTTAATTAACCAAACCTCTCGACTTAATAATATAAAGTTAATGTATGTTGGGATAATCTTAGAATTGACCGAGTTTGATCGATTCAATAAGTGCGCAGGATTCTAAGATCTTGTACGTACTATTGTGTCATATTCACCCATCAACAAAAGATGAGACATAAAGATTTCTTTTAAAGAACAAAACAATTTCAACTTACTAATTCAACCGCTCCCCCTTCCTAAATTTGGAAAGGACCATACATAGGAAGGTGCTTTAAATATACAATACAACATACAACAACATATATATGCGTAATAAGAGTTCAATCTGTGTGTACACATAAGATCCCTAGTTACAAAATTTAATTTCTTCATCTTATTATAGGTGCTTTTGATCCGTGGTAGTTTTAGACAACCGAAAAGCTATATCGGGATGATATTAGTATCTTTGTCTCTTGGTCCGGAGCTTCCTATAAAAACATATTTGAAGTGACAAATGAATATTACTATTTGATCGTTGACAAATTTGCGCAGCCACAGCAACATACTGATAACAGCAGCCTTTATGTTTCGGAAAAAATAATGCACCAGTGTTGCTGAGAAGAGGACGCATATGAAAAATACGAGCCAGAGGGGCTTGTAGGGGAGAAACACCGATACAAGGGAGACTGGAGTGAGAATTCCCAAGTAGACAAGAACATGGTTGAAGATTGTTACAGAATGGGGAAAGTCTTTGGCCTTCACTATAATCCTCAGTGTTATCCCGATCATGTAGAGGCACAGTGATATCAAAAAAGTTCTCATGCTGAATGGGTGAGTCTGAAAAACAGTGGGAGAGCCCGCGGGGTGCCTCATTGGGATGAGCTCGATTAGCATTGCGAAGAAGGCAATGTTTGTAGCAAGAAATGTAAAACTCAGAACTGGCTCCGGTTCACTAATTAGAACAATTATTCATCAAATCAGTCCCAAATAAATAAATAAAGAAAAGGGAAAGAAACTGAGAATATAAAATTGCCAAGGCCAAGTCAAATGGGGCTTGTTACGTTTATGATATTGTTCGCTTCAGGACAAAGTTGGCACGTATGGTTTTGCTTTTACTCTTAACTTGATAAAAAAATTAAGCAAGATTTTAACTCAGTGGATGCAAGAGTTTCGTAGAAATTAAATAACACAATAGTATAAATCTTAAGGCAGTGATGGATTAACGTACGCCAATCCTTGACTAATGTATCACAAATCAGAAAAATTATGATAATTTATTAGTTGACTTTTAATATAGTTCAATAAAACTGAGAATCATAAATTTCACATTCTTATACTCTAGGACCGTCAATGAACTACTTTGACACACGGCCAAAAAAATTAATATCAGTGTTGCCAAAAGCGGCTGAAAGTCGAAATAGATTAACAAATAAAAACATCAATTCACATGCAAATAAACAAGTGATAAGAATTATTTAATAAGAGCTAGGTTATAATTCTCTCACTTTAACAAAAAGAAGGGATTATCATTTGGATGAGTAAATAGATGAATTTTTTTTATGAAAATTTGTAGATATGATTTATATAGTGAGTAGATCACCTTCACCAAAGTTCGTAAAATAATTCAACTTAGAAGTAGGTGACAAGATCAACAAAAATTTTAACAACCAAAAATACACATATAGATCATGTTACCTACTTTTAGGTTGAATTATTTTACGAAATTAGGTGGAGGTGATCTACTCATTATATAGATCATCTCTACAAATTTTCATAAAAAAAAAATCATCTATTTACTCGTGCAAATGGTAATTCCCTTTTTTATTTATTAAAATGAAAGAATCATTTTTTAATAACCTAACTCTAATATGCATATGTATAATTCGGATCTAGTACGGACTAGTCACAACAGTTTTTGTTGCTAAAACATTGGGAAGATGTTTTTAGCAACGAAAACCGTCGCTAAAAGTTTAGTCCATACATACGGATTGGTTCGTACCAAATCCTGATTGTATATATATTATCGTTGGTCTCGCATCAACAAAACAAACTATATCTTCCATATATGGAATGGTCCTACGTACACGTACGAAGTAATCGATTAATCGCCCCAATCACACATTTAGAGGGAAAAGTGGGCGTGGTGGCTACTCGATCTATATTAATAGTGCATGTAAATATCAATAGAGAGAGTTACACAGAAATTAGATTGCCGGAAACGGTAAAAGGACCTAATACATACATACACACTAACTAATAACTAACCAAACAACCTGGTAGAAATATTTTGTGGTTGCGAGGATTGAGCAGCAGTGTCTTCACCACCACCATTCTCTATATCCGCCATCTCTCTCTATCTCTCTCTGTTCAGCTAATGTGGGTGTATATATATATACATATGTAAAGAGCTGCATGTACGTACTCCTTTTAACCAAATCGTTAAACGAATGGTGGGCGGGGCCCAATTTCTTTTAATTCGCTTGACTTTTTAAAATTAAACCAAAAACTAAACTCAAAATTTGTGACGTGTATATTCATAAGTAAAGCACTAGTTGATTATTGCAATATGGCGGTGGAGTTGGACTTTAAGTCCGCGGATATTTGAGTTTATTAACAAAAAGACAGAAGAATATTACCACGTAGTCAATATATTATTTTACTGAAGCATACTAGTAGACTTTGAGTCTTCAAAAAATATTTTAGGCGTTTTTTTTAAAAAAATAAAAAATAAAATTATGTTTGGTTGATCAATTTTTAAAATTTCATTCAAATAAAAATAATATTTTTTGTTTATTTTTTCTTTTATATTTTAGAAAACTAATAACTAACCAACCAACCTGATAGAAATATTTTGTGGTTGCGAGGGTTGACCAACCAACCTCATAGAAATATTTTGTGTGTATGACTGTGTGTGTTTCTTCTGCTAATGTGGGTGTATATATATACATATACAGGGGCGGAGGCAAGTGGAGTCCAGGTGGGGCCATGGCCCTATCTGGACTTTTTAAAAATTTGTAGAGAGTATGGGGGGTTTGTGTGAGAAGGAAAAGATTAGGGGCCATTATGTAATTTTGGGGGAGGGTGATGTGTGCGACTAGGGTTATAAGTTCAGGGGCAGTTGTTATAATATAAGCTAAAGAAGCAAAGTTTGGCTAGTTTTTTTGGGAGGGGGTTTTGTGCGAGTAGTTATATAAGTTTAAAGTGTACACGTGTAATATAGAGTAGGTTATATGTTATAAGTATTGAATTTGACTACTGATATTAAATTTGAGAATTGAGGTTAATTTGTTTATTAGATTGTTATTTGATAAATTAATATTTAGATTAATATACGTGTTTATTGGTTATAGTAAGTTGAATATTGAGTTGATAAAAATATTTTAAAATATGTAATTAATTTTAGTATATCATTTTTAACTTTTCCAAACTATCAAAATAAAATGGAGAAGTATTTTAATAAAAATTTAGCCTAAAAACATAATTATTAAATTTGATTTAACTTAAAAAAAAAATTTAGCCCTACCGACAATTTTTTCTTAACTCCGCCACCGTACATATGCATATGTAGAAAGCTGCCGTGCATGAACGTACTCCGCGATCCTTTTAACTAATTCATTAAACGAAAGGTCGGTGGGGCCAAATTTCTTTTAACTCGCTTGACTTTTGAAAACCTCAGTTCTTTGACATAAGTAGTTGATTATTGCAATATATTATTAGTAGACTCTTCCTTTTGAAGATTCATCTTATTATTCATAACTGCAGTCAATATATTATTCTATTGAATCGTGTGGAAAATTAATTTAGTTCTCACCAACATATATGGGGAGCTAGTAGAATTTCACTAGATTTTTCTTAAATTTTTACTCATAATTTGGTTGGTAGTGTTAACCAACCTTATAACATATATAGATCTAAGGACTAGGTGAATAGAATCAGATTTATAAATAAATATTATTAAATTTGAATTTTTAGGTTTATGTTTTAAATTTATATGATATGTGTAAGTATAGAACTTTAGTAAGTAACCTTTAAATAATAATTATGACTTACGAATCCTTGATGAGGTAGATCGAATAACATTACAAATGAAATTTCTAACTTTTTGTTCCTCATAGTATATATAGAATTAATAGAACAAAATCCAATATCAAAATGAATCCACAGGTATTACTCTTTTTGTATCTCAAATCCTTCTTTTCCTTTTTGTTTTTTTGAATTAAGAGATTTAGACAAAATAAAAATTAAGTTGAAACATAACAAATATACCTACCAAATTTTAATAATTGAGTTGGTTCAAATATAATATTTTTATAAAATGTAAAATACAAGCGAGATTTTCATTATGAAATTGATAGTAGATTACATTAATTAATTCAATTTTTTAAAATTCAAGTCTTTCAAAAAGAATATGAAATTCAAAAGGTACTAGGTAGGGGACTCGTGTAGCCTACTGGTAGGATATATCTCTATTAATAAATCAGGTCAATCTTAATATTAATTTTGCAACTCTATATATTTTTGTTCTCAATGGATGGCCAAGATTTAATATGGATGTTTATGTTTTTATCTAACGACTCAAGGTTATTATGACATATTTATAATATAAATGATAATTATAGATTTTTGTTTAATTTAACAATAAATATGGTAGTGTTTAAAATAAACTTGTTTGAGTCGTTTGAGATTAAATATGAAGAATTACAACCAAGTCAAGCTAATGAAGTGATGAAACGGGTTTGACATAGCGAAAAAAGAAAACAAAAACTAAATGAAATAAAAAAATATTTAATTAAATCTATAAATATTTATATATAATAAAGAAAGTTTGGAAACGACCACCATTTTAACAAATCAAGCCAAGCCAATTCTTTTTACCTTACCTTTTATTAATTAGTGGACCCTCACGTACAGCGATATATTGCAATTAGTTCAAATTAAGATACCAAATTAGGTTTGGAAAGGTCCACACATGGGAAGGTGCTTTAAAACTACAAAACAGCAACAACACAATTTAATTTCTTCTATCTTATTATTATTTTCCAGTACAAAGAGAGCATTGATACTTATCTATCGGCTTTGACTAATAAAATCTATACTTCTATACTATAATAGTAAAATGGAGGAAGTACCTCCATTAATGACATCATTTATATTAATTAAAGTTATTTTATTATATTTATGTCTCTATTCATTGAATTTTTGCATTATGTACAAAGGCAACTGTATTCCGTTATCTCTGCCTCCATTTAATTCTCACCGATCTCTTTTCATTTTTTTTTTCTTTAGTTTTTCTATACATACCTTTTAATGGCAAATAGAAACATTATTTTCCTCACATAATTAAAGACTAAAAAATTTGTCTTTTCAAATATTATAACTCTTTAATTTGTATATATACTCCTTCCTCTCACCCTAATATATACATAGCTTTATAAATAAAGATGTCTATAGAAAATAATATTACTCAATATAATCAACTTTTATATATTGGAGAAAAGAGAAATTGGAGAGGTAAGTAAAACAACGTACAGAAGGTAGAAAATGTATTGTATGACTGTTTCATTTTATACTATTGGATTTAGTAACCAAATTGATGATACATTTGGCGTTAAATTAAGTTATTACATCTTTTGTCAATATTTCTTTTACATTTGACCATAAATTATTATTTAAGGATTAAGTGTTCAATCTGCATAAACAATTTTGTAAGGAGATTTTTTGCACCTTGCAATTGAGTTTGATTTGCATTTTTTTTGAATTGGTTTATCATGTCTCTCACTCTCACATATCAAGCTCTAATAAAGTCACGTTTTTTTTTCAAAGTAATTGACTTTGTAGAACTTATAAAATTCTGACTAACTTAATTGTAGGTAAATCACAATTCTTAATGTCTTTTTTTTAGAATGATGCCAGGTTATACATTTTTTATATTTTGGAAAACGACAAGATAACTTAAATCTATCAAGTGGTCTTAAGCAACGCTTTCTTGGCAGAGTTTTAGGCTTAAGGCCCTGTGAAGGGAAAGGTCCACTGATTACAATTATTTTATAACTGGACCGATTTATGGGACTGATTTATAATAATTATTTTCAGTTTTTATATTGCAAAACACGATTTCTATAGATAACAATAAATTGCACTAATAAATGTCCATGTTTCTTTAAAACAAAAGTTTTTAGCAACATCAACACATTTAGATATTTGTCTATGCAAATTGGAATTGATACATTTCCATACATCAAAGTTCAGCTGTACCAGATAATGACTTATAAAATTCGTTTAATAAATAGTGAATTTTGTTATCATATAGCATATGCATAACCTTAATAATTATTAATGCCAGTCATAATTTAAACTCTATATCTAGGTGATCGAGTAATGGAAGATTAGGGCATTCAGATTTTAGCTTTTTATTTTTTATTTTTTTTGGTAACAATTTAAAACTAAATACGCATTTGTGATCTTAAAGATAAAAGCATTTGATCAATACTTTATATTAAGGATGGCAAAAATACTCGCGGGTCTCCGACCCGACGAGTTCGGGTTCAGGGTGGGGATTTTTAAACTTAGTTGGGTTTGGGTTGGGTTCTAGTACAGGTGTCTCCACTCCGTACCTGCCCTGATATATTTAATTTTATAACTTTTTGTCTTATATATATGTGTGTATATATATATGTATATAAAATATATATGTTTATAAAATTAGTTTATTGTTGATTGTGTAAATATATAATTTCATTTATATATGTATATAACATTATATTATTTCTAAATTCATTTTTCTTCTTATTTTTTTTTTTAATTTTTTTTTTTTAAAAAATTATCAAGTATACCCGCAAGGACCCGTTACCCAACGGGAACGGGGATTACCTAATACCCCGAATCGGGGATGGAGGCGGGGATGGTTTTTGGTAGCAAGGATAGGGATGGAAATTGTAAACCCGACCCGAACCCAACCCATTGCCATCCATACTTTATATTTTTAAAAATAATCTTTTTAAATTTGTAAAAAAGGTATATACAAATGTCAATGCATCGCATGAGTTTGAAACTAGTCAAGAATAAAAGTGGTCCACCTTGACTAATACTTTTCTAGTCTAATCAAGTTAAAATAGGTCATTCTTAACCAACCGTATTTCATGTATAGATCTAGGTGAATAGATATAATCAGATTTATAAATAAATATTATTAAATTTGAATTTTTAGATTTACGTTTTAAACTTTAGTATAAAACTAGTAAGTAACCTTTAAATAATAATTATGACTTACGAATCCTTAGTTGCAAGGGTGGAGTAACAATTGTTAATTAATGAGAAACCTTTTTTGCGTTGGCCAACATTAAAATTCACTTTATATATATGTTGAAACATGGTTTATATATATTGTCAATGGTCTTGGGGGATCAAATTAAATGAAGCAAACTAATAGACTTTGGTTGAGTTTTCAAAAAATATTTTAGGTGTTTTTTAAAAAAAAAATCATATTTGGTTGACCAATTTTTAAAATTTCATTCAAATAAAAAGAATATTTTTGCTTATTTTTTCTTTAATATTTTAGAAAACTTTAAGAAATAAAAAAAAAAAAACAACAAAGATTATATTTTTTATAAGAAAAAAGAAAAATAATATATTGTATACAAATCAAATTGAAAAACGTAAGTTTTAAAAAATTATATTTAAAATTAAATTTTAAATTAAATAATTAACTATTTTCTAAATAAAGAAAGAACTAGGTCATAGTGTCTTCACCACCATCATTCTCTATATCCACCATCTCTCTCTCTCTCTCTCTCTCTCTCTCTCTGTTCTGCTAATGTGGGTGTATATATATACATATGTAGAGAGCTGTCATAGTGTTGTCATAGTGTCATGTACGTACTCCTTTTAGCCAATTTTTAAAATTTCATTCAAATAAAAATAATATTTTTTGTTTATTTTTTCTTTTATATTTTAGAAAACTTTAAGAAATAAATTAAGAAAAAAGATTATATTTTTTGTAAGAAAAAAGAAAAATAATGTACTATATACAAATCAGATTGAAAAGCATCAGTTTTAAATAATTATATTTAAAAATAAATTTTAAATTAAATAGCTAATCTATTCTAATTTTTCAAAATTAGTAAACTCTTCCTTTTTTAGACTCATCTTCTTTGATTTAGTTCTACGAAGTATATATTCATAACTGGTTGATTATTGCAATATCGCAGGTGAAGTTGGGAGTGAAGAATATTACCATGTAGTCAATACATTATGTTATTGAACGGTGTGGAAAATTAATTTAGTTCTCGCCAAAATGGAGGGAGGAGAATTCAATAGATTTTTCTTAAACTTTTATTCATAATATGGTAATAAAAGTTCATGCGCATTATAATTATTATGATAAAATATTTTGACTAAATGAACATTGATATTATTCAATATCCTTTCGAATTACGTTAGCCAAAATTTTCAGATCAATTCAAATATTATAAATTGCATATTTACTGTCCATTCGAATATTATAGACCGAATGAACATTAATATATGTTATTCAATGTTCATTCGAATTATGATAACTAAAGTTTTCAAATCCACTCGAATATTATAGACCGTCTGATTAATTCCTACCCATTCGAATCATGATAACCGAAGAACATTGAACATATAGATCAACAAAATCCATCTCCACTCCTACAAGCTGCAAATTTATATCCTTACATGTACACACACACACACATATATATCCTTACATACATGTGTAATTTGTTATATTAATTAATAATTTATGATGATCAAATACGTATATGTACATAAATAATAATTTCAAAATTTGAATTTAGAACATGGAGTGGTACACACCAAGTGTGTGTTAAATTGTTTAAGTAACCAAGAACATGTTTTAGCCAATGTTTGGTAAAATCTGAGCAAGTTGGTAATGAGGAAAGTAATGTATACGAAATATTTTTAAATATTTTTTTTTGTATTTTAGAAAACTTTAAGAAATACATTAAAAAAAAGGTTATATATTTTGTAAGAAAAAAGAAAATTAATGTACTATATATACAAATTAAATTGAAAAATGTCAGTTTTAAAGAATTATATTTAAAAATAAATTTTAAATTAAATAATTAAAATTCTAACCAAACAGGAACTAAGCTATTCTAATTTGTCAAAATTAGTCAACTCATCCTTTTTTTATTAAAAAAAAATCGACCCTAACAAGAGGAAGGGGGCGCTGGCATCAGGGGGGGGGGGGGGGGAGCGCGTAGCATATACGTTACTGTAGAGTGGGAAAAATTAATGTACGTATGCTCCGTTTGATTGCAAGGTGGAAAAGGAAAATAAATTTAGTTAGTTTTGGTAAAAAGATGGAAAATAAGTTGAGTGATAGAGGTGATATCCTCTTGATTTTTAAGTTTTTCCATGAAGAAATTTTCTTTGCTTGGTGGTGAGTAAAAATTTTCCACCAAAAACATTGAAGGATGGATGATATATACTCATAAAATGAGCAACATCTCTCACCTTATTTTCTATCTTTTCACATAAACTAGTTAAATTTATTTTCCTTTTCCATCTTTGCAATCAAACGGAGCCGTAGTTCTTAGCATTTTTGTGTCAATGGCTTTGACTAATAAAATCAAGAAAAAAATTAGTGGTTCACCCCAGTAGCGGAACCAGGAGTTTTGTTCATGAGGGACCAAACTAATAACACAACAAAAAATTTTGCATATACTATTTGGAGTAGTAGAATTAAAGGAACATATATTTGACGGAGTAGAATCGACATTTGAAAATGTTGATTCAACATTTAGAATAAAACTCGAACCAAAATTTCGAGAAATAGAATTTACTCCTACTTTACTAAAATATTTCTCTATTCTATTTCTGAAAAATTTAAAACAATATACTAAAATTAATTATATATTTTAAAATATATTTATCAACTCAATATTCAATCTACTATAACCAACAAACACATATATTAATCTCAATATTAATTTATCAAATAACAATCTATAGTATAAGATTATAAAAAGGAAATCTAACCTAAGAGGCTAAAAGCCAAAAAAAAGGTACAAAGTGTAGTGTGCGGAGTATAAAGTACGAAATGCAAAACAGAGCCGAAACAAATAAAGAACAAAAATAAAAAGAGAAAAGAGGAGTAAACAAAAAAGAAAATTAACTGCCTACCTTCTTAATTATTCACCCGCCCACGTATATTCACAAAACCTCCCCTGAATTCATACAATCCATCACACAAACACCCCTCACCCGCTGGACAGCTTTAATTGCACAAACCACAAACCACCCTCGATTTTTCAACTGACGCACAAAAGCACCAAAACTCTAAGCAAATTTGCCAAAGGTCCAAGTGAGGCTACATAGCTCCGCCCCTGGTCCACCCTGACCAATGTTTTTCTAGTCTTAATTAATCAAGTTAAAATAGGTCATTCTAGTCTTAATCAAGTTAGAATATGCCATTCTTAACCAACCTTATCTCATTTATAGATCTAGGTGAATAGATATAATTAGATGTATAAATAAATATTATTAAATTCGAATTTTTAGAGTTGTGTTTTAAATTTATACGATATGTCTAACTGTTGTATTAAACTTTAGTAAGTAACCTTTAATTTAAATAATAATTATGACTTACGAATCCTTGATGGGGTACGTAGATCGAATAACATTACAAATAAAATTTTATTTTTTTATTCCTCATAATATATAGAATTAATAGACCAAAATTCAATATTAAAATGAATCCACACCGGTTATATTATTCTTTTTGTATCTCAAATCCTTCTTTTTCTTTTTGTTTTTGAACTAAGAGATTTAGACAAAATAAAAATTAAGTTGAACCATAACAAATTCACCAAATTTTAATAATTGACTAGGTTGAAATATAATATTTTTACACAATGCAAAATACAAGCGAGATTTTCATTATGAAATTGATAGTAGATTACATTAATTCAATTTTTTAAAATTCAAGTCTTCCAAAAAGAATACAAAATTCAAAAGGTATTGGGTAGGGACTCGCGTAGTCTACTGGTAGGATATATCTCTATTAATAAATCAAGTCGATCTTAATATTTTGCGACTCTGTATAAATTAGATCAACGGGTGACCAAGATTTAATATGGATGTTTATGTTTTTATCTAACAACTCAAAGATATTATGACATATTTGTAATATAAATACAAATTATAGATTTTTGTTTAATTTAACAATAAATATGGTAGTGTTTAAAATAAAGTACCATTTATTTTCACACTTTTCAAAATTTACTTCACTTTACTTTCTCTCTCATAAATTTTTTAAAATACCATAACTTTAAATCTAAAAATCGGAATTAGATCAAAAAAAATTTGAAACATGCTCATTGAGATCTATAAAATAAGATCCATTATGACTATTTTTTGAGGTTTCTTCATGAGTTTTATTGAATTAGTTGAAAAAAACTCTAACAAAAACCAAATTCACTTCCCAACCTACTTTCACACTTTTGATGTACCAAGAAATTGATATAATTTATCTTGCTAATTTATAAGTTAGAGACCATGTATTACTACTAATATTTGTATTTTTAATATTTTCTCAGGTGTTATAAAAGAATTGGAGAATATTAAAAAAAAAATAGAGAAATTATAGTGTTTTAAGACACCTAAAGTGCACAATATTTTCGGCTGCATAACTTTTTACTCGAAACTCCAAATCATGCGACTTGAGCCTAACTTAAATAGATTTTTAAGAGTTACAAATTTTTAATTTATCATTTTTTTAAATTTAATCATCTCGAGATTCGAAATGACAATACAAAATACAGCAGTTAAAATAGGACGATAATTCATATATTTAATATTAATATTAAACGAGCTCAGCCATTTAAAAAGACCAAATCCAAGTGTGTGAAGTTGGCCAATCCAAGCCCACTTCACAATCCACTAGCTGAGGATCAAGGGGGCCCATGAAATAATTTTTGGCAGCTTAATTCCAAGTCCAACTAGGACTTTGTAAAGGGACACAAAGTGGAGATATCTATATATTGGCTTTATGAGCACAAAGAAAACAATTCGGGAGTGCCCTTTTAGCCCTCTCTCTCTCTCTCTCCTTCTCCTTCATCTTTTTTTAATTTTTTTTATTTGAAGATTTAATTTATTAATTTCATACCAAGTAAATTTTGTTTCAATTTTATTTGTTATCAATTTTTTTTTCATACTAGCATAAAATTGTACTATGGTTATGATAAATATATTTAATTGTTTCTATTGCACTTGTTCATACTAATTGACTCTACTAATTTGATATTTTAATGTTAAATACAATTCTTTCTGTTTGATACCTGCTTTAATTGATAAAAATCAAGTTAGATTTAGGAATGGCAACGGGGTGGGTTCGGGGCGGTTTTGGCAAAACCCGCACCCGCCCCGCCCCAAAAATACCATTGCAGCAACATATATCTACACACACATACAAGTATATAACTAACAATTCCACACATATATATAAGTATAACACAATTACAGCAATAGAAATCTACACACACATATATATATAAGTATATAACGTAACTAACAAATCCACGCATATATATAACACAATTGTAGCAGCAGTAGAATATATAACTAACAAATCTCAACATATATATATCACAACAACTATATCTAAGCAAGAATACATGAAATCAAAGTACAAAATTAAATAAATTAGCTAATGTGAAGGAGAGCCGGTGAGAAGATAGTTTTATTGTTTTATGTTTTAACTTAAAAACATATATATATATATATTATAATAAAAAATATATTTAAATATACAGGTCAGGTCGGGTCGGGTTGGGTTTTTAATGGTGAAACCCTAACCCGCTCGAAACCCGATCCAAATTTTTTTCCCAAATACCAAACCCGCCCCACTTGGATCGGATCAGGTCAGAAACCTAGCGGGTTGGGTTTTCTTGCCACCCCTAGTTGGATTCTCATCAATTATTTTTTGTTGAATTCACATTATGATTTATTGAGAGCGGATATATGGTGTGTTTTGATGGATATATTCAGGGTTTTGAGATTATATTTATTCAACTCAAAAACTCAACCAAACATCACCTTTGTATTTTCAATTGTTAAAATTATAAATATTCGTTGATTATCTGATTGAGCATGTGTAAGTTGTTACATTAATTAATAATTTATGATGTTCAAATACATACATACATGTCTTCCAAAAAGAATATAAAATTCAAAAGGTACTCGGTAGGGACTCGCGATATAAAATCCAATTCTTGTAATATAAAATCCAAAAAGAATATAAAATCCAAAAAGAATATAAAATTCAAAAGAATATGACATATTTGTAATATAAATGATAATTATAGATTTTTGTTTAATTTAACAATAAATATGATAGTGTTTAAAATAAAGTTGTTGGAGATTAAATATGAAGAACTATAAGCAAGTCAAGTTACTGAAGTGATGAAACATATTTGACACAGCGAAAAACAAAAACAAAAACTAAATGAAATAAAAAATATTTAATTAAATATATATTTATATATATAGGGTCTATTTCTGGTACGATCCAATTCTTATAGATTGGTCCTTTTATGACAGTTTTTCGTTATAAAAATATTTGATGGGTGTTTTTTATGACGCAAAACCATTGTAAAAAGAATCAGTCTGTACGGACTGATCTGCACTTGATGTGGACTCAGAGAGCTTGACAACGACGATCCAGGCAATGAGTCATCAATCCAAGTCGACAGTGAACTCGGTTTTGACGAATGTGGCGAACTCGGTGAGCTTGAAATTGGTGCTGAGACCTCGACCTGAATTAGCTTGTCACCATTACTACAATCAAGAGTTTGAAATTTCACTATAGTACTCCTCCTGAAGTTCAGTCTACTGCAAGTACATTTCTCCTTCATGAAATACGACATCTTGGGTCACGTACATTTTTCGTGACTGTAGATACCCTAATTCGTGACCCCTGCAAGAACCCGAACGACTATCGAGAAGTATAGTTTTTGGAGTTTGGGCCCCACCCGAGCACCCGAAAACTATCCCGAAGGAGTTTGTTAGCTAAACAAACCTGTTTCTAAGGAGGATTATCGCGCGATAAACCAGTATGTCGCGTGACAATCTCTGTTATATCGCGCAACAAGTTCCCCGAACACAGACCGATCACTTTCTGACAAATCAATCTGTTAGAAGGGTCACTTCAGCCATTTGTTGCACAACATTATCCTAAATGGTGCGCAACACTTGCCTTTTCTAGAGATTTGTCGCGCGACAATCTCTTCCCAGCACTATAAATAGGCCAACACTCCCAAGGGTTCCAGGAGAGCATTTTGGGATATGAGAATTCTATCATTCTATCTAATTTTCTGGTTTTCTATCAAATATATTCTATGATCGTCTTATTTTTGAAGAATTATCGAATTTATTCTTGACACTCGGCATGTCTCGCTTCTGGAACCAAATTCTCATAAATATCTGAAGAGGAAAAAGCTTATTATTGCCGGAGATCTCTATACTATATTATATTTTCTCTCTTATTATTATTTTCGTTGAGAAGGTAACGAAAGTCTCTTATAGTATTTAAAACTAAGATATTTGTGTACTTGTTTTATTTCTGTTATTCTGTCCGCATTTTATCTGAATAACTTATTGTCAAGTTACAAAATAGTCTACCGTTTTCAAAACAAAAACCCTGATAAAATCATTTGCAAAACCAAAGAGGTAAGAACATTATCATCTAGATAAAATTAGGTTTTCAAACCCCGGATTGATAAAACTTACTTAGGAATTAAATTCAGACCTATCTCATCTTTCCTATAGATTACGATATTTTTAATAAAATTCTCCTCAAAGAGTTCGAATTCCATATTGAATTAGTTTTGATACAAAATCTGGACTTTTCCAAAGTAATCAATACGAGAAAAACCGACATTATTATCTGAAAAAATAATATTGGAATCTCTCTTTTAAAACATAAGATTTGTCACTTGTATTACAGTTTCAAAACCAAAACAATCGGGTCACAAAACACAAAGGTTTTTCATCCCTTTTTTCGTTTCCCAAAATTTAGGGTTTTTATTTCGGGAAGTAGTAGACTGTCAGTAAAAGCATCTAAGTTTTTCAACATAGAACAAACATATAAGACTATTAGAGACCGAAAGGGTAGAACGGGTGCTTAACACCTTCCTGATCCGTAACATAGTTCCCGAACCCTATAAAATTCTTGTTTCATAGACAAACGTGTAAAGAAAGCTTATCTATAGTCTTTCTCTTACACAACTATTTTGTCCGTTTTCTCGTAAAATGTACTAGTGACTTTGAACGAACCTTCTTGCATCTAGAAATAGATAGATGGACACCCGATATGAATTATCAAACACATAAGAAGCCAATGGAACAATGGAATCCTTTCCGATGTTTCAGACTCCCAAACATGGGATCGAGAGCCAGGGGTCACATTTTCGGATTCTCACAGTGGCGACTCCACTAGGGACTAATGTACCAAGAAATTGGTATAATTTATTATGTTAATTTATAATATAGAGAGCATATATTATTAGTAATTTTATATTTTTAATGTTTTTCAGGTGTTAGAAAAGAATTGAAAAAGATTGAGAAAAATAACGGAATTAAAGCAAGTGAAGACACCTAAAAGTGCTCAATACTTTTAGAAGCAGAACTTTTTACTCGGAATTCCAAATAATGCGATTCCTGAGCCTAAATTGAAGAAAATTTTGAGAGTTACAACTTTGCAGTTTGACATTGTTTTAAATTCAGCCATCCCCGAGTTTGAAATTGCGACGCAAAATCCAACAACATAAAAGGACGAAAATTGAACAAAATGTCTTCAATTGTGGGCCCAAGCCCATTTAACCAACCTAATAAATACTAATAAAGGAAATGCCCAGCATGCTTTTAAGTAGAAGAAGCCCAATCAAGTTTATATCCAATTAAATATTTTAAGGCCCAAGTTATCTAGCACTCAAATTAAACCCCAAAGCCCACGAATTACACTTAGCAATTACAAAAGAAGGGCTCTTGTAGCAAATTAGAGAAGCCAACAGCAGCAGCAGCACTGCCGTGAACCTCTCTTCTCCTCTCTTTTCTTTTATTTTTACTTTGAAACTTTGAAGATTGAAGACTTAATTTTATTTTTTATTAATGTCAAGTAAATTTTCTTTTAATTCTATTTGTTATTTAATTTTTATTATGCTAGTATAAATTTGTGCTGGGGTTAGGATAAGTATATTTAATTGATTCCCTTGCATGTATTCATGTCAATTGACTCTACCACTTTAATGCTATATAATGTTAAATACAATTTTTGCTATTGGATACCTATTTTAATTGAAAAAAAAAAATAAAGTTGGATTCTCGCTTTTTTTTGTTGGATTCATCTTATGATTTGTTAAGAGCGGATATAGGGTGTGTTTTGGCGGATATAATGAGTGTTTTGATTTTATATATTAGTTTGGCTGTGGAAGAATCACAATTGGATTTTATTAATTGATTGGACTTTATTGATTTTATTTTCCGCATCTAATAGAGTTGAGAGACCAAATTAGTGCGAGATAAGAGTAGAATTTATGCGAATGAATACTTAGGAAGATGATATTGAATATATGACTACAAAATCCTAGTCAATTAATTCATTAATTTTATTGTCTTGCTCAATATTATTTAGTTTAGTTCCATTGCTTTAATTTACTTTCTTTTTTTTGCTTTATTTAATTTGATTTATTTTATTAGTTTGAGTATCATCAATTATTCTTGGCTAAATTAGGGATTAGTGAAAGATTAACAAGACAAAATTCAAACATATTGTGTGAGTCTCTGTGGGATCGACCTCGCTTATGTGCTATATTATAAATTGATTCGTGCACTTGCGAGTATTAAAATTTATCACAACAAGTTTTTGGCACCGTTGACGGGGACTCTAATCTAATCTTGTTAATTTGGTAATTAAATTCCTTCTACAAGTTTTCTTTCAAAAAAAAATGAATACAAAATATTTAGATATATATATATATATATATATATATACTCTTAAAAAAATGAATTTTTTTTTAATTTATTTATTTTTTGGGTAATTAAGGGATTTGGGCGAAACAATAAATAAACAGTTGAACAATAAATAAAAGGTTGAATATAATATTTTATATAATTTCTTTTATCCTGGTTGGTACTTGGTAGGAGTTTGATTTTAGTTAGAAGAGCTCACATGTTCAATACTTGGCATCAACAAGGAAACCTTTTTTTTATCTCAAGCTATTCCTCTTTATTATTAATCATTTTAATTACTCCAATATATATATATTAGATTATTATTATTAGTAGTATTATTATTTAATTAAATTTATTATTAATACCTCTTAAATAAGTTATTATTAATATTATTTTTTTATTAGTATTCTTATTTTATTAAAAAAAAATTAATTAAAAAAAATTAAAAAAGGATTTTTATTTTTATTAATAGTATATTATTATCATCATCATCATCATCATTATTATTATTATTAAAAAAATTAATTAAATTATTATTTTCAAAAAAAAGGAGAATTGTTTAGTTTATGAACGTTTGTTGGAAACGAGGAAAAAGTGAGGCTTCATAGGATAGAAAAATTTAGAGATTAATCCTTTATTTGAAGAAGAATTAAAAATGGCGGAATGTGAAAACAATAGGACTTTAAAAGAACTCTTTGCTCGCATATCTACTAATCCTCCTCCATGCATTGTTTTACTGGTCACTACTGCTGTTCATTTTGAATTAAAACCGCAGGTGATTCAATTGCTCCCTACTTTTAATGGCTTGGAGATGAAAGATCCTTATCTTCATATAAAAGACTTTTTAGAAATATGCGCTACTTTTAAATTTCAAAATTTTTTCTGATGAATCCGTTAGTTTGCGTTTATTCCCCTTTTCTTTAAAAAATAAAGCTAAAGCTTGGTTAAACTCTTTACCCTCAAGATCTATCACAACTTGGGATGGGTTAGTTACTAAATTTTTAGCAAAATTTTTTCCTATGGCTAAAACTAATGAACTTAGGAGAAAGATAACTGATTTTTGCCAAGATGATAAGGAAAAATTCTTTGAAGCATGGGAAAGATTTAAAGATATATTACTTAGATGTCCACATCATGATTTTGAAACTTGGAGATTAATTCAATATTTTTATAATGGCCTCTCACAAACTAATCAAAATATGATAGAATTTATGAATAGGGGTAGTTTTCTAAGTCTAAATGGAGAGGAAGCTTATCAATTCTTAGAGAATTTGTCTGAAAGTTCTTAACAATGGGACTTTTCTAAGAAGGGAACGCAAACTCAACCCAAAAAGGGTGGAATTTATGAAATTCGTGAAGATGTGGAAACTAAAAGGAAATTAGACAGTTTAACAAAAAAGGTAAAAGCTTTAACGACGAGAATGTCGAATAATCCAGTCAACCTTGTGCAGAATGAAGTGTGCTCCATTTGTGCTAGTACTATGCATTTAGCTGCATCGTGTCCATCTATGTTAGGGTATACTGTAGACAATCAAGAACAAGTAAATGCTATGAATGAATATAGACGAAATCACAACCCTTATTCAGACACGTATAATCCAGGGTGGAGAAATCATCCTAATTTCTCATGGTCCCAAAATCAACCACTAAATAATATGGGAAATCAAAATATTAATCACCCTCGTCAAAACCCACCAGGTTTTAGACAGCTTGCCAATTATTTTCCTCCACAATAATATTCTTTTATTACTCAACAACAATTCTCTACATTAGAAGATACCATTAAGACTTTCGCACAGGACATGAGAAATAATTGTTTAATGAACACCCAAGCAATAACACGCTTAGAAAATCAGGTGGGTGAATTAGCTAACCAGTTAGTAGAGCGTGAAAAAGGAAAATTCCCTAGTCAACCTATCCTTAATCCTAGAAGTGTTATTAATAATAATGTTAATTAAATTCAAAATTCACCTTTTGAACATAATCAAGGGCAAGTTAATGCAATCACTACTCTTAGATCAGGGCGCCAGATTGATAATCAAGTTAGAATGCCAGTAAGTAATGAAAATGAATTAGAGAAAAAAGAGGAGGAAAGTATTCCCGAAGAGTCAATCACTCCCATGAAAGATTTTAATCCTACCATTAATCCTAATGATTCAAAAGAAGTTGAAATTAGAAAATTTGTGCCTAAAGCCCCGTTTCCTCAAAGACTAAAAGATAATAGGAAGGAAGCTCAATTTGAAGAAATTCAAGAAGTATTTAAGCAAATTCATATTAATATACCATTTCTAAATGCAATTAAGCAAGTCCATTCATACACTAAGTTTCTTAAAGATTTTGTTACTCAAAAGAAGAAAACTAATGTTCCTAAAAAGGCATTCTTAGCTGAACAAGCAAGCTCCATAATTCAATTCAAAATTCCTATTAAATATAAAGATCTAGGTTGTCCTACTATATCCTCTAAAATAGGAGATCATCATATAGAGCGTGCTTTACTAGATTTAGGGGCTAGTGTGAATGTTTTACTGTATTCTGTTTATGAGAAATTAGAACTTGGAAAATTAAATTCTACACCTATGACACTTCAATTGGCTGATAGATCTATAAAAATTCCTAGAGGAGTCATAGAAGATGTTTTGATTAAGGTTGATACACTTTATTATCCAGTTGATTTTGTTGTTATTGATACGCAACCTACTTATAATATGAAAGGGCAAATACTAGTAATTTTAGGCAGACCATTTTTAGCTACATCTAATGCTCTTATAAATTGTCGGAATGGTGTGACGAAGTTATCTTTTGGCAATCTCACTACTGAACTTAATATTTTTGATGTAACTAAAACATCTTTAGACTATGAATGAAGATGAATGTATTCGTCAAATTAATTTAATTGATAGTCTAATGGAAGATAAATTTTTGAAAATAATGTTGATTATTTTTCTTTAAAAGAAGATGTAAACCTTAGTGACATATCATTAGAAGGTTTCTTAAAAGTTTGTGGTCAATTGATGATGATATATCTTGTGAAGGTAGTGTTTTTCTTGACTATCTTCATGCTATTAATTCTAATGAATTAGAGAGAAATATTGATAATTTCTTAAATAAAACTTCTAGCTATCCTTCTCAGTGTGAAAATATTATAACAATGGACCCAAAATTTTTAAATGAAACCTTAGATGTGATTGATAAATCGGTGAATTTAAATTCTAATGAAATTGAAGATGAGATTGAGCTCATTAATATATTTCTTACACCATTAAAGAATTTCAAGCATAATTTTGAAATGTTGAATTTTAATTCTCCTTATTTTGAGCCCAATGTGAATGTTAATATCTATGATACTTATAATTCTTTTGATAATGATTCATAATTTTTTTTGTATATCTCAAGACCCGTGGTCACCACCAAGTGATTATTTTTCTTATCTAGTAGGTCATGATTATATAATGAAGTCTTATTATCTTGAGCTTAATTGATATATATATATATTGATTATATTTTCAAGCTTACAGTGAAATATATATTTTTTTGGGATCATCCCCAACTTTTTAGATTATTGATTTATGATGAATTTAAGAAATTAAATATTTAATTATGATATTTGGCCATGTATTTATTCTCACATATTTTTGGATACCGTTTATATTATTGAAACGATTAATAAATATTCAGTGCTTAAAGTTTTATTTAGTGTGCATGGAATTATTTTATTTGATGAATCGCGTATTCAAGTAATATCTTACATCCCTCCTTATTATTTTAAATTTTAATTTAATGTGTTCCTTTGCAGACAAAGCAACATTCAAGTTGGGGGGAGTGGATAAAATTGTTAAGTTTGCTAGTCCTGTGAATAAATAAATAAATAATTGCAATGGTTCTTTTGATTTTAATTGAAATTTCCTTTCTATCTAGTGTGCTAACGATGACGCATTTGTCTTAATACTTTACATGTGCAAGCTTAGTTCTCTTACTATCTTTATTAGTAAAAATTTCATGATTTTCGATCCTTATTATATTTATGCACATATGACAACTATTACATGACTAGATGGATAAGTGAGTATAACTTAAAATTCTTGAAGAACATAAATGTGGAGACTAAAAAGCCTTGTGAGAATTTGAGCCAATCTTCCTTTTTGAGGGATTTATATCAACTCTAAATTTTTGAAAAGCGTAATTCGTTGTGTAGTCTCATTATTTTTATTTTGATTGAACACTAGAAATGTACGTCCATGGAATGCAACTTTTTAATTATGATTCTTGATATTGCTTGAATTGAAGAGTTATATACCACATGAAGTGATTTAGGCTGTCTTTTGTAGCCTATATATTAGTCTTATCCTACCTTTACATTTATATCGCTAGTTACCCCTTTGAGCCTTCTTATATATAACCTTTCTTTGTTAACCTGATATCTTTACCCTACTTCAGTTAAGAGTTTAACCCATATTTGTAGCCTACTCTTTATCTAAGAATATGTTGAGATTATTTATTTTATGTATGGGCAATAGTAAAAAGTGAGCTTAAAAAAAATATGAAAGAAAGTGAAAAAGGAAAAAATATGAGAAAAAAAAAGTTATGAAATCTCGTTCAAATATCGAAAGAAAAAAAATATGTGAAGAAAAGGAGAAGATGTAAATTTTTTTTGAAAATAATTAGAAAAAAAAAAAAGAGAAGAGCAAATTAGAGAAAAAAAAATTGAGAAAAGAAAAGAAAAAGCTCATATGAAGTCAAAAGTTAAGTCCAAAGTGTTAATTTTATATCTCAATTTATTTCTTAGATCTTTGAACTCTTATATACCATTCATTTGATAACCCTTACCTAAGCCTTACGTTACAAACCCGAAAAAATCCTAATGATCCTTTGGATATGGTTTAAAGGTAAGAGTGATGGAGGGGATCAATTTATGCATTTCGCTTTTATAGTGGGATATATTCGTTCATGAGACTTATGTTCTTTCATTTATAATGTTTTTTTTCATATATACATGCGAAGAGGTTTTTGAATTTGTGTACATTTATTCTTTATTGCTGACATGTAATGAGAGCAAATACACCATATTCTCGAGTGTTTCATTTGTTGAGTGTATGCCATGTGAAGAGTTGAGTCAAAGCATGGTTTAGATGGAGTTTAAAAGTTTGCTTACTTTGATATCAATGGTGTTTTGTTGTTGTCAATTCACACACACACACGATGAGGATTGGTGAGAATGAAATATTTTATTAATCTTGCTAGTTTGAGAACTTTGATGTTGCATGTGTGTCATATTGCTTTAGCATATGGGTGTTTTGATGTCTTTGTTGAGTTAGTTGCATTGGAGAAGAAAGAAAAATATAATTTTAAAAACAACTTTTGCGTTAGAATTTTATTTGAAAACTTGGATTTATAAAAATAATTTATTCTAAGACTTTTGCTTTGCTCGAGGACTAGCAAAGTGTAAGTTAGGAGAAATTTGATGTACCAAGAAATTGGTATAATTTATTATGTTAATTTATAATTTAGAGAGCATATATTATTATTAATTTTATATTTTTAATGTTTTTTAGGTGTTAGAAAAGAATTGAAAAAGATTGAGAAAAATAACGGAATTAAAGCAAGTGAAGACACCTAAAAGTGCTCAATACTTTTAAAAGTATAACTTTTTACTTGAAACTCCAAATAATGCGATTATTAAGCCTAAAATAAAGAAAATTTCGAGAGCTACAACTTTGCAGTTCGGCATTTTTTCAAATTCAGCCATCTCAGAGTCCGAAATTGCAACTCAAAATCTAGCAACATAAAAGGACGAAAATTGAACAAAATGTCTTTAACTATGGGCCCAAGCCCATTCAACCAACCTAATAAATACTAATAAAGGAAATTCCCAGCATGCTTTTAAGTAGAAGAAGCCCAATCAAGTTTATATCCAATTAAATATTTTAAGGCCCAAGTTATCTAGCATTTTGGGATATGAGAATTCTATCATTCTATCTGATTTTCCTGGTTTTCTATCAAATATATTCTACGATCGTCTTATTTTTGAAGAATTATCGAATCTATTCTTGACACTAGGCATGTCTCGCTTCTAGAACCAAATTCTCAGAAATATTTGAAGAGGAAAAAGCTTATTATCGCCGGAGATCTCTATGCCATATTATATTTTCTCTCTTATTATTATTTTCGTCGAGAAGGTAACGAAAGTCTCTTATGGTATTTAAAACTAAGATATTTGTGTACTTGTTTTATTTCTGTTATTTTGTCCGCATTTTATCTGAATAACTTATTGTCAAGTTACAAAATAGTCTACCGTTTTTAAAACAAAAACCCTGATAAAATCATTTGCAAAACCAAAGAGGTAAGAACATTATCATCCGGATAAAATTAGGTTTTCAAACCCCGGATTGATAAAACTTACTTAGGAATTAAATTCAGACCTATCTCATCTTTCCTATAGATTACGATATTTTTAATAAAACTCTCCTCAAAGAGTTGAATTCCATATTGAATTAGTTTCGATACAAGATCTGGACTTTTCCAAAGTAATCAATACGAGAAAAACCGACATTATTATCTGAAAAAATAATATTGGAATCTCTCTTTTAAAAATAAGCTTTGTCACTTGTATTACAGTTTTAAAACCAAAACAATCGGGTCACGAAACACAAAGGTTTTTCATCCCTTTTTTCATTTCCCAAAATTTAGGGTTTTTATTTCGGGAAGTAGTAGACTGTCAGTAAAAGCATCCAAGTTTTTCAACATATAACAAACATATAAGACTACTAGAGACTGAAAGGGTAGAACGGGTGCTTAACACCTTCCTGATCCGTAACATAGTTCCCGAACCCTATAAAATCCTGCTTTCATAAACAAACGTGTAAAGAAAGGCTTATCTGTAACCTTTTCTCTTACACAACTATTTTGTCCGTTTTCTCGTAAAATGTACTAGCGACTCTGAACGAACCCTCTTGCATCTAGAAATAGATAGAGGGACACCCGGTATGAATTATCAAACACATAAGAAGCCAATGGAACAATGAAATCCTTTCCGATGTTTCAGACTCCCAAACACGGGATCGAGACCCTAGGGTCGCATTTGCGGATTCTCACAGTGGCGACTCCGCTAGGGACTAATGTACCAAGAAATTGGTAGTATAATTTACTATGTTAATTTATAATATATAGAGCATATATTATTAGTAATTTTATATTTTTAATGTTTTTCAGGTGTTAGAAAAGAATTGAAAAAGATTGAGAAAAATAACGGAATTAAAGCAAGTGAAGACACCTAAAAGTGCTCAATACTTTTAGAAGCATAACTTTTTACTCGGAATTCCAAATAATGCAATTCTTGAGCCTAAATTGAAGAAAATTTTGAGAGTTACAACTTTGCAGTTTGACATTGTTTTAAATTCAACCATCCCCGAGTCTGAAATTGCGACGCAAAATCCAGCAACATAAAAGGACGAAAATTGAACAAAATGTCTTCAACTGTGGGCCCAAGCCCATTTAACCAACCTAATAAATACTAATAAAGGAAATGCCCAGCATGCTTTTAAGTAGAAGAAGCCCAATCAAGTTTATATCCAATTAAATATTTTAAGGCCCAAGTTATCTAGCACTCAAATTAAACCCCAAAGCCCATGAATTACACTTAGCAATTATAAAAGAAGGGCTCTTGTAGCAAATTAGAGAAGCCAACAGCAACAGCAGCACTGCTGTGAACGTCTCTTCTCCTCTCTTTTGTTTTATTTTTACTTTGAAGCTTTGAAGATTGAAGACTTAATTTTATTTTTTATTAATGTCAAGTAAGTTTTCTTTTAATTCTATTTGTTATTTAACTTTTATTATGCTAGCATAAATTTGTGCTGGGGTTAGGATAAGTATATTTAATTGATTCCCTTGCACGTATTCATGTCAATTGACTCTACCACTTTAATGCTTTAATTTTAAATACAATTTTTGCTATTGGATGCCTATTTTAATTGAAAAAAAAAATAAAGTTAGATTCTCGCTATTTTTTGTTGGATTCATCTTATGATTTGTTAAGAGCGGATATAGGGTGTGTTTTGGCGGATATAATGAGTGTTTTGATTTTATACATTAGTTTGGCTGTGGAAGAATCACAATTGGATTTTATTAATTGATTGGACTTTCTTGATTTTATTTTCCGCATCTAATAGAGTCGAGAGACCAAATTAGTGCGAGATAAGAGTAGAATTTATGCGGATGAATACTTAGGAAGATGATATTGAATATATGACTCCAAAATCCTAGTCAATTAATTCATTAATTTTATTGTCTTGCTCAATATTATTTAGTTTAGTTCCATTGCTTTAATTTACTTTCTTTTTTTTTTCTTTATTTAATTTGCTTTATTTTATTAGTTTGATTATCATCAATTATTCTTGGCTAGATTAAGGATTAGTGAAAGATTAACAAGACAAAATTCAAACATATTGTGTGAGTCTCTATGGGATCGACCTCGCTTATACGCTATATTATAAATTGATTTGTGCACTTGTGAGTATTAAAATTTATCACAAGAAGTTTTGGGGGACATAGAAAACTAGGCTCTTATATGTGGACTTGTGTTTATCTGTTGAATATTTGCTATTACTGCTTTCTTTACTTCTTTCCTATGTTAATTGATTGCAAAGAAACTTTTTCTAATAAAAATGGAAGTTTTCCAAAATACATGATAAAGATAATGATATTTGCAAACCCGATCTTTCAAAACTTTTTACACACATCACTATTCATGCATTGCTTCTACGAGTGTGAAATTACCCCAAACCCTCGGAAGTATTATAAGTGAGTAGGGAGTTGGCTTGCTTTAGCCAACATAAACCAAAAGCATTTACTTTCACTCACCTTAGCCAAGTACGCCCCCGAGGTTTGTCAGTGACGAGAACACTCACGTACCCGGGAAGTATGTCAAAAGATTCTTGCACGTACTCGCCCCTAGGGTATATCGCAAGGTCTTGCTAAATAGGAGGGAAGCCTGAAGCCTTAATCGTTCGTACACCTGCGCCGCATATAAGATCGAGTCAGATAAAACACTTGTCAAACAGCCGTAAGGGATTTACCACATTGCGGCTTTCCTTTACACCACTTCTTCAAAAAACCTGAGTCTTTTCTGGTGATATTTTTTTCTAATGGTTCTTTTGGTAAAAATCAAGTCGCACCATAGTCTTCCTTCATCTTTGCCACGTGGCTTCATCTACAGCCCTAATAATGACAGTTTGGAAGGTTGGGCTGGCAGAGATCATACCGAAAGATTAGTAAAATTGAGCATATCCATAATGACGAAGGGACGTGAGAACCAAGAAATAGAGCAGAGCCTGGTCGAGGCATCAACAGTTCAGCCAACCCTATTCGAGATGCATCGTTTACTAATGATCGTTAGTAAGAATCTAACAAGCCTCAATATAGAGCAACAGGGCACCCGAATTCGAATGGAAGAATTGTCAGCCGAACGAACTGCACCACCGGAGTTTGAATGACTACTGCCGAATCGAGATCCGAATCAAGGGCAGTCATTACAAGTACTCTCCCAGTCCAAGGAACCAACACATAGCAAACGGGTCCAATCCCAGCAGGTCATTTGGCCGCAACCCCAAGTCTAACCAGGTTTTGAGTCTCAGTTCCTGCAATGGCCACAGATCCCGCATGGTCTGTCCTACCACCAGCCCCGGGAGCCCCGGTAGCCCCGGTAGCCCCTCCCAATGAATACCTAGATATAAACTGACTCTGAGCAGTATATACAGAATCAGTCATAGCTCGGGAACAACCTGACGAGATATCGAAAAGAGAATAAAGAAATGAAAAAATTGAAAGAACAAATGAGGGTCCTATAGAAGGGAGTTTCTCTAATAAAAGGGCAGACGAGATCACGGACATGAATACCTTCTCTCTCTACCATGAAGCTAGATTGCCTCAGGGATTTAAGCTCTCCTTTATCACCAAGTTTACTGGAACCACGCCCCCAAAGACTCACCTCCAATCATACATTAGATCTATGCAAGTATCTGGTTGCGGAGAACCCGAGTTGGCTCAAGCTTTTCACATGACTCTCATGGGGGCCGCCCTGAGATGGTTTTTTGATTTGGAGAGACATCACATGAAAACTTGGGGATATATAGTCAAGGAATTCATGACTAAGTACGGGTCCAACGAAGATTTAAAGATTACCCGTAAGCATTTAAAAATGGCCAAGCAAGGCGAGAATGAAAGCTTCAGCGATTTTGTCATGTGTTGGAGGGAAATGGCCTCCCAAATGTCCAAACGGCCCGATGAGGAAGAGCAGTTGGAGATCATACAGAAAAACTTTACTCTGGCTGTATTAAGCTGCATGGAAAAACAAGTCTTCCCACACTTCAGGACTCTGTTAAGCATGGGATAGCAAGTAGAGGAGGAATTGGCCAAGAAAGTAGAAATTGACACCAAGAAAGCCTCGTATACTGGGAAGAAGACGGCTACCCCAACCGTAAACCAACTGAGCACATACCCATATCAGCAGAACCCATATCAGTAATAGCAACAAACACCTCCGATGATTTGGCCTACGCAAGGAGACTCGTCAAACACAGAAGTTAAGAAGAGGAGGAATTTTTGCACCCTCCCCACTACTCTGGTAAAAAGTTTGGAATTATTTTGAAATGCTGGACTAATCACCTCGCTCAACCCTCGCCCCCCACCAAACCCTATTCCCATCACTTGGAGGATGAATGAGAATTGTGCATATCATTAAACTGCCAGCCATAACACGGAGCGTTGTTTGGCACTCCGTCACCGTATCAAAGACCTAATCGAGGCTAGAACCATCCCTGCACCCGGTGGGCCCAATGTCCTCAACAACCCCCTCCCCAACCACGCTCCAACCACAGGGATTAATGCCTTGACTACAGAATGAAGATGGTTTTAACCCTGTAGGACTCATTTGAGATGATCCAACTTACCCGGGAACCTAGTTGGACAATGAAAAGAAATCACCGACTGTGCCGCTTAAGAAGACCCAAGTTACCCCAGGCCTCAATCCGATAAGATGAACTTCCTACCCAGATAAGGCTTAGGAAATACAAACCAGGGGATCTCCCAGCCACTTACAATCAAGACCAATCCCGAAAAATCTGGGATAGGATGGACCCAAGATAAGAGGAGGCAACCATGGAATCCTCGAGGCCCTCCAAAGGAGACAATCTGTATGACAGAGACCTCTCCCAAGATTTTTAATTGGTCGAAAAAAAACGGATCCACTTGAAAGCTCAGACCCAGCATCTCTTTGGATACAATAAATCACTCGGTCGGGAGGGTTTATCAACCACCGCTAGTAGGGGATGACCGAGTGTTGGAACAGTTGAAGAAAACCCAAGCACACATCACCATTTGGGGCCTTTTTATTGCCTTTAAACCCCACAGGACCGCCTTTATCAAACTCCTAGATGAAGCAGTCATATCACTAGATTTTACACCCGAACAGCTGCCAAATATGATTGGATTGCTTACTGTGCAAAGAAGTCTGTCATTTTCAAATGAAGACCTGTCTCCGTTAGGAAAGAAGCATAGTCTAGCACGCCATATTACAGTCCAGAAACTGAGGTTTACCTTTCAAAACGACTGCATTAAACACGTACGCCATTGTCACAAGTGTCAAATATATGCTAAGTCTCGGAAGCTTTCTCCGAAAGAGTTATACAATATGACTGCCCCTGGCCTTTCGCAACCTGGGGAATCGACATTATTGGAAAGATCTCACCCAAGGCAAGAAACGGCAACGAGTTTATACTGGTAGCCATTGATTATTACACCAAGTGGGTGGAAGCCGAATCCTTCAGGATCTTTGATGCCAGGAAGGTTGCCCAATTCATCAGAGAGGAACATCATCTTGTCGATATGGAGTCCCACAAGAGATCATCTCAGACAACGGCACCCACTTTGAAGGAGAGGCTAATACGATCACGGAAGAATATGGCATCACCAAGCACAGATCTTTTCTGTATAGACCGCAGATCAATGGGGCAGTTGAGGCCGCCAACAAAAACCTGAAGAATATACAGATTAAGATGACAGACACTTGCCGAGACTGGCCAGAGAAATTACCATATGCACTGTGGGGGTACCGCACCACCGAGAGAGTTTCTGCCAGGGCAACCCCGTTTTCTGTTACATACGGGATGGAAGCCGTCCTCCCTATTGAGTTAGAAGTCCCCTCCCTCAGAATAATGCTAGAAAACCAGATTAATGAACTGGAATAGATGCCAGGCATGTTACATTAAGTTGGCACTGCTGGACGAGAAAAGATTGAAAGCTGCATATCATTATCAGGGGTATCAGAAGAGAATCGCTCGAGCATTTAACCAGAAAGTAAAGACTCGGGGTATCAGTGAGAATGACATCGTGTTAAAAAAGATCCGAGAACTGGCTAGAGATCCGAGAGAAAAGTTCGGACAAAAGTGGATTGGGCCGTACATCGTCAAAGAAATTGATACAAGAGGAGCCGCTGTACTCATAGACCTAGACGAACAGTTGCTACATTCACCAGTCAACTTAGATCGTTTGAAGAAATATTACCAATAAATGTAGCATGTATAGATAAGAACTACATATACTTGAGCCCTAACTCAACTTGTGTTTTTTGAAAATCAAACGGGGAACGTAGGCAACCTGAGAGTGACTTTAGGTCCGGTTTAATCATTTAATGAAAAGCTTTTCGTTTAAAGATCAAGCAGGCTCATACATTATTCAAAAGGTGGTTTAGAACACCGAAGACTGCTAATACAAGATACAGAAAAACCTAAACCCTAGGGGCTGGCCAAGCATGGTCCTCAGTAGCCAAATCTATTCGAGCTTCATCCAAGATCTGGTACGCTAAGACGATGTTATCCTCAGTAAACTCAAAATCCATGAAACGGAACCACTCCATCTGAAAAGGGTCATCAACCAGCTCTTCTTCTAGAGATTGCCAACGAGAGTGGATAATGTCAACCCGGAGGGGTCGGGTAATTTTAAAACAGGCATGATTAAACTATCGGGTTATTCGAGCACGCCACATCTTCTCAACTGATAGGGAAACATGTGGAGTTACAAACTTGAGCTCAGATGAGAAATTGTTTAGACCCATGGGAATGTTTTGAGGAATGTTGAATTGTTGAAAAAAAATCTCGTGAGATAGAAAGAGGTAAACTAGAGTCCTCAGAGTCGGACATAGTTTTGACCACCTGTACCAAACACCATCACCTTTAGCTTCCACTAAAGAATGTTCCACTGAATGGCGCTGAAATTCTCCGAGAACCACGTCTTCAATCAGAGGAAGCATGGTCCAAGCACTGAAAAGGGGACGGCGAAAGAAGTGTGTCAGATTGTCTAGCCGAACCCCATTGAACCCCACTGATCGGAAGCGCTCCAGCAACCACATGTACAACAAACGCGGACTTCCCCTAAGAAAAGTCGAGGACCCTCTCTTGAGATCATTTAGGCCATTCAAAGTTTCTGCAAGAACGATAGGCACTTATGGACTCTCCATTTCTAGCTTGATATATCAAACTCAGGATAGTCGAATCAACTCGAAAAGAACCTGTCACCAGTAGCATATCAGAAATCAAGCAGATCAGGGTCGCTGCCGTACGCCCCACACTATAGGAGGCTCTATCCTCATAATGATAAAATAACCTCACCATTTTATGAAGATCAAGAAGTCCGTCGATAATAAAACCATCATAGGCCTCTAGAGGAATGGATAACAAAGGAATCAGCATATTCCGAGGACCGAGATCCTCTATAAGAATAGCCATCGGGAGACGGGTGTCAGAATGCAGCAACTTAGGAAAACTCTTCGTAAGTCGGGCAGAGCTCATCTAATCCAAAGCAAAAGAGATGCTCTACAGGACTCCAAAAAAACAAAACACCCAACAGAAAAGAGAAATCTACAGGACAATAACCCTACGCCGCTAAAGGGCTGAAAACACCAAAATTCAAACTATTCTTGGAAGATACCAAGGCATCTCGGGCTTCGATATAAGAAAAATCAAAATTTGTGCGGTAAAAGAACATCTGGAAAATAAAAGATAGGTGTGAGGATGAAGGAAGGAAGATGGGTGTATTTATAGCAAAAAAAGTAGTCCATGTACCTGCTTGTCTCGCGACAAACCTGGATCAGGGAGGATTGTGGTGCGACAAACCCTTTTTTTTTCCTTCTCCTTTGAAGCACGTAAAATCATTCTTGCCCAAATAACCACTGTTGTATGCATTGTGCTTACTTTTGTTCTTTTGCAGAAACCATAAAGGGACCCTATGAACAAATGGTATGATTACTAAACCCTACTAATTTTATATATATATGTATATTAATATTATTTTCCACAAAAAGAGAAATATATATATATATATATATCATCATGAATAAGAGATATAGAATCCAACGAAAACAGTTTTTAAAACTAATAAACTAAACATCTGTCCGAACTACATTTTGTCCAAAAAACTACTAATAAAATGCAGGAAAAGAAGCTAATTTACTTGAGCGCGCTTCGACACACTACCACTGTCGCCCGAGCCTTCTTCTGGAGTGAGATCAACTACTTGGGAGAGTCTGAGGGAGGAACAGCGACCTGAGAAGGCCCTGTCATCTGAACAGGAGTCATGGGGCGGACCACCGAAGATCGAGAACACTTGGAAGTCCGAGTACTACTCCTTCCGAGACTCTGTCCGTGTGTGAGAAGAAGTCAGAGGATCATCAGCCCGCAGAGAGACCTTGATCGCCCTCTGGTAATCATGCATGTACACCGTGGGATCTCGACCTACAAACTAGAGAATGGTTCAAGTTGTAGAGATACTGGGCATGTAAGGCTCGCAGATGCCGCCGTGCGCAATCTTACCAGCTGTAAAAGACATAAGAGAAGAGAGTTAGTACAATCAATAAACAAATTTAGAAAAGCATCGAGAGGAAATAAAATTTATACCTCATCACCCGTACATCCACCCAAATAACCAAAAGTATCATCCGGAAGAGGATACTCTGGCACTGTGCAGTGGTATAGACCAGCACCAACATAAGAGATATCCTCGGGGTAATAATGGTAGATCAACTACCGAAACAGACGAATCCGCGGGAGCCGCAGCAGAAGTAGACCAACCCTCGTCACAGATTAGGAACATATGAGGTCTAGAAGACGAAACGCCAACTCCTGGAGATCGGGCCGGAGGGCCCATAGTAGTCGGTAGTAGTGGGGTAAGAGTAGCATAAGTTCGAACTCGTGGAGGATCTGCGATAATCGTTTCTCTTAGAGGTGGGACCCTACTTGAAGGAGTGACCGCTGTAGCAGGAGGGGTCCATCCAAACTGCTCGTAATCAGCCCCAAAATCTTTAGGTTCCCAGGACCTCTCTGAGAAACCAGTACCCCCTCTCTCCGCAGCCTCAGCATCGTCAAAAATAACCCATAGAGATACCAAAGGGTGTGAGAACCCGCGTTCTCGACGCCCGGGGGTCCTCGTGGGCACTGATTCCGTTGTTGCTTTGAAAATTGATTTTGAAAAGAATAAGAGTCGCCGATTTGTTTTACTAAACAAACAAAAAAGGTTTGTGTAAAAGAGACGTATTTATGGACTAAATATCCTCTTATACACAATATATGCGAAACCAGTTGATTCGAGGGTTCGGGGATTAAGTTACGAATTAGGAAGGTGTTAAGCACCCAATTCACCCTTTCGGTCTCTTGAGTAGAATATACGTGTGTTATAATTCAGTTCTTGCATGCTATTGCTATCACTTTACAACTTTTCGTACTTGCCTTAAAAATCGGGATTTTGGGATTGGGATGAAAACGATGTATTTCCTAGTTCACCCATGATTTAAAAATAAGTATGTGTGTGATTTGAAAAAAGAGAATTTGAGAATAATAAATGCAATGAAACAAGTGATTTTGTAAAGTATTGGGCTTTTCGAAAACTGATTCAATGTGGAATCTTATACTCGATATAATATGAGGCGAGTTAACCAATCGTGTACCATAGTCTATTGATTAAACCGGTATAAATGGCGCTAGTGCTCTTATCATCGAGTATTCATCATATATACACCGCAATCTATGAGTTAGATTGGATATATAGCGATTATCGATTCCTTCGTATAACAATACCACTAATCCGGGCTTTTGAAAAAGTAAGAAAACAATAATACTATTTTGGAATTGGATTAGGTTTATTATACACCTTTGGTTTTGAAAACAATTTGAAAAAAGGGGTTTTAAAAAGCTATCAAGTGATAGAAATTATGCAGACAAGAATATGAATTATGAAACTGATAAATAAATAAAAGAAGAGAGAGAAAATTATACCTTAACCTCATTGGAGGGAGAGAATAATGGTATCTTGATGTGTACCACGAAATCCCCTTGATTGTTAATGATCATAATGAATGGAGGGGGGGGTCTATTTGTAGTTGAAAAAAATACTTGGAGAGCAAGAAATGAGATTGCAACTAGGACTCTTGGGGCTTATCATAAAACCTTCCCACCGTTGGATTATCCTAATGTTTGGATATGTATTGGGAATAGAAGTCTTCTAGATCGTGTCAAAATTTCAGGTCGATCAGATTTCGGTAAGGTTCCCTTTTGTTCTGATTGGTACGAAGCGTTTGTTTCTGCGTAGGAAAGGTACTTGTTGTAGACAAGGTCACTTGTTTGCACGAAAAGTCAGGTTCTCACCGTTGGATCATGCTTAATTTTGGATATATATTTTAAAAATAAGTATTGTACACCCTGTAAACATTTGAAGATGATCGGAGTTCGGAAAGGACTCGGTCTCCTCGAATTGGTACAAAGAGTTTGTTCCCGCATAGGAAACGTACTTGCGTACAACAACCTCAAGAACTGAACTTCTAGCCGTTGGATTATTCTAATTTTTGGATATGTTTTCCCTCCAAATGTTTTTTAGCTTGTGTCCAAATTTGAGGTCAATCAGAATTCTAGAAGGCCAATATATATTTTAATTTTCTACGAAGGACATTTCGACTAGAATTGCACGATAGACAAATTGTTTCTTGATGATCCCATGTCCGACAAAGATGAATTTTGAATATGTTCTTCCCCACAATAAGGTCTATCTACTTACCAAATTCAAACCATTTTAACTTCGAGAAGACCTCCATTTGATCACCCGAATCAAACTCATGATTTTTTGAATTTTCGGAGATCCGACCGTCGAATTGAGCTGATTTTCGAGTATGCTACTCTTTTTGATAATGTATAACAACTCTCAAAGTTTGAGGATGATCCAAAATGCGTAACTCTCCTTTCACAACTCACAATTTTCGATAATTCAGTAGCTCCTCATCCGGGGTCCTTTCGACTTTCTTCTTTGACTTGTATCACATGTACATAGTTTTTGTACATCCAAAAATGCTCGTGCATGCATGCGTGTTCATTTCTTTGAAAATCAGAATTCTTGCGGGGGTCGCAAAATGAGGTGTTCACAGACCCTCTCGGCCTGGGTTCTTTGTGAAGCAAAGAAACCAGGACGATAACAAGAACGCATCATTTTTTGGCGCTCGCATGAATCACAAGTGATATTTTGAAAACAATGCAATGCAAATGATGCTATGCTATGCTGCATATTTCTCCTCTTGGGATGGATGGGCGAGATGTACTCCCATTGGTAGGAACAGTTCTGTCAACGATTCTGATTGGGGGGTTGGGCTGATGTACTCCCATCAGTAGGGACGGTTCTGTCAATAATTTGATTGGGTGTTGAGCTGATGTACTCCCATCAGTAGGGACGTTTCTGTCAACAATTTGATTGGGTGTTAAGCTGATGTACTCCCATCGGTAGGGACGGTTCTGTCAACGATTTGATTGGGACGTTGAGCTGATGTACTCCCATCGGTAGGGACGGTTCTGTCAATAATTTGATTGGGTGTTGAGCTGATGTACTCCCATCGGTAGGGACGGTTCTGTCAATAATTTGATTGGGGTGTTAAGCTGATGTACTCCCATCGGTAGGGACGGTTCTGTCAACGAGTTTCATTAGAACGTTGAGCTGATGTACTCCCATCGGTAGGGACGGTTCTGTCAACGATTTGATTGGGTGTTGAGCTGATGTACTCCCATCGGTAGGGACGGTTCTACCAACGATTTGATTGGGTGTTGAGCTGATGTACTCCCATCGGTAGGGACGGTTCTGTCAACGATTTGATTGGAACGTTAAGCTTGATGTACTCCTATCGGTTGGGACAGTTCTATCAACAATTTGATTGGGACGTTGAGCTGATGTACTCCCATCAGTAGGGACGATTCTTGTCAACAATTTGATTAGAACGTTGAGCTGATGTACTCCCATCGGTAGGGACGGTTCTATCAACAATTTGATTGGGTGTTGAGCTGATGTACTCCCATCGGTAGGGACGGCTCTATTAACGATTTGATTGAGGTGTTGAATTGATGTACTCCCATCGGTAGGGATGGTTCTGTCAACAATTTAATTGGAACCTTGAGCTGATGTACTCCCATCGGTAAGGACGGTTCTGTCAACAATTTGATTGGGCGTTGAGCTGAATGTACTCCCATTAGTAGGGACGGTTTTGTCAATGATTTTCATTCTGATTTGGTTCTTTTGACGGGATGAGGGCAGATGGTCTATTAGGGACTTTTCTTTGTGTTTGAGAGGTTGGGGAAGATGGTCTGCTGGGAACGTTTGATGATCTACTAGAGACACTACTTTGGTGTTTGTGATTTTAGGATAAAGGCTGTTGGGGAAATGAGAATTTATGGTCTACTGAGAACATGAGGATTCTACTGGTTAGGATAAAGGCTGAAGGTTGATGATCTACTGGGGATATGATGATTGGTGATCTACTGAGGATATGATGAATCCTACTGGTTAGGATACAAGTTAAGGGTTGGTGATTTGCTGGGAATATACTGATGCGGGACTAAGATGAGGGTGATTGATGATCTGTTGAGGTGACGAAAGTTATTGATTTGCTGAGGAGATGAGAGTCTCTGAACGGACATAGAGAGATAGAGAGAAAAACTTCTGGTGTGATATATTTTTTGAAAAAAAAAATAAAAAAATAAGAATTTTTGGTTGGCTTCTTTTTCTTTGAGAAAAGATCGAGTTACGTTTTCTCAATTCTCGAACCTTGCGAATGATTTTTGGACTTTGCTTCTTGCTTTGCTTCCATAACATTTTCCTCTTGTCACCATGGCACGATTCTGCTTATTATTTTTTGACTTTATGAGAGAAGAATTTTTGTGTGCCTACATCATTTTCTATTTTTTGATGCCCTTATTCTTCCTTAATTGCTTGAAAGCTTTTTGATGCAGCTTATTTTTTTTATTTTTTTATTATTATTTTTTTTTCGCAAGGTCAGCAGCCTTCCTCACCCAAGACGTAGCCATGGCTTTTTAGCCTAGCTGTCACTCTTGGTGTGGCTCTCGCTGCCATCTTTTTTTATTTTCTTGTTTATTAATATTCTTTTCTTTTGGCACTGTGGGATTTATCCTCTTTTTTACTCTTTCAATTTTTTCTTGTACCCATTTTATTTTCTCTCACTTTCTCAAGTTTTCTGAGCATCATCGTCCTTGTGATTTTGAAAATGTTTACTTTAGAAGTTCGCATTTGACATCGTCGTGCTGTATTTGTAATTTTCGGTCCAAGAACCTTTGGGAGCGTATCTTGAAGACTTCTCAAGCGAGAAGAAGTTAGGCCAAAAGTCCTTTTTGTGGGGGCTTGTTCCTTGCGTCTTTTACAAAATTTTCTCATTCCAATCTTTCTCTCTATCTTTATTTGATATCTTCTCAAAATGGGGCTTTTTGGTTTTGGAGAAGGCTTGAGTTTGCCTGTAGGAAGGGCTTTCGTATGTGCTTGTGGAAAGGGCTTGGATTGGATTGGTGCTTGTGGAAAGGGCTTGGGTTGGATTAGTGCCTATAGAAAGGGCTTTGATTGGTGCTTGTAGAAAGGGCTTTGATTCGTGCCTGTAGAAAGGGCTTGGGATTTGATTTGCATGTACAAAGGGCTTGTGAAGTGATTTTCCTTTCTGTGAGGATTTGTGATGTGATTTGCCTATCTGGGAGGATTTGTGATGTGATTTGCCTCTCTAGGAGGGTTTGTGAAGTGACTTGCCTCTTTGGGAGGGCTTATGAAATGACTTGCCTCTCTGGGAAGGCATGTGATCTTATCATAACGATCTGGTCGATGATGGTGGTGTGACTAATCATCGAGGTATATACCAGGATGCGGTGGTGAAGCCTGTCTGGTAGGCGATGGAGCTTAGTGCCTATGTGCTCTTCGACCGGTGTATGGTACACTTATGCAAGTGTTCATGTGTATGCACTTTGCAAATGCTTATGCCATGCACCATCATTTTAAAAATTTGGTTTTGAAAAGGTTTTTAAATCTTGAGTTATCTGATTTATGAAGTATGTTACTCTACTCAAAAATGCCCTATATGTGAAATGCATGCAATGAGGACTCTTTTCCAAGAATATGTCAAATATTTTGAGAAAGTATTATTTGAAAAGTCTTGTAGGCAAAAATGGACCCTTTTGAAAGGCCATAAGGTGGTAGGATTTATTTTATTTTAAAAAATTAGACCGGGCCTGAAGTCACTTCTCAGGTTTGCCTACGTTCCCCTTGTTCTTATATCTCATATCTTGGTTGTGGGGCTCAGGTCTACGTAGTTCTTGGGTGGGCCGGCTTACGTCCTTATTGATAATATTTCTTCAAACGATCAAGATTAACCGAAGAGTTGAACTGTTGTCCGTCTGTATCTGTGAGTATGATTGCTCCCCCGGAGAGAATTTCCTTGACAATGTATGGCCTAGTCCATTTTTGTGCGAATTTACCCCTCGGATCTCTGGCTGGTTCCCTGATTTCTTTTAGCACCAAATCATTTATTTGTATTCCTTTTGCTTTCACACTCTGATTGAATGTTCTGGCGATTCTTTTCTGATACCCTTGCTGATGATAGACGGCTTTCAGTCTTTTCTCGTCGAGTAATGCCAATTCTTCATAACGGCTTTGGATCCAGTCTAATTCGGACACCGAACTCTCCAATATCACCCACAGCGATGGAATCTCCATTTCTACTGGCAGTACTGCTTCCATTCCATATGTTAGTGAGAACGGTGTTGCGTTTATAGAAACCCTTTCGGTAGTGCGGTACCCCCATAGCGCATACGGCAATTTGTCAGCCCAGTCTCGACCATTTTTTTACCATTTTACTAATCACATTCTTTAGGTTTTTATTTGCTGCCTCTACCGCGCCATTGGTTTGAGGTCTATAGGGGGATGATTTGTGTCTCTGTATCCCGTATTCTTCCGTTACATCATTGGCTTCCCCCTCAAAGTGGGTTCCATTATCTGACATTATTTCATGCGGTACTCTGTATCTGTAAATGATGTTTCTTCGAATAAATTTTGCCATTTTTCTTGCATCGAGCTTCGCATATGATTCAGCTTCTACCTATTTTGTGAAATAGTCGATTGCTACCAGTATGTATTCGTGTCCATTACTTGCTGTCGGTGATATTTTTCCAACGACATCTATACCCCAAACTGAAAAGGGCAAGGGCTGTCATAGTGTATAATTCTTTTGGAGGAAGCTTTTGAGATTTTGCATGAACCTGGCATAGGTGACATATTCTTACATGTTCGCTGCAATTTTGTTGCATGGTGGTCTAGTAATACCCTTGTCGGACAATCTTGCGGGCCAAGGTGTGCCCACTCATGTGGGGTCCACATTCACCCCTATGAATCTCGTCTATAACTGGTTGGTATTCTTCCTGTTTTAGGCACCGGAGGTGTATCCCATCGTGACTCCTTTTATACAATTTTCCCGAGCAAATAATGAACTGAGCAGCTAATCTTCGGAGTGCTACCCGAGTTTTCTTGTTAGCACCCTCAGGGTATTTTCCTTCTTTTAAGATTCTCCAAATGTCATAATACCAGATTGATGGGTCTAACGTTTCCTCATTTTCGCTTTCGATGACTAGACAGTATGCAGGAATCTCTCTCTGCTCAATGGCTATCTGTATTGTTTGTATATCTTCGGGATAGAGGTGTCCATCCGATCCGATCTGGTCATTTTAAACCATCCGCATCCGATCCAATCCGATGTCGGTTTTAGGTTTTAACATCCAATCCAATCCAACATACTTTACCAATCCAACATACTTTACCAATCCAATCCAATCCAATCCAATCCAATTAAATGTTGGATTGGATCGGTTTCGATCCGATCCGATTCTTCGTTTGATGCATATGAAAGAATCCTATGCAATGTGATGCATTAAATGAGAAAAAAAAAAAAATTCTCTTTTTTATTTTCACATTCTTTTTATGTTTTCTTATTTTAAATAAATTATAGGAACAAGTCTTGTTACAAATATTAATAAATGAAATGATGCTATTTGTTTAACTTTTTGTTATTTTAATTAAAACCCTTATCTTATAAATATTACAAAGTGACCCTTATCTTATGAATATTACAAAGTTATAACTTTAATAATGGATTGGATTGGATTGGATTGGATCAGTTTCTAGAGCACATAAATCCGAAACCGATCCAATTTTTTCAGTTTTCAAAATGTCCATCCGATCCAATCCAATCATCCATAAAATCCAGGAAAAATAGATTGGATTGGATTGGATTGGATCAGTTTCTCAGTTTGGATTGGATTTTGAACACCCTTACTTCGGGAGTTTCTACCATTGATGCCAGAGTTGCTAGCGCATCAACAAAGTTATTCTGGCAGCGGGGTACATGGTAAAACATAACTCTTTCGAACCTGTTGGCCACGTCTTGCAATCGATCTGAGTAGGGGATGAGCTTTTCTTCTTTGATTTTCCACTTTCGTAGAATTTGATGAATGATAAGAGCTGAATCCCCAAATACTTGTATCTTTGTTACCCCCTTTTCAAGCGCGATTTCCAAACCCACGATGCAAGCTTCATATTTAGCAGTATTATTGCTGCAGTCAAATTGGAGTCGAAAAGACAATGGCGAGTGAATCTGGTCTGGTGATATTAGGAGGATCCCTATCCCGTAACCGTTCTTGTTTGTAGCCCCGTCAAAATACAATTGCCATTCACCTTTCTTCCTCTTCTTCCCCTTTTAATACAGGATTACCCGCCAAGAAATCTGCTATAATCCGCCATTTAATCGCCTTCTGAATGACGTAAGTGATATCAAACTCTGATAGTAAGAATACCCACTTGGCCATGCGATTAGTCAACACCGGTTTTTTGAACAAATACTTCAGCGGGTCTAGTCGGGTTATAAGAGTGACTGAAAACACAAACATATAGTGGCGTAATTTCTGAGTGGCCCAGGTTAAGGCTGCACATGATCTCTCAAGAGGCGAATAATTCCTTTCATAAGGTGACAACTTTTTGCTGATGTAATAAATTACCTGCTTTCTCCGACTCTGGGCTATGTGTTGGGCTAGCATGGCCCCTGCAGCAGTTTCATTGATCGTGAGATACAACAATAAGGGCAGTTCAGGTTGTGGCGGGGCGAGGACTGGTGGATTTGACAAATATTCTTTGATCTTATCGAATGCTGCCTGACACTGTTCATTCCATTGGCCATCTGATGACTTATGCAACAACTTGAATATGGGTTCACATTTCTGCGTGAGATGGGATATAAATCGGCTGATATACTGTAGCTTACCTAAGAATCCTCTGATTTCTTTTTCGGTGCGTGGTACGAACATTTCTTGAATTGCTTTTACCTTGGCAGGGTCTACTTCGATTCCCTTCTTGCTAACCATATACCCCAGTAGCTTGCCTTTAGTTACCCCGAACACACACTTCTGTGGATTTAACTTCATCTGAAATTGCCTGAGCCTATCAAAGAAGACCTTGAGGGCGGGAAGATGCCCTTCCCTTTCTTTAGACTTGATGAACATGTCATCCACATAAACTTCTACTTCTTTATGGATCATATCATGGAACAAAGTGGTTGCAGCCCTTTGGTATGTTGCCCTAGCATTTTTTAATTCGAATGGCATAACTGTATAACAATAGGTTCCCCATGGAGTTATGAAGGCAGTCTTATCCTGGTGGTCAGGATGCATCTTTATTTGATTGTAACCAGCAAACCCATCAATAAATGACTTCAGGGCGTGGTTGGCGGTGTTATCCACAATGAGATCAATGTTAGGTAATGGGAAATCATCTTTTGGGCAGGCCTTGTTGAGATCCCGATAATCTACACACACCCTTACCTTTCCGTTTGGCTTCGGCATTGGCACCACGTTAGCCAACCACGTCGGATAATCTACTACTCGAATAAACCTCACTTTCAGCTGTTTCTCTACTTCTTCCTTAACTTTGAGTGACCATTCTGGTATCAACTTTTTGACTTTCTGTTTGATTGGCCGGCATTCCGGCTTAGTGTGGATTTCATGCATTACTATATCCGTGCTTAATCCCGGTATGTCTGCATAGGACTAAGCAAAGACATCGGCATATTCTTTCAATAGCTCATACAAGTCTTTACCCTCGGCTTTACTCAATTCAGCCTTGATCTTTACTTCTTTCCTATTCTTATCGGTCAATAGGTTAACTGTAATAGTTTCACCTTCCTCGATTTGGATTCTCTGTTCGTGTTTTTCTAGGATATCATTCATGGATTCGATTTCTGCTGAAGTAATATGAGACACATTTGGATACTGAGGAATTGATACTATCTTATTAATGACAATGCTATCAAAAACATTAAGAAATTCTCCTAAGAGCTTATAATCGCTCATTCTACCCACAATTTTATCCCTTACAATTTCACTCATTTTCTCACTCAAATTTCCCACCTCTTTAACTGGACGGATCAGTGTGACCGGGTCCAATATTTGCTTTTCCTCAGTAATTGCCATGATTTGCGTCTCTTCAACAAACAGATTTTGCATCATACTTGCCATATCTTTCCAACTCGTTTTTCTCATCCTGAAGCTTTATGTCATGATCCCGACTCTCGGTATCGTGCATCTGGCTTTCTTTGTAATATAGATCTTCAATAAAAAAGATTTCAAAACCCGAAACTCTGTTACCTTCTGAATTGACCCATGGTTCTTGGAAGCCACAGAATGGAAAATCTTCCCCCTCTTTTACAAAAAACCCATTGAGAGAGGTATTGATCATTTTGCAACCCGAATCACCCAAGATTTCACCCTCTGTGTCCCATGGGAAACCCAACCCGGCGCATTTTCTTCCTTACATATAGGGTTCGATCGGCTTAGCTATCCCGACCTGTCTATCTCCCAATCCTCGACCTGGCATATAGCCCGTGGTATGCATCATTGCTACTACTTGCTAATTCAAAAACGGTACTGTTTCGGGTGGTAGGTATGTAATCTTCTATGAGGTCAAGGCCTGTACCCTCGGTTCATATTGGAAACCCCCCAACTGTACATCTTGGCTTCCTATGCCTAAGACTGACGTGTATTTAGGCATTATGGTTTTGTCACAATCACTATGTATCACGATAATTTTATCTCCTATCGGGATCTTGATCTTTTGATGTAGAGAAGACGGAAGAGCCCCTACCGAATGTATCCATGCGCGTCCGAGCAATAAGTTAAAGCTAGATGGTATGTCGATAACTTGAAATTCAACAGAGAAATCGATCGGCCCAATTAGTAAGTTCAAGTCAACATAACCCTAATACTGCCTTTTTGGTGTTATCATATGCCTTTACCGTTACCGGAGGATTCTCCCAAGCTACTTTCATCGAGTCCTAGAGCCTTGAAGGTTTTGAGTGGACATACATTTATAGTCGCCCCATTGTCAATGAGTACCTTTGGGACTACCATTCCTCTAGTTTCAACAGATATGTGGAGTGCTTGATCATGGTTCCTCCCTAGTGGTGATAGGTCTTCGTCTGAAAAGGACAAACTGTTCTGTAGGCTTAGGGTCCCGATCATTGCTGCCAGTTGTTCCGGGGTTGATTCTATTGGGACTATGGCCTCATCCATGAGCTTGAGAAATGCTGCTCTGTGGGGCTTGGAATATACCAACAGGCCCTAAATGGAGATTTGAGCCTGCGTTTTCTTCAGTTGTTCAACAACTTGGCTCTTTTCGGGCTGAGCCGCTTCCTTCCTACCTTCCTACCTTCTTCCTTTCCCTTTTCTTGGCTTTGATAAACCTTCCCTGATCATGTGAGCTGCTGTACCCACTTAGCCAAATTTTCCTCTTCAGCCATATCAGATTCTGCAGCTACCTTTGACCAGTCAAAACTGATTGTATCAACGTGTGCTCGAGTTATTTTTCTTGAGACGGACCACTTCCTACTAGGAGCATCTTGCCCAATCTTCAATTATCTTTCCTGGTAACCCAAACCTTGCCGGCGTAGTTGGGTTTTGACAACAATGGGCTCAACAATGCCCTTGATTATTCTTGCCCAACCCTTGACCGTGCAGTATTTTCATTTCTCGCATCCACTTGCTGAACACGAGAATCATACACTGGTTCTTTCATCATATCTCGAACATGGTTTCTAAGTTTTCTTCCTCTTCCTTTATCCAGCCCCGGCCTACATAGCCCTCAACATGGTAAACTACTACAGCCTTTTCCCCGTTCTCCCTTACTGGCTTGATCAAGGAGATGGGATCACATTCTTCATTTTCAACTAATACGGCATTGATTACCCTTCCATGGTTAGGTAGCGGATTCTTCACAACATTTGGTGGCTCTGGGTCAGGGATTCTTCCCGACTCTTTTAGATCTTGGATGGTGTGCCTTAAGGCCATGCATCGATCAGTGCTGTGTCCTAGGCCTTGGTGATATTCGTAGTGTTCATTGGCCCTCCAATCATTAGGAAGTGGGTCAGGGGGGAGCCCGGGGGGCCAATGGTCGTATGATTCCACTTTCTTGTAATGCGGCCAGGGTTTTGCTTAGTGAGGCTGGCAAACGTGCAAAATGTCGGTCTTTGTTTTTTCTCCCGAACCCTTGGCCTTGGGCAGATTCCTGTTCTCATGGATACTGAAAATTATTTCTCTGATAAGACCCCAAATTTTGCTAAGACCATACTTGATTAATAGTAGAAGCAGTTTTCTTGTACTGGGACGAGGCTTTCTTAACCTCAGCGGCCTTTGCCAGTTCTTCCTCAGTTTCATTGGCCACATGCATTAAAGCTTTATATTTTTCAAAGTACTGTCGCCACATGCCATTTCTGATTTCGGGGCTTAAAATTCTTGATTATCAACCCCAATTGTTCTTCCTCAGGGACCCAGTCAATCATTTGTGATGCCAACTCTCTCCAACGTGTGATAAAATCACTGACACTCTTAGTTTCTCGCTGCTTAGCCATTTCAAGGTGTTTACGAGTAACCTTCAGTTCTTCGTTTGACTTGTAATGCTCCATGAATTCCTTTGCAATGCTCTTCCAATCGGTCACCCTGTGTTTTTCCAACCCCAGAAACCAACTGTGCGCGGGCCTTGTTAAAGTCTGATGAAAACCTTGGGCCAAGTGAGTCTCATTCAACCCATACAACTGTATAGTGCGAACATAGGCCTTAAGATGTAGATGAGACAGGCTATTTCTCGAGAATTTTTCCACATTGGGGAGCTTAAAACCCACTGGCAACCTGGCTTCAGAGAAAATAGACATATTTTGGAGATCGGCTATGTCGTCCGCCTTATCCGTCACTTTTTGGTTCAGAGCCTTCATTTGTTCCTTCAGTAGGGTAATAGCTTCATTCTCTTTAGCCTATTCAACTACCGACTCAGCGTGCTGCCCCATATATGGATCTAGGTTCATGCCCTTCGAAGAGTGGGTTATGGTGTTGTCGGGGTTGATTATGTTTGATAAGTGCCCAAAATTGTTGATTAAACCGCAAATAATATTTTGTTAGTATATAATTAATGCTTAAATTATGGAGGATTAATATTTATTTTGTCTTTTTGTAGGAAAGAAGAAAATTATAATAAAAAGCTTAAAAAGGTAGAAGAAGTCTACTGAAGATCATAAAAAGAAGATAAAGAAGAAATAATATTCCAATTCAATATTCTCTCCTAATTTGAATAGAATTCCTTATTCTCTCTCTTAATTAGAATCCTAATTGATCTCAAAGTTTTTATTTTCTCTACAATGTAAACTTCTATTTCTTATTCCTATATATAGACCCATTCTCTACACTTAAAGATAGAAAAAAAATATAGAGAAAATAGATAGGAAAAATAGATAGAATATAGATATTATTAGAGAGTTCTAGAGAGAGAAAATCCTCTATACTAGTTGCCGTGCGGCCGAAGTATTGAAGGAGAAGAAGTGGACAGCGTAAAGCCGTGCGGTACACGCTAGTTCGAGCATCACAAACAGGGACGCTTTCTAGCTTTCTAATTTTTTATAGTTTGTATTTAAGTACTTTAATTTTAATTTTAATAATGAATTATTATTTTGTTTTAATGTGTTATTTATTTAATATGCTTGGCTAAATTATCTCCCAAAGGGGAGGGATGAAACCGCCATGGATGTAATGGGCTTAATTTAATTCTAATTGATTTTTAATTATTCGTCCCGAATTAAAATAGATTTTGAAATTACCATTACTATAACGTGTGTTTTCTTTCTAGTACTTTAATTGTTTTTAAAATAAAGGAAGGATCTCTTGTGATCACCAATTTGGGGATACAAGCGATGCCTATTTCTATTTACATTAGTTTTAAAGAAAGAATGATGGTGAATTCAAATTTGTTTATATAGTAGGGATGAATATTAAAAATATAATTGGATATTTTTTTGTTTATATCCATGGTGGAGGATTCTCTTTCCTTGGGATTTTCTATTATTGATTACTTGCTTCTTGATTTAATTTAATTAGTTTAGTTTCTTAGTTTAGATAATTTCAAAATCAAAATTTAAAAACTGTTTTAATTTGGTTCCTAAAATATTGGATTTAGACAAACTCTCATACTTTTGAGGAATTAGCTTGGATTTGGATCGACTCCTACTTATACGCTATACTAATTTAATTATTTTACATAAATTAGGATTTTTATTGCATTTAAATTTGAAATTAAGCAACGATAAATTAATTTTAAAAATTCCCCTTAAATCAATGTTTAGGATGGAGCCATACATTGACAGCATCTGGTATTGGTGGGCCTTAGCGTAGTGGGGGAACTGGTAGGACATTTTGCTGAGGTGGGGGAATAGGTTGGCCTTGGCTTTGGCCTTGGTTGTGAGAGGGATTAGGATTTGGTTGATTCAGTTCAGCAGGTGCCCGGGCAGCAAGTAAGGTATCGAGACGGGCCTGGGAGATTGGTCATGGTGTTCATAGACTGAGCCAAACCCTGTATCATTTGGTAAAGCTATTCTGGAGTAAGGGCTTCTGGATTGATTGGTAAAACGGGACCGGGCGGCAGATTCGCTGCATGGTGTTGACCCTCGGCATCATTAACCATTTCTTCATTAACTTTTATCTGGTCATTGTGATAATCAAGAGCACATCGCGGCGACATGATGAGAGGTGAGTCTGGTCGAGTAAGTCTGCCTGTATGATCCCTACCAGCCCAACCGGCTAGTGTGTTTCGACAACAAAAACCTGAGAGTGGTGAAAAAAATCAGGACATAAGGGTGGCGAGACTTTTCTAGATAAATGATACTTTCTGCTGATTGATTGCGTAATTCTCAGAAAAGAGTATGACGATGAAATGCAAATCAAAAACCACTTTTTGGTGTTCAAATGAAAACAGATCATCAGCAACAACTTGAGAGCCCCGTGGACAGGTTTAGGGTAGGAATACATATTTCGGGGTGCCCTTATAACCTTCCAATTTTTGGAAATTATTTTAGAAAACTCATTTTTGAAAAATGACTCATTTTTTGGAAAACATTTTTAGAAAACATTTTGAAAATCGGGAAGTTCTCTCCTCTTGGAGTTGCTTTTCATGGAAATAGTGACAGAAAAATTCTCACTAGTGATTATTAGTGAGGAATTTCTACAGGCGAGGTTGGACAGCCTCCGGCCAAACTTGCCAAACCAAGAGTTGGTATGTATGACAAGGCCTTTTGTTCACTAATCTCACGACCGACGGTCAAGAAAACATGCAAAAATTCGTGTGTACTAGGCTGATGCATCCTATATGCAAGTGTGGTTGAAAGGGGTAAGGTTTAAGGCTCCCTCCTATTTGGCTAGGTCTTGCTATATACCCCAAGGGCGAGTACGTGGAAGGACCTTTTGATATACATTCTAGGTACGTGAGTGTTCTCGTCACTCAATATACCTCAGTTTAGTACTTGGCCAAGGAGAGTGGTCCCATGCGCTTTTGGCTAGTGTAGACCCGCAAGTCCATGGCCTAGTCACGACTTTGGTCCCGAGATTAATAGGGTAAATTCACACTCGCGATAATACATAATGATAGTGGGTGCGAGTAAAATAACAATTATAAGAGTACATTTTGATAAGCGCTTTAGGATTTGTTCTAGTATTTTCAATTTTTATTTATGAAAAGATTTTCCTCAAACAATTATTACAAACAAAAAGGGAATTAGGGTATCCACCTAAATCGCATCTATGTTATCCTAGAACTAAGGCCGAAAAAGAAAACATGCAAGCAAAAATAATTATCCACACATATTCTACTCTTGTTTAGAGTCTAATCCTCTTAAAATATCCCCAGCAGAGTCGCCACTGTGAGAACTCGCGTTCTCGACGCCCGGGGATCCTTGTGGGTGGCGATTCCGTTGTTGCTTTGAAAATCGATTTAAAAAAGAATAAGAGTCGCCAGTTTGTTTTACAAAACAAACAAAAAAGGTTTGTGTAAAAGAGACGTATTTATGGACTAAATATCCTCTTATACATAATATATGCGAAACCAGTTGATTCGAGGGTTCGGGGATTAAGTTACGAATTAGGAAGGTGTTAAGCACCTAATTCGTCCTTTCGGTCTCTTGAGTAGAATATGCGTGTGTTATAATTCAATTCTTGCATGCTATTGCTATTGCTATTACTTTACAGCTTTTCGTACTTGCTTTAGAAATCAGGATTTTGGGATTTAGATGAAAACGATGTATTTCCTAGTTCGCCCATGATTTAAAAATAAGTATGTGTGTGATTTGAAAAAAGAGAATTTGAGAATAATAAATACAATGAAACAAGTGATTTTGTAAAGTATTGGGCTTTTCGGAAACTGATTCAATGTGGAATCTTATACTCGATATGATATGAGGTGAGTTAACCAATCGTGTACCATAGTCTATTGATTAAACCGGTATAGATGGCACTAGTGCTCTCATAATTGAGTATTCATCATATATACACCGCAATCTATGAGTTAGATTGGATATATAGCGATTATCGATTCCTTCGTATAACAATACCACTAATCCGGGCTTTTGAAAAAGTAAGAAAACAATAATACTATTTTGGAATTGGATTTGGGTTTATTATACGCCTTTGGTTTTGAAAACAATTTGAAAAAAGGGGTTTTGGAAAGCTATCAAGTGATAGAAATTATGCAGACAAGAATATGAATTATAAAACTGATGAATAAATAAAAGAAGAGAGAGAAAATTATACCTGAACCTCCTTGAAGGGAGATAATAAGGGTCTTTTGATGTGTACCACGAAATCCCCTTGATTGGAAACCTCTGATGTCTTGAGACTATATATAGTCATCCTTAGACGACTTAGCTCGTATATATAGTAATTTGTATAATTTGTGTAATTTCATTGTATCCAAGTTTATTTATAAGAGTTGTAAATCTTTTTAAATAATTGTTGGGACCTCGTTGGAGGAATTGCTTGATGATTTATGACTTTAAAAGTGTGGAGTTCTGTTTCTAGTTAAACTTTCTTTATAATTTACAAGTTGGATTTATTAAACTTACGAACTCTGCATGCAGAAATTTTCCAAAATGAGGCTTTACATGATAATTTATATTATATAAGTTTTAAATTATAAACTTCGGACCCGCCGTCGCGTACGGCACAATGATTAATCGGGTCCCGGAGGTCTAAACATCATAACGGGATTCGGGGCATCACAAGTTGGTATCAGAGGTATAGGTTCGATTATTTTCGCGGGGTTTATGAGTAGATCCAGGTTTGAAGAGATATATAGTGATACGTTCTTTTATTTAATGTGTTATCGTGCAATTAGGATTTCCTACTAATAGGAAGATGGGAGTATCGTGAAACGAGATGTTAGTTCTCCTTAGCTACACTCGTTCACAAAAATCTTTACCTTGAGATTATTTTTGGCCTCTTTTACTAAATATCCTAATTCTTCGCTCTTGTTATCTTTGTTTCACATACACTTTTTGGCACTCGGGATTAGTTCTACCTCTAAGTGAGCAATAGGCGACTGTTGAATTATGTTATAGCTATCCACATGCCAACAGATGATTATCTTATAAGTCACCGGTCCACTGTTGCTGACGAGAGATGGAACGTGACATACTCATGAAAGAGTGGTCATTAAGATCTCATTCTCGTGTTTACCCCACTGTTTTCTCTTTGGTTCTCTTGGGGGTGAACCTAGTATATGACTGTTCTTTTTGTCTTTGGTGTTTGTGATTGTGCATGAGTACGTAGGTCTGTAATTACGAGGAGTATGTGATGATTATTTCTTACTCGGTTGCCCCGATATTGGTTAGACACTCATGCCTTTGGGAACTTCCCTATGTGGGAGTATGCTCACGTCGAACGCGCACTCTTATCCTCAGAATGCAGTAGAAATTCCTTAATGGCTGGAGTGGGAGTTATGAGAATGACCAAGTCTAGTTGTGTGTTTGTTTTCGAGTCCATGTCTAAATATGGAGGTTATATAGTTCACCAAAGAATTCTGGCATTCAGTGAGTATTAATAGTTGTTGTAATTCCTTCGAGACGAGATAAGGACTTATATTAAAACTTGCCTAGCAGCATTGAACCTACTTAATGACTCATGCATCCAATGTAATTATGTAATTCCTTGACCTCTAAGGTGACAGACGAGAACCTTTACTAGAATCCACTAGATATGTCATTCTTTAATAATTGCGAGTTCATTTATTTCATCATGATAAATAATTTGTTACAAATACCTTTGAAGGAGATCCTCATCCCTCTGATTAGGGAGGTTCATCAGAGTATTGCGGTAGAAGTGTCCATCAAATGTCTAAGCTATTATGGCTAGTGATGATGAATGTCTAGTTAATGGCTCAATAAACTTGGTCATAGAACCTCTCTTTTGTTCGACTAATATGGCATATGCAAGCCCATGAATTGGTTTTTAGTTGATCCTTATGATTTATGGTTTCAAAAAACCTGACCCTATTGAAGAATTCTCTTAATCCATATGCATAGATACCTATTCGGGGTGATATGAGAAAATAGAATAATGGAAGCCCCTCGGATTAGAGTATTGTGTCTGCACACAACCCTTGAGTGTTAAGTATTCCTATGTTTCGATTATAGAGAATAATGTACAGACTTATATGGAACCTTTCAACTTCCTTTGAGTATTAGTGCGAAGATCACATCTATACCAGATGTTTTGGACTTCTGTTTGAACAAGTCTGTAAACAAATCTTTAAGGGGGAAGTTAAGGTGTTTTACCACATCTGATAATTGATGGAAACAAGATACTCAGAACCTCACCATTAACTTTTACCAGAGGACTTATGGAACTTCCAACAGGCGGTCGTCTAAGATAAGATGTAATCATCTTGATGGCTTGTAAGAAAAATTTTGATTTCTCCCTAGAATGAGATCAGCCCTGAGCTCGAGCATATAGCGCGACATACCTTTAAGCTAAGTATTTAAGATCAAGATTATAGAGGGTAGAGTAACATAAGATTGAGTTATACATGCATATAACTCCCCTACACTATATAAGTAATCAATGCGAGGAAAGCTCTTGGCTATCATTCGCCTAAGTTCCGTTAGCTTGTGAGCCTTACGCGTACCCCAATATTTTCTTACCATTCTCTGAGGCGATGAGTGAAGAAGTATTTTACTTGAGTATATAATTTTATTCCAAAGAGAATAAGTAGAATTTTCCTCAAGTGATGCCACCCTAATTGAGATAGAATTTTATAAAGTTCATTCAAGGAGAAATTCCATTATTTGTGGTGATAGCTAGTTAGTGCTTGTATACTACAGCTTTTTCCATTCGAATGGACTGGATTCGATTCAAGTTACGATTATACAATGGTTACTTGGTCAGATTGATGACCCTTATAGAACTATGATGTTTCCTTTTAGTCTTGGATGAGTATCTAATGTAAATCATACGAGTTAATCTCAATCGGCCAGTGGAGCCTAGTGAATCCTATAATTACTATAATTTCTTCGTTCCTTCATTTATGTCTCCACCATTTGAATCCTTGATATGTTAGTGCTATGTGGTATGGATAGAGTATAATTCAAGTTGTGAGTTCAGTATACAAGGCCAAATTTCTGCAATTGAGTTATGATAGCATGGTTTAGTGTCCTTAAGCTCAAGTAGAGCTAGTTACCTATCGGTTATGGAGTGTGACAAGCACGTCACAACCAGTTCCTTGAGAGAGAATACTTTTAAACAGTATTTCATACTTGGTCAAATTATGTTTTTAATCAATGATTTGTTTTATGATTTCGAGGAGTAAGTAATGCGTCGTGTGAAGTACGATGCTATGAACTTTTTCGTATTCGGCTTTAAACGCCATCAAAGGGTTAACCTGATTTCGTATATTCGTAACGCTGTTACTCAACATCCCTTAGCATCTTTGGAATATAGAACCATGCTTTAGAGTTACTTTCCTTATTCCCTCGTTTATATTGAATGTTGACAGAAGACTTTATGTACCTTAGATCGTTTAAGCGTTCCTAACGAAATTATATACTTCTGTAAACATAGATGCCTTCTTAAGGAGGGGAGCCCAACACTTCTTAGAGCGTTGCCTGTGACTTGTCCATATTTATTTATGTTTCAAGGATGAAACTTCTTAAGGAGGGGAGATTGTAATGTCTTGTATTTCGTTTCCGAGCCAATTCTCCTCTTTAGCTCGGTTAAGGCTTTATTGCCGTTAGATAATGAACATTGGGTTTTGAGCCTCTTATATTTGACCCAACACCTCTAGCATGTCATATTAGGTATATTAATTTTGTGAGATCAATCATTTCATTATTCGGGTGGTCCTAATCGAAAACAGGGAAGTAATCGCGTATTTTGAACTTTTCGAAAAAGTTAATTTTTAGCCAACTTTGGGAGGCTGTTGACCTAAGGTCTTAATCTTATTTTGATAATAACAATAAATCAATCATGTGTAATTTGGGAGCATATTATTCATTTACATTTTTATCTATGCACCTATTTAGGGGGAGAATATTATTCATTTACATTTTTATCTATGCACCTATTTAGGGGGATCATATTATTCATATGCTTAAAATTATTATCTTTTTATAAACACACATTAACTCTATTGTCATCATCAAAAAGGGGGAGATTGTTGACCTTAAAGTCAATTAATCTAATTTTGATAATTACAATAAGTTAATAAAGTGTTATTTAACTCGGTTGTTCCAATGATGATAGTCATTTTAACCGATATATCTTTCGACCAAGTGTAACTTCAAACCGAAGCAAATCTCACACAAGCTTTACAAACGCCTCTACTCACAAGAAATGAACTCAAGTGATATACATGTGCTATACAAAGCCAAGAAAAGATCTAGATCATCAAGCAAGTGAAGATATGCACAAGAATGATCTCTACATGTTCTACAAGTTATCAAAACCAAGAAAGGATCAAGAACATCAAACAAGTAAAGATACACACAAGAAAATCAAGCATCACGAAGACTCGAATTATCATTAAATGGAGTGAATGCTTAGATTTTATGTAAAGATACTTTATTGATCAAATCTCTATAGCTCAAACATATTCTTACATCTTTTAAAGATTGATTCAAACTAGCTTGAAATTGAATTTATTTGAAAAACATCATTTTACAAAAACCGAGTTTCAAAATAAATTCATATTAATTTTAAATGATCATATTTTAAGCTATAATAAAAATAGGTATCTTAGAAACATATCTTTGAGGTTCAAAAATCATTAGAATTTTATTTGGAACAAAATTGTTAAATTGCAAAAAAAAAATTATTTTATATTTAAAATTCGCTCAATTTTTGTCCAGTTTTGATCTAACGGTAAGATGGAGGCCTTCCTGAACTCCGATCATTTTGAAATTTTTACAGTAGTTAGACAACATCTCCTGGAAAGTTTGACTAAAATGTGAGCATGATCCAACGGTCTAATTGGGAGAAATTAACAAAACAATTTTGAATTTGTTTGTCAAAACTAGCTGTTGGAAAGTTTGAAAATGTATACTTTGGAGCCAAAACCTCTCTTAATCATCCCCAACGTCCATATGGTTTTTCAAGCTATATATATGAGGTCCTAGACATGTTATAACACACTTGAATCATTCTAAAAACTCATTTTACATATATACAAAGTTATTCAAGTATTCAATTCATTTAATTGATCAATCTTTCATTTTTGAGCTATATACTTTGATCAATTTTGATATCTCTTAGTGTGAGCTTCATTTGTATTTTGTTATACACAAGAGAGGTATTGTACATTGGTGTTAGCCACCAAAACTTATTCAAATCATATTTGTGAGAGGTGTATCTCATAGAATAACAAGAGGGATTTTTTATGAGAGTATTGAGGGTGTTTCAATACTTGTAAGAGTGTGTGAGAAGAATACACTTGTAGAGGTTTGATCTTCACACGGAAGGAGATCGGTTATAGTGAAAATTCTCGGGAAACTAACCGAGCGCGGAGTAGGGGGAACAAGCCGAACCGTGTGGACAAAAATTTTTTAACTTCAAATTGGTTCAATCTTTCTTACTCAATCTCTTTATTTATTTGTTATATTAATTGATTGAAGTTGCTTATATTATTGCTTATTCTTGGGATTGATTATTTAATTGATTGTTTTCCTTGATAAACTTATTTAACTAAATTGCTTTGCTTAAATATTTTAAAAACGTTATTAATTTCCGTATTAAGTTTTTAAAACCCTATTCACCCCCCCTCTAGGGTATTTTCCGACCTACAGAGGCCATAACTTCTTTGTCCGAGGTCCAAATGATTCCCCGATTGCGGCAAAGTCTTTATCTCAATCCCCTATACAACTTTCATGTTTTGACCAAAAGCCAAATCACACTCCTAGTGGTAGAATCAGCTTCCGAAGTAAGCTAATTGCTAAAATCTGGTTGTTCGGTAACATTTCGGTAGAATTTGAGGAACATTCCTTAGGAAGTTGTAGATCTTTGAATTACCTTTCCGTGGACATAAGGATCACATCAATCGGAGTTCCGAGCAGGAAGTTATGGCCAAAATACTAATAGTACACCAGATTTCACCCATCAGTCAACTGATGGGAGATCAATCGACTAAAGGGGTCCTGAGCCTGATATATTTTACTACCTTTTCGGGGATGGGACTGCACTTAGAATACATTGCATTAATATCTATAAATCCATACTTATCCATAAAGAGTTATAGAAATGGTAGATATATATATATATATATATATGCATGATAGAGACAAAATTGGTTTTCATCATGATGCATTGTTTTAAAATGTGGTTTCTATCTATAAGCCTTATAGTTCTCATTAAGCCCGTGTTTGGCTTACTCCCATTTTCCAAATCAATTTTGCATGTACTTCCTTGGGGCGGTATGAGTACATGATTAGAAACCTCTGATGTCTTGAGACTATATATATTTGTCTGTAGTCAACTTAGCTTGTATATATAGTAATTTTTATAATTTGTGTTACTTCATTGTATCCAAGTTTATTCATAAGAGTTGTAAAGCTTTTTAAATAATTGTTGGGACCTCATTGAAAGAATTGCTTGATGATTTATGACTTTAAAAGTGTGTAGTTATGTTTCTAGTTAAACTTTCCTTATAATTTACAGGTTGGATTTATTAAACTTACGAACTCCGCATGCCGAAATTTTCCAAAATGAGGCTTTACATGATAATTTATATTATACTCCCTCCGTCACAAATTGTTGGTCCCTTTTGGGAAATCCAATTTATTAAGGACCCAACATCATTATTGCACTTTTTGCTTAATTTACATTGACTTTCCCTTTTTACCCTTTTCTTTATTCAAAACTTTTACTTGAAAAGTGAAAATACAAAACGGAAAAATAGGTATATATTTATCTTTTATTGAAAGTGGACATTTATTTTTGGGACATCCAAAAAAGGAAAAAGGGAACATCAATTTGGGATGTAGGGTGTATAAGTTTTAAATTATGAACTTCGGACCCACCATCACGTACGACACCGTAATTAACCGAGTCCCGAAGGTCTAAACCTCATACCGGGATTCGGGGCGTCACAAAAGCGGCAACCATACCAGTGAGTTTTTGCAGCTCTTTCAGGTTGGTCGGCCTCTGAACATCTAGGATTGCTTAGAACTTTTCTGGATTTGCCTTAATATCCCGATTATTCACCATAAACCCCAAGAACTTGCCCGAGCTAACATCGAAGGTACACTTAGTAGCATTCAATTTCAGTCTATAGTGCCTAAGTATCTCAAATATTTTTCCCAAATCCCGGATGTGATCGACTGCAACCTTACTCTTTACCAGCATATTGTCTATATATATTTCCATTGACTTCCTAATTTCTTCCCTTAACATTTTTGTTACCAACCACTGATAAGTTGCCACTGCGTTTTTCAGCCCAAATGGCATGGCTTTGTAACAATACAACCCCATTGATGAAGGCTGTGCACTCTTGATCTAAGCCAAACAATGGGATCTAATGGTACCCCGAATAAGCATCAAGAAAGCTCAATCTCTGATGACCAGCTGCCGAGTCAACTAACTGATAAATACTGGGTAATGGGAAACTATCATTCGGACAAGCTCTGTTTAGGTCCGTGAAGTCGACACAAACCCTCCACTTGCCATTTTTCTTTCTAACTACAACAAGAGTCGATATCCATTATAGGAACTTAACTTCTCTTATTGCACCCTTAAGCAATTTTTGAAATTTTTCTTCCACCTCAGTTGCCTTTGTTTAATGGGCTTGAAAGCCGAGTTTATATATAGTTTATGGTACATGACATCGGCTGGTATTCCGGACATATCATAGGGCTGCCAGCCAAAGACATCAATGTTTTTCTTGACAAACTCGGCAAGATCATTCCTCTCTTCAGGATTCAGACTTCTGCTAATCAAGAAATACTTCTCTATGTCATCAGAACCATCAACTGTGGGGACTTGAACCAGGTTTTCTGAGATCCTCTCCTCTGATCGCCCTCTTTGCCTTCCTATGATTCGAAGGCTCGGGCAAAAGTTTGTTTTCGGCTTGTTTATCATCGACCTATTCATCGAGGTTCATTAACTTGACCTAGTCAGCTTCTTTCTTTTTTCAGGCAGCAATCCCCTGACCACTAGATTAAATAAGAACCTTACATCTTCTTGTTTTCCTCTTACTGCGCAGACTACCTTTGGGGTATAAAACTTCAACTTCTGATGGAATGGGGAAGTAACTACTTTCATCTCCCCCAACCAATTTTTACCGAGGATAACATTGTATGGAGAGTCGATATTCATGACGAAGAAATCTGTCACCATGACCATTTCCTTAATCCTGACAGGCACACTGATAACACAGGTTGGCCAGACCGCATCGCCGCTGAAACTGTAAATTGGCGAATCAACTCACTTTACATTCTTGCTTGAAATAAACGGCATTAATTGACTATAAGCATTCAAATACATGACTTCCAAGGAACTTCCTGGATCAATCAGAACCCGCTTGACATCGAAATTACAAATGTTGACCATTAATACCAAAGCATCATTATGGGGTACATCCACCCCTCCAAATCTTCCTCATAAAAAGTTAATTGATACACCACGTTATTTTCCTGATCTCTCTTCAAGGGAGACAATACTGTCATAATTTCTTTTACTAGGTGAGCCTCTGCCCAGAGCCTTGCTCTAGCTAACCTTGCCCGCAAAAAATTCATTGTTGCTATAGACCTGTCGACTACTCCATGAATTGGATCAGTTACCCCAACCACTGGTTTGTTTACCTTAATTGGTGCGGCTTGGTCCTCAACTATTTTCGGCTTGTCATTTCCCTTTGCCCCCGCAGGCTTCACATATTTGGCCAGATGGCCTTGCTCAACAAGCCTTTCCAAAAACTGTTTCAACGTCTTGCAATTTTCAATCCTATGGCCATGATCTTTGTGATAGAAGCACCTGAGGGTGGCGTCCCTTCCATTCAAGTCCCCAACCATCGGCTTGGGCCATTTGAAGAACTGCTCGCCTTGAATTTCGAACATTATCTTATGGATCAGCTTATTGAAGATGGTATTCATGCCTTTAAAGGCATTCAACTTCTTATCATCGTTCTCAATATATTTCTTGCTCTTCTTGATATGACTTTCACCATTACCATTTCCATCCCTTTTGAATCCATGCCTGTTTACTGCCCGATCATCATTTTCCACCCTCGAGAACTGGTCAACCTGAGAGAGCAAATCATTAAACATTTTTGGTGGTCTACACGTCAAATTGTTAAAAATGCCAATGTTATCCCATGGTTGGTCGAATTTGAATGTGCTCACAGCAAATCTCAAATCATAATCTTTAGTTTCCTAGTACAACTCCCAATATCGTTGGGAATACTCTCTTAGGGTTTCACCCTATTTTTTCTTAATGTGAGTAAGAGCTTCAGGGCCTTTAACAATGCTGTTGTTGGTAATGAACCTGGATGTAAACTATTCGGCCAGTTCCATGAAACTGTCTATCTTGGGGGGGGGGGGGGGGTAACTTGTTTAAACCACCTCAATGTTGTGTCCCCCAAACTTGCTGGGAATATCCAGCACATGAGAGCCTCTCATTCCTCCAGTAGGCCATCACTTGTTTGTAATGCCTAATATGATCGGCCGAATCAGATTGGCCATCATAAATATTAAACTTTAGTTGGCTAAATTTCTTTGGTGGCAGTGCGTCCTGGATGCGTTGAGTAAAGGGGGAACCGCGATCCTTACCCAAATCCTTTATGTCTAACTCGGCCATTGATTTTCCCTCATCCGTCTTATCGATAATCACTGAATAAATCATTTTTTGTTAGATCCAACTCAGCCTAAATCTTCGGGCGACTATTAGTTTCAGTAGCTACCTGTATTGATATGCCCCACAGTTGGTTGAAGACACTTAGGCGCGCGATTACAGTTAGGGGTATTATAACGCTTTGGTTCCTCGGGAACCCTAACACGAGGCTTCTTGGCCATCAATGATTTTCCTTTACCACAGCACAGAGAATGTGCTTCATCTTCCACACGTTCCTTTTTGGTAGAGGAGACATGGGTCCTAGCTGGGGCTGGGACTGCTGATCTAGGTGGTCCTAATGCAGCATTGACTATAATTTTCTCACGCATCATCTGTAATAATATATCTCTCTCCTATTGTAATTTTGATATCTGACTCTACTTTACAGAGGCAGCAGGATCTTTGTCCACATAGTTACGGTCAAATGAGGAAAATGAATGTGTTTGGGAGTGGCTTAGACCCCTGTTTGGGCATTTAGCCGTGTATATATCATGAGCCGCGGTTCGGCTCGTGGTAGGGTTAACAACAGGGATGATATCCGGGTTCGCATTTTCTATAAGGTGGCTTCTTGTATGAACTATTTTTTAAAAAAAAATACCAATGCCCAAACAAATCAAATGGTGCTAAAGCATAGAACAGCAATAAACCTAAAAATACTGCAAAATTCACTGTATAGAGAGAAATTGAATTTGGTTACCGTAAACTGGCTTTTTTGTCGTTGATTCCCATATACGGCGCCAAATGTGGGTGGTAAAAATCTGACCAAGCCCAAATGAAGTCGAATCGGCCTAAATCGCTAAAATCAACAACCAAACTCAACAAAGGTGGCGATAATGAACAGTAAACTAATAGTGATGAGAGAAGGGTTTTTGTTTGTGGGGTAGGTTTCTCTGGTGGCTATTATTCCCAATCCAACAGTACATCCTCCCTTAGTAAGTGTGTGCTTGTGTTCTTCACTAAGCTCTAATGGCTAATAATATGTTGTCACAATGGAGGTAGTTGAGTTCTCTTAAAGGGAGAACAGAGAGAATGCTATATCAGATTAAATTGGTTAATCCCCTGCTATGGGTTTATTTTATCCTATTTATACAATTTGGATAGGGTTCGGTGAGATGGGAAATTACTATAAAGGGTACATAAGCTTGAGCAATACTCCAAGATTACATGGTGTCCAAGGCCCTGTTCACACTAATTAAAGTAGTTATTTCCCATTGTCTATCCTCCAGCTCAGCTACTTCTTATCTACAGACTGGCAAATGGCAATTGGGTGGACTTCCTCTTATCCGATCACTAATAAATTCTTTATCTCATCAGCAAGAGGGCAAAATAGCCGATCGGGAATCCTTACACCCAAACAAGCCCATAGTCTGCATTGGGTTTGGGCTGAAGCCCAAGTATAAAATTATCCTCCCACAGAAATTTATGGTCAATTAAAACAATTGTTTATGAAACTAATTACTAAACTAAATTAAAACAATAATTTCTCAATTAAAAGCAATCGCAAGGGAAAAGAACACCATTTTGTACATAAATTGAAAGATATTTTAATTAATGAAATGTTCTTTTCACAATTAATGTATGAGAAGGACATTTTACTTTTTTATTTTAAAATAAGGATACTTTTTTTGTAATTGATCCTATATTTTGTAGATGCTATACTTTGTGGTAATCTACTACTATATTTTTCTTTGATAAATATGCCATCACTACTGAAATCAATGAAGAGATGTATATGTTATTCTAGAAATTAACAGATATGTCTTTCATTTATCTTGTGGTTTGTTATTTATAGGCTACATCTATTGCAAATTGTAAATATGCATTTGCTAAAGCAAATTAATGCAGGCTACTCCTATTATCAAAACAATTATCTTATCATAGTACTAATTCGAGAAATTTTATTATATGCTTCCAATATTGTATATTGCTTTGATAATAACTATAATTGTTTTGACAATAGTACCATATACCACCCATTGTTTTGTGTAATAACGAAAACATAAGTAAATGGATGTATTCATCTTGTAGCTCTGCCCCTACACTAAGCCTTCATAATTTTTCAAGATATTTTGTAACACCTTGTAATGTAATTAGTGTAAATAGTCACGTATAAATTCTGATTAAGTTAAGTTTTTGAAGAATTCAAGAATCTTGATCGATCATTGGCCAAAAAATGGACTAAATTGTACAACTTAAGAAGTTTAGTGACGGCCAAAATGTAAAGTTAAAAAGTTTAAGATTAAAATAATAAAGTTATGAAAATGTGGGGTAAATTAATTGTAATTTATTTATAGATCATCTATAAAGTATTGTTATTAGCATTTAAAAAAAATGTTTTTAATATATAAACAATGTCATAAAAGAATGATATAAAGTTTCACTAAAAATACTTTGCCACCAAGTGCGCGCTAATGTAATTATGTGAAGTGTTAATATCAATACTTTACTTATATTGTCAAAGTTCCAAAAATACCTTCTTTTTCATTTTAAAGTCAAATGAATATTAAGAATATGGGGAGGGAGAAAGTGATATATTGCAATTAGTTGAAATTAAGACACCAAAGTTGAGACAAAATGATTTCTTTTAAAGAACAAATCAATTATTTTAGGTACCATTTTCTATGTTATTGTTACTATCAAAAATATTCTTTAAAATAAAATAAAACAAAAGAATTTCCTCTACGTACCCAAACTCTTGCCACAAAGAGCCAAATTTACACAATATTATGCATCACTATATATATGTATTTTTTAGATGGACTAATTAAATATATAATTTCTATAATTATGGTAAATCAACATGCTAAGAAAATTTGAATATTATTTATATAATTGTGTTCCTCATAATTACTTATATTGTTAATTGTTTTATTTAGTATATCATAAATTGAAAGTTACTATGGTAATGAAAGTTAATGCGCATTATAATTATTATGATAAAGTATTTTGACTAAATGAACATTGATATTATTCAATATCCTTTCGAATTATGTTAGCCGAAATTTTTAGATCAATTCGAATATTATAAATTGCATATTTCAATGTTCATTCGAAACATGATAACTAAAGTTTTCAAATCCACTAGAATATTATAGATCGACTGATTCCTACCCATTAATCATGATAACCGAATGAATACGGAACATATAGATCAAGAAAATTCATCTCCACTCGTATGAGCTGCAAATTTATATCCTTACAGGTACATACACACACATATATATCCATATATACATGTGTAATTTGTTATATTAATTAATAATTTATGATGATCAAATACATACATGTACGTAAATAATAATTTGGAAATTTGGATTTAGAACATGGAGTGGTACACACCAAGTGTGTGTTAAATGGTTTAAGTAACCAAGAACATGTTCTAACTACTGTTTGGTAAAATCTGAGCAAGTTGGTAATGAGGAAAGTAAAGTAACAAATATTCTAAAGTATAATTCAATAGCTACCATTTGGCTTTGGAATCACCCCAAAATTATAAGAAATGAATTTTTGGTGAATTTTATAAGATTGATAGACGGCGTTGAAATCCGATGCGAGAATCTTGAATTATATATTCTTTCAAATATTTCAAAGTTCACTCCATATTTTGAATAGATTCTTTTAATTAATGAATTACGCTTGTATGTTAAAATTTGATGATTTAGAATTTCGATTAGGTTATTAATTTGGAGGATATTTAGTAATGTTGAAGAACATATTTGTAAGCACCTCATTTTGCGATCTTCGCAAGAATCCCGATCTCTGTAGAAATGAGCACACATGCATGCACGAGCATTCCTAGATGCATACATACCATATACATGTGATACAGGTTAAAGAAGGAGCCAAAAGGAACCCGGACGAGAAGTTATGAGAATTACCAGAAATTGCCATAACTGAAAACTGTCAAAACTCCTTGAAACTTGTGAAGGAGAGCTCCCCATTTCTGATCATCTTCAAACTTTGAATGTTGTTAGAATTTTCACAAGGAGCAACATACTCAAAAATCAGTTCAATCTGATGGCCGGTTCTCTGGGAATTCAAAAAACTGGGAGTTTACTTTGGGTAATCGAAAAATGACCTTCCCGAAGTTCAAATGAGCTCAAATTTGGTCAGTAGAAAGGGTATATAATGGAGAACAACATATTAAAAAATCAGATCGATTCAATAAGCCGTTTGATGGTAATTGAATAAACTGCCCATGGACACACACCCCTGAGGAGTTTGTCCACACAACACACATGTGTGTGTGGGGACACAGCCTAGGGGCTTGTGTCCGCAGACAAACCCTTCCCAGTCGATTTTTCCATTTTTTTTGCGTATCGATACTTCCCGACCTCCTAACATCATGAAATTTTATGGAGAGCTAGGAAATGATACAAGGAATAACATACTAAAAAATCAGCCTAATCCGACGATCGGATCTCCGAGAATTCGAAAAATTGAAAATTTAGCTTTGAAAATCAAACGGAGACCTTCCCGATGTCCAAAAATTCTGAAATTTGGACATTAGGTTGGTCTTAACATGGGTAACATGTTAAAAAAACAGATCAATCCGATTTTTAGTTTGGCCGGAATTACAAAAAACTTTACACGTTAAGTCAGGGGTTCGTCTACGGACACAAACCAAGGTGTTTGTCCATGGACACAACCCCCTAGGCTGTGTCGCCTAGACACACCTTTGGACTTGTGTCCGCAAACAAACAATTCCATGCCCAGCCCATTAATTTTTCTACAACTAAAAATACACCTGCACTGATCCCATTTAAGGCATTAGTCAACTCTGGGACTCGAGAACAATGCTCTAAAATAGTATTATACTATTTTTAAGGCTCTCATGTATTTTTTATCTCAGTCCGGCTTTAATTTTTTATCTGTCTTATTTTTATCAGCTATAATTGATCAATCGCATGTAAAAATTGTTGTTTATTTCAAAATCAGTCCAAATTTCATATTTAAACCCCGTTTTCAAAACTAAAGGTGTGGAATGAGCTATAACCGTTTTAAACATATGTTTATTAGTTAATTTTACAAAATCTCGATTTTATCAGTCTCAGTTTACGAAAGAATCAATACACGTTTGTAGCTAGTTTAATCTATAAATCACGGTACTTACCTAAATATCCGATATGAGAGTACTAGATTCATCAATTCTGGTTTAAATTGTTAAACTGTGGTACAACTATTGACGAATGAATCTCGAAGATTGTTAGATATCCGATTCCAAATCGAATTAGCTTCCAAAAAGCCCTAAATCTTTCCAAAAACACCTGTTTTGTTATCCATGATTATCAAAACTATTTTTCAAATCACACACACTAATTTCTAAAATAGATTGCGAATTACGAAGCATGTGCTTTCCATCTCCACCCCAAAATCCTGTTTTCCAAAAATTATGGGCTGATACATGATAACATTAATAAGCTTGCGAATGTTCGATTATAATTCCACGTATATCCTACTCAGAGACCAAAAGGGCGAATTGGTTGCCTAACACCTTCCCGATTCGTAACTTAATCCCCGAATCTTTGAATAAATTAGTTTCGCATTAACTTGTGTTTAAGATGTTGTTTAATCCATAAACGTTCCTTTTTCACACAGACTTTTGTTTGTATAGTAAAACGAACTACTGACTCTGATTCCTTTTACAAACCTTCACCTTTTCGTTATAATAAAAAGAAATCGTTTTCCAAAATTAATCGGGAAACAGGAAGGAATCGCGGCCAAGGGGGCCGGTGTCGAAAGTACGGGCTCTCACAATATTGTAATTAATTTATTTGGTGAAAATAACTAATAATTGAATTGTTTGAAATTTATGGTCAATTAAAACAATTTTTTCTCAATTAAAAGCAATCGCAAGGGAAAAGAACACTACTTTGTACTTAAATTGAAGATATTTTAATTAACTAATCCTCTCGACTCAATGATATAAAGTTAATGTTGGGACAGTCTTGAGGTTGACTGAGTTTGCTCTCTAGGTCGGTTCAACAAGCATGGCACTAAGATGTTATTAATTCAACCGGTGCCCTTCTTAATTTTGGAGAGGTCCATACATAGGAAAGACTTTAAAAATACAATACAACATACAGTAATATTTATATGCATAATAAGAGTTCAATTTGTGTATATACATAAGATCCCTAGTTATAAAATTTTCTTCATCTTAATATAGGTGCTTTTGATCCGTGGTAGTTTTAGACAACCAAAAAGTTATATCGGGATGATATTAGTATCTCTGTCTCTTGGTCCGGGGCTTCCTATAAAAACAGATTTGAAATGATTAGCGAATATTACTATTTGATCATTGACAAATTTGCGCAACCACGGCAATATACTGATAACAGCAGCCTTTATGTTTCAGAAAAGATAATGAGCCAGTGTTGTTGAGAAGAGGGCACAGATGAAAAATACGAGTCAGAGGGGCTTGTAGGGGAGAAACACCAATACAAGGGAGACTGGAGTGAGAATTCCCAAGTAGACAAGAGCATGGTTGAAGATTGTTATAGAGCGGGGAAAGTCTTTGGCCTTCGCTATCATCCTGAGCATTATCCTGCACGTGTAGAGGCACAATGATATCAAAGAAGTTATCATGTTGAAGGGGAGACACTGAAAAGCAGTAAGAGAGCCCGAGTACCTTACTTGGATGAGCCTGATTAGTAATTCGTCAAAGGCAAAGTTTGCCACGTGAAATGAAAAACTCAAAACTAATTCCGTTTCACTAATTAGAATAATTATTTATCAAATCAGTCCTACATAAATAAATGGGAAAGAAATTGAGAATATAAAATTGCCATTGCCAAGGCCAAGGCCAAGTCAAATAGGGCTTGTTATGTTTATGATATTGTTCGCTTCGGGACCAAGCAGGCAGGTACGGTTTTTCTTTTACTCTTAACTTGATAAAAAAAGTAAACAAGATTTTAACTCAGTGGATGCAAGAGTTTCGTAGAAATTAAATAACACAATAGTATAAATCTTAAGGCAATGATGGATCAAGGCCAATCCTTGACGTATCACAAATTAGAAAAATTATGATAACTTATTAGTTGACTTTCAATATAGTTCAATAAAACTGATTATCATAAATTTCAAATTCTTATACTCTAGGACCGTTAATGAACTACTGTGACACACGGTCAATAAAATAAATATAAGTGTTGCCAAAAGTGGCTGAAAGTAGAAATAGATTAACAAACATAAACATCAATGCATATGCAAATAAACAAGTCAAAAGAATTATTTAAGAAGAGCTGGGTTACAATTCTCTCACTTTAACAAAAGCAAGGGATTCTCATTTGGATGAGTAAATAGATGATTTTTTTTATGAAAATTTATAAATATAATTTATATAGTGAGTAGATCACCTTCACCAAATTTCGTAAAATAATTCAACCTAGAAGTAGGTGACATGGTCAACAAAAATTTTAACAACCGAAAATACACCTATAGATCATGTCACCTACTTCTAGGTCGAATTATTTTACGAAATTTGGTGGAGGTGATCTACTCATTATATAGATCATCTCTACAAATTTTCATAAAAGAAATTCATCTATTTACTCGTCCAAATGGTATTTCCTTCTTTTTATTAAAATGAAATAATCTTTTTTTATAACATAACTCTAATGTACATATAAAAATATATAGAATTCGGATCTAGTACGTACTAGTCGCAACGGTTTTTTTTTGCTAAAACATTAGGGAGATGTTTTTAGCGACGAAAACTGTCGCTAAAAGTTCAGGCTGTACGTACAGACTTGTTCGTACCAAATCTGGACTGTATATATATTATCGTTGGTCTCGCATCAACAAAAAACTATATCTTAAAGGGAAAAGTGGAATGTTCCTACACGCACGAAGTAATCGATTAATAGCCCCAATCACACATTTAGAGGGAAATGTGGCTACTATATATTAATAGTGTCTTGAAAAATAAGAAGAGAGATTTTATTATTTTGTGTTATTATTATTAATACAAGTAGAGAGATGGAGAGCCATTTATAGGGGGATAAATACACAGAAATCTAGCACAATAAGGAAACACACTAACATAAAGAAACTAACGATATTAAGGAAATTAAGACCCTTAATATATTCTAAACTTCCCCTCAAGTTGGTCGCAGATATCGAACATGCCTAACTTGTTGATTAATCTGGAAAAAACTTTATTGGAAACGGCCTTAGTACGTACATCAGCCAGCTAATCTTTCGAACGTATATGAGGCACACATCAACTATGTTTTCTTCCAACTTCTCTTTGATAAAGAATCTATCCACTTCCATATGTTTCGTTATATCATATTGAACTGGATTCTGAGCAATAACACACGCTGCTTTGCTATCACAATAAAAGATCATAGGTTCTCTTGGCGGATAACCCAAATCAGACAGTAGTATTTCAGCCATAATAACTATTGGACTCCCAATGCCATTCCTCAATATTTAACCTCAATGCTCGAACGAGAAAGGACATTATGTTTCTTACTTCTCCAAGTAACGAGATTCCCACCAACAAACGTGAAATATCCTGATGTAGACGGTCTATCACTGATTTGTACTCTTCACTGCCAGGTCCAAGTAGTACAATTTGCTCCAGGTAATCCCATAACCAATCGTCTACCTCGTCTAAATATCCTTAAAAACATAATAAGTAGGCCAAAAAACAATAATGCAATTTAGCGCATTAGTAATTTGAGTAATAGACAGTAAATTGTGATTGAGTGAGGGAACTATGAGCACAGAGTTTAAATTCATGGAATCAGATAAAGGAATTGTCCTTTCACTAATAACAGGAACTAGAGCACCATTACCTACGGAAATGAAATTGTTTGATGAGGGGGTAAAATTAGTGACATGTCTAGAATCGAATGTCATATGATCTGTAGCACCTGAATCAATTATCCATGTATTATTCAAAACAAATACAAATTTAAAGCTTTACTAGTTAGTCCAGCAGTGGTAAGTAATCCAGAAGCCTTCTTTTCATCCCCTTCATTCTTACGGCTTGAACAATGATCCCAAGAATAATCCCATCAGTCTGGATAGCCAATTACCTGATAGCAGCCCTTCTTTGAATGCCCAGTTTGTCCACACACTGAACAAGGAAGATATTAGGGTTTGCCTCCACGACCTTTATATTGCGAGTCACGATTTTAGTTTGCTTGATTATACTAGTTGGTGTTTCTTCGAGGTTGTTCTTGATTCTTTAGTAGGACATGGTTACGAGCTACTATAGCAGCAACATCAATATTAGTAGAGTCAATATTCATTGTTTTTCACTTGAGATCTTCCCGACGAACTAATGCATACATTTCTTATAATTCTGGAATAGAATTTTTTCGTCGGATTTCACAACAAATTTGTTCAAGTTCATTGTCTAACCTGGCAAGGAAGATGTGGACTCGCAAACGCTGAATTGACTTTCTGTAAGATTCTATATCATTCGGACTTTCCATGACTACCATATCACGATGATCTAATTCGTTGAAGATCTCTGTTATCTCCCTATAATACTCAGAAAGAGATTTGCTACTTTGTTTAGCTATAAATGCCCTTTGATTTAAGGTGAAAACTCTTAATTCGTCAGCTCCATCATAAAAGGCCTTAGATAGAGACTCCCAGATTTCTTGTGCAGTAGGAACTCGAATATATCGCTTCATAATCTCTGGTTCCATGGACATCAGAAGCCATATTTTCACCCGCTGATTGTCTGGATACCATGTTTCGTATTCTAAAGTTCCTTATTTTGGAATTGGAGCCGCACCGCGAATAAACGAAGATTTTTTTTTTTTTGCTATATGCATCTCCATAAGTTAAGACCATAGGTCATAATTAGTCTCATCCAACGCAACCTCGATGTTGAATGAAGAGCTGTCAATATGAAATGTTAACCTAAAAGTCACTAATCTTGTTTTGATAATAACAATAACATTAATCATGTGTAATTTAACTAAGTTGATGCTTTAAGTAATAGCCACAACTATTTTTATCATACGTGGACAAAACCGTCGAGTCGGTATCGAGATCATTCTCCACAAGTACACAATTGCTTTAGTCTTACATCACACACAATAACTTGATCAAAGCATAACCACAATGGTATATCAATGAGGATCAAAAGCTTAAAGCAAGTGAAGAACCAAAGAAACTCTCTAAAACGCTCGAAGACTCGTTTATTTTAAAATTGAGTGAGTATTTAAGTTTTCTTTGTAAAGGTTCTTGTTTGATTATAATAAATAGATCATATACATTGTTCTACATTATTAGATTGCTCTTAACCAAGTTTGAAACTTGTTTGTATCAAAATCATTTCAAAAATTCATTCTTACAAAACCGACTTTTGAAATAAATTCATATTAAATTCAAATGGCCTTATTTTGAGCTCTCACGAAAATAGGTGTCTTAGGAACCTATATTTAACCTTTCCTAAGCATCAAAATTGATTTTAGAGCTAAATTACAAAAGTGTAAAAATTAGGTTTTTGGTCTGCCAGAGAGAACCCATTAATCAACTGATGGCCCAAAAACTAGCCGTTGGAGATCTGTTTTTTTATCATTTTTGGCACCAAATCTTCACCCACTCCCTCCAAACGTCCATATCTTGTCTTGGACTATATCTACACTATCTAATACTTATTTAAACACTATTGGATCATTCTAACTTTTTATTCTTCATCTACATTCAATCTTCAAGAATATAGTTTTAATCAATCATTACTCTTTTGAGCTATAATTTGTAATCAAACTTGATATCTCTTAGTGTGAGCTTTATTTGTAATCCTTCAAACATTTGATAACTATTGTATATTGGTGTTAGCCACCAAAACTTATTCAAATCATATTTGTGAAAGGTGTATCTCATAGTCTAATAAGAGTGATTTCTTGTATGATTATTGTAAGTGAAACAATAATTGTAAGAGTGCGTGAGAATAATACACTTGTAGAAGTTTGATTTTCACCCGAAAGAAAATCAGAATTAGTGGAATTTCTCGGGGGCACTACTCGAGCGCAGACGTAAGGTCTAATCAACCAAACCACGTGAACAAAATGATTTGGGCTCATTCGGTTTAATCATTCTATCTCTAAATTCTTTACTTTATTGCTATATTATTGTTTGTGATTGGGATTGCTTGCTTGTTTAGCTTGTTGCTTGATATAGACTTTAAATCTTTTTGGAATGTTTTCAAAAAACGGATTTAGTTTCAAAAACCCTATTCACCCCCCCCCCTTTTTAGGGTATTTTCCAACCTACATGAACGATGATTGGATTAATCGCTAGCAGATCGATAGTCATTTGCATAGTCTTATAACTGAAACTAGAACAAAGAGGTAGATTCTGGAAAAACGAAAGTCGAATTTAAGATCAGGAGGGTAGAAAACCCTAGGAACTGATATAAAGGGCACAAGAACCAACCAAAATGTCATTAGACCAGTCAAAAAAGTGCGTAACGAACTGGTGTAATTAAACCGGCTGAGAGACTTGTATATAGGGCGAGTGGCAAGCGTGTAAGGTAGCAGAAGTTTACACGCGCATGGGCGCTTGGAGTGGACGCGTGGGTGCATTTTGGCGAGTGGCACGCGTCAGAGGAGGTAACTGAGTAGTGCGTGTGGATGTTACTTGACGCGTGTGTAAACTTACGTGCCGCGCGTGAGGGCGCGTGAGGGATATGTTAGGGATGATTCTAGCGGCGTTCGTTTAGTTTTGAAAAATCGATTGGATTGGTGTACTGAGGTTCTGGGTTTGGGGAACAGCAAGGTAATACGTAGTGGGGTTTGATTTGAAGGCTTTAGTACGTTTGTTTGAAATTTGTTATCAAACAAAACAAATTGCTGTGAAGGGAGGTTTGGCTGCTATAAGGGGGTTTGTGTTTAAAAGTGTAGATGATGATTCAATGTGATGTACGAACCACTAAGGTTTAAATGTTTGTGATTCTGAATTTCCCTCTGATACCATCTTGAAAATAAGAAGAGAGATTTTATTATTCTGTGTTATTATTATTAATACAAGTAGAGAGATGGAGAGCTATTTATAAGAGGAGAAATACACAGAAACCTAGCACAATAAGGAAACACACTAACATAAGGAAACTAAGGATATTAAGGAAACTAAAACCCTTAATATATTCTAACATAGTGCATGTAAATATCAATAGAAAGAGTTAGACAGAAATTGGATTGCCGGAAACGGATAGCTAGAGAGAATATATAGAGACATTTGTCTGAAAAATGGTAAAAGGACCTAATACATACATACATACATTAACTAATAACTAACCAACCAACCTGATAGAAATATTTTTTCGTTGCCAGGGTACGTTGAGCAGCAGTGTCTTCACCGCCACCATTCTTTATATCCGCCATCTCTCTCTCTCTCTCTCTCTCTCTCTCTCTCTCTCTCTCTCTCTCTCTCTCTCTCTCTGTGTTTCTTCCTCTAAACTTCAGTGTATATATATACAATCGCGATGGGTTGAGTGGCATCTTGTGATTTGACTACGCGCGCCTAGTCTAAGCGATGGGTTGAGTGGCATCTTGTGATTTTGTAACTACTTGCGCCAAGTTTAATTATTAAAAGTCAACAATTCTCCATTGCAACCTTTATTTCGTTGGACTACTTATACAAAATCACATGTTACAAAATAATATGACACCAAATTATAAGTTAATTGATGGACTCTTAAAAGAATTTGGGTGGTTAACGGGTCCTTATTAGATAGGAAATGATAATAAATCAATTACAAGTTGACCCTTAACGAATTCGGATGACCCGTTAAACTTTAAATGTTTAAAATAAAAAATTAATTCGGGTTACTCAAAATTATTATGACATATTTATAATATAAATGATAATTATAGATTTTTGTTTAATTTAACAATAAATATGGTAGTGTTTAAAATGTAAATTACCTCCAGACTAAAATTTTGTCCTTCAGAAATAAATGAATTGTTCTTAAGAAAAAACTTCGGATCTAAAAGTAATGGTTAAAAACCGGTGTCTTTTATTAAATCCGTTTAGATATATTGTCCATCATAATTTTCTATTTTAATTTGTACAAGAACTTTTTTTAGTTATGTTACATGATTTTAAAAAGAAGAACTATACAATTTGAGATATTTTTTAGAATTGAAATTATTTATTTTAATTTTTTAAGTGATATATTATTTAAAAAGTTACACAACACATACATGTATATATATATTAGTTATGTTACATGGTATATGCATCTATATATACATTAATAAGTTACACAATACTATTATTTACCATAAATTAATAACAACATCTCGGTGCATATCATGTACGTCCATCATCATATATTAGTAAAACAGCTTAAATAGCCACTAAATGTTGGAACCACTTTAGTCAATCAAACTCTGGATCTAGTTTTAATGTGTTTTTTTTTTGGGTTTACAATTTTGACGTGTTCACTTTATCCAATTTGATCGTTAAATTAAATAAAATGAAGCCATTAGCTTCATTTAAAGGCTATCTATTAGATTTTGTAGACAACTAGTTAGTAACCCGCACAATGTGCGGGCGCTTTATAAAAAGATTGTTATACATTGATTTTAAAAAATGGGTAGAAAGTATTTTTTTTAGTTTAAAATAATAGATTCTGATATAAACAGATTCAAACATTTAAAAAGGAATCTTTAATTAAGTTTATCCTGAATAGAGATACATAATACAAAATTAGAAAATCTTTAAAATTTTGACAAACTATAAATGTAGTGATATTGCCAAACAAAAAGAATTCAGTCAAAAAAAATAAAAATGAAATATGCTGAAAATGTAAAGTGTACCAACTCAAAGCTTTAACAATTTTATACAAAAGTTTGTCTAGCAGAAGGAAAATTACATTGAACTCCATATAACTTTTGAAAATAAAAATGAACAACATCGTTACAAAATAACCAACAACTAATTAAAGCTACAAATATAATATGAAAAAGAACATTACAATTCACCATTCCACCGTACCATCGTCTGTGTTGGACAACATAAAAAGAAATTTTAAGAATTTTAAATCATCTTCTTCGTGCAGAATGAGACAATTTGTTCAAAATTAGATAAAATGCCATACTATCATAAAATACAAATAAAAAGAATGGCCTCAATATTATGCATATGTTTATGAGACTTCCATACTTGTAAACTCAAACAGAACAAAAGTACTACCAAAATATAGAGTTTCATATTTAAAACTTTCATGCTTTCTAGATATTATCATTGATCATAATGGAATTGTGTACATTTATCATGCTGTAGAAAGAAAGTTGGACTTTAATTGGAGACTTTCAAAAATTGTGAAATTTCAATTTGGAATTGAGGGAGTAGCTTTAAATAGATGAATGAGCTTGAAAAGGGACTTATGTACGTTATGTAGCAGCTAGAGTTTCTACCTTATGGAACTTGACCCAAGTGATAAAATTAATGAATGACATAGTCATATAGACCTTTTGTAAAAGCTGCAGAAATCAAAAAATAATATGTCAAAGAAGTAAAGCAAATGTTACATAAATAATAAATTTTCAAACAAATCATAGGAATAGGCAAATTACCCAATTGCTCTTCATTAAAACATATAATCAAATTAATGTCATAGAGAAGATTAAACAAAATGAGAAAAAAAAAGTGCATTATAGTATCTTAATCACGAACTCTTAATGCCTCTCGTGACCAAAGTAGAAGAAATTAACAATACAACATAAGAAATTTTCATTTTCATTTTATAATCAAGTAAAAAAATCATAATAGCAATTCAAGCTCACTGTACATACAAAAAGAATACCGTTGAGGATTCTATATTACTGCGTATTGTATTTGATAAGGTAAAGAAAGATATATGAGAATACAAACAAAGTATTCATTTGTTTATTTTTGATCTTCTGTTTTTGAAGTCTAACAATATATATAGTGTGAGAAAAGAAATAACAAAGGCCAGAGAAAGATAGGTTTAGTTTTTATCAATGACGAAACTATTATACCATAGATATCAAAATTTTCTCGCAGACAATTTGAAAAATAAGAGGGTTATAAAGTACCGAAAACAAATGAATCTTTAATAGAAAAAAGTAATATATATGTGTGTGTGTGTGTACCTAAAAACATGATTGTCACTTGAAATCTGTCCAACAATCTTCTATAATATAGTAATATACACCAATATTCCTTTTTCTCAACATCAATATTTGAGAAAGGCACAAAAAGCCTGGCAAAATACAACAATAATTAGAAATTTATGAAAATTAATAATTTGTCAAGCATATATCTTACACAAATTGAAATGTTCATTTCCGATGGCAATGAATGTGTGGAACTTGCTTTTATTATTCTAAGAATTAAACTAAACTTTTGTTACAATCTAGATGAACAATATATAAATTGATAAAAATTAAGTAATAATGTTGTTGATAAAATTGAAGATGCTATCACCAAAATCAATATAAACTGCGAATGAAAATATCAATATGCGATAAAAGATAGCACAAAGAACCTATCACTTTTGGTATATGTTCAAGGGGTTTGTGTAATACGCCAACTCCTAAGACCAATTTGGCAAATCCTGCAATTGTTTCAAACATAAGGTTGCCAAATCAAACTATAACGGAATTCAAATACATAATCAATATTTTAACAGAAAAAATAATGTAGCAAAAAAAATTGAAACTCAAACCTTAGACATAATAATTCTCAGTATGTGAGAATGGAAGTAGAAATAATAAAAAGATGTTTTAATGTTACCAAAACTAAAAGGATATTTTAGTTTACCTCTATGCTTTGACCTTCAACGTCATTGCACAGTAATTTATATATGTTCATTTAATTTGGCTTGGCTTCTCAAATTGAACCCAACAAAGAAGGGAGAGTAAAAAGACTGAATTTGAGTTGTAAATGAAAGAAAAATGGGAAAAAGAAAGATATGTATAAGTGTGTATATATATACGAAGAATATTAATCAATTTGGGAATAATGGAAGGAAATATCGTGTATTTAATATAATCCTAATCTAAACTATTCTGGAAAGAGATTAGGTGTAAAGACGGAGAAGAAAAACTTTGTTCCATTGAATCCCGTAAGAGGAAACGCTAGTAAAACGAATACGCTTGTAGTAAAACCCTAGCCCCTTCTATCTAATCGAAGCGCATAAAATAGCATAAAGAGGGGGTCTTTATTGCAGATATGTGGCCCAAAATGGGAGACTTCCATAACACAATGTAGAACAAAATCAATTTCATTCATGTATGTATGTGCTTCAAATCTCATAAAAAATAATTTCGACTATGAATGTACATAAATAAATTGATAGAGTAAAGAACAAAAAAGCCCAACCTATATCAATGGCGTTCAGAGAGGGCGATGTATACTAAGGGTGGCAATGGCGCAATGCCATTGGCGAGAATCGAGAGTGGTGAAATCATCTGTACCGGCTACGATCTTGAGTGAAAAGGAAGACAAAAGTCACTTTCAATAACAAAAAGACACCAGCAAATATGAAAACCCTAAAAACGACCCTAAAACTAACCGACGATGTGATGCGAAAAGGCGTGAAAGGAAATTGCAGGGACACGTGGCTAGATGTAAACGCAACACTTGGCGACATATGGTGGAGTTCTTCCGTTATCAATATTAGTTATTAGATAATATATGTTAGTGGAGAGAGGCGAGAAAGATAACGAGGAAACTTCGCCGCAACCACCCCCCCCACACACCCTCCCCTTCTTCTTCTTCTTCTTTTTTTCCATCTAATTAACATCATTGGTCATTTTCAATGAGCGGTAAGTTAATCACTTTGTATTAGGAGTGTGATTTTAGTCGGTTTGATAGTAGGTGGTGCGATTGTCGCTAATATCTTGCAAGAGAGTCGAGACTGTAATAGGGTGAGTTTTTCCTTTGCAAAGAGAGAGGGTAATTGTACGTGTTGCTCACTCCTTGGCCAAGTATGCTAGGATAATCTCTAATTATGTAACTTGGTTAGAAGATCTACCTTGTATGGCTAGAGAATTTTTTGTTGTGGGACGTTCCCTGCCTGAATTAGTAATATTATCAAAAAAAAAATCTTAAAAAATACTAAAATTAGAATAAGAAACTCCATACTAATTCTACCCGTTTATCAATTGGATTTCAAATTATTGAAAACCATTATCAATTGGGATTTGAAATGAAACTTGCGGGTCTACACTAGCCAAAAGCGCATGGGACCACTCTCCTTGGCCAAGTACCAAACTAAGGTATATCGAGTGACGAGAACACTCATGTACCCAGAATGTATATCAAAAGGTCCTTGCACGTACTTGCCCTTGGGGGTATATAACAAGACCTAGCCAAATATGAGGGAGCCTTAAACCTTATCCCTTTCAACCACGTTTGCATATAGGATGCATCAGCCTAGTACACAGGAATTTCTGCATGTTTTCTTGACCGTTGGTCGTGAGATTAGTGAACAAAAGGCCTTGTCATACATACCAACTCTTGGTTTGGCAAGTATGGCCGGAGGCTATCCAACCCCGCCCGTAGAAATTTCTCACTAATAATCACTAGTGAGAATTTCCCTGTCACTATTTCCATGAAAAGCAACTCCAAGAGGAGAGAACTTCCTGATTTTCAAAAATGTTTTTCTAAAGATGTTTTCCAAAAAATGAGACATTTTTCAAAAACGAGTTTCCTAAAATAATTTCCAAAAATCGGAAGGTTATAAGGGCACCCCGAAATGTGTATTCCTACCCTAAACCTGTCCACGGGGTTCTCAAGTAGTTGCTAGTGGTCTGTTTTTATTTGAACACCAAAAAGTGGTTTTCGATTTGCATTTCATCGTCATACTCTTTTCCGAGAATTACGCAATTAATTGGCAGAAAGTATCATTTATCTAGAAAAGTCTATCCACCCTTATGTCCCAATTTTTTCCACTACTCTCAGGTTTTTGTACCACACTGGTCGGCTGGGCTGGTAGGGATCGTACAGGTAGACTTACTAGACCAGACTCACCTCTCACAATGCCGCCACGACGTGCTCTCGATTTTTACAATGACCAGGTTGAGGATAACGAAGAAGGGCGTAATAATACTGAGGGTCAACACCACGCAGCGGATTTATCGCCCGGTCCCGTTTTACCCATCAACCCTGAAGCCCTATCTCCAGAACAACTGTACCAAATGATACAAGGCATGGCACAATCTATAAACACCATGGCCAATCTGTAGAGAACCACTCAGGCCCGTCTATATACCTTACTTGTCGCCCGGGCACCTACCAAACCAAACCAGTTAAACCCTAATCCTGCTCATAATCAAGGCCGAGGCCAACCGATTCCCCCATCGCAGTAGAATATTCTACCGCAACAAAATGTCCTACCCGTTCCCCCGCTTCACCAAGGCCCACCAGCACTAGATGCCATCAATATGCGGCTCTATCCTGAACATAATCAACCCCGACAGCACCATAATCCACTATTCGAAGGGCACGAACTAGATCCGTATATGGGGCAGTATGCTGAGTCATTAGTCGAACAGGCCAAGGAAAATGTGGCCATCACCCTATTGAAGGAACAAGTGAAAGCATTGAACCAAAATGTGACTGTTAAATCAGATGACGTGGCCGATCTCCAAAACCTGTCTCTCTTCCCCGAAGCCAGGTTGCCAGTGGGCTTTAAGCTTCCTAGCGTGGAAAAATTCTCGGGAAACAGTCCACCACACCTACATCTTAAGGCCTATGTCCGTACTATGCAGTTATATGGGTTGAACGAGGCTCACTTGGCCCAGGGTTTCCATCAAACTTTAACAGGGCCCACACACAATTGGTTTCTGGGATTGGAAAAACATAGGGTGGCTGATTGGAAGAGTATAGTAAAGGAATTCATGGAGCACTACAAGTCAAATGAAGAGCTGAAAGTTACTCGTAAACATCTTGAAATGGCTAAGCAGCGAGAAACCGAAAGTGCCAGTGATTTTATCACACGATGGAGAGAGTTGGCATCCCAAATGATCGATCGGGTCCCTGAAGAAGAGCAATTAGGGTTGATAGTCAAAAATTTTAAGCCCGAAATCAGAAATGGCATAGGGCGACAGTACTTCGAAAAATACAAAGCTTTGATGCATGTGGCCAACGAAACTGAGGAAGAACTGGCAAAGGCCGTTAAGGTTAAGAAAGCCTCATCTCAGTACAAGAAAACTGCTTCTACCATTAATCAAGTGTGGTCTCAGCACAATCTGGGGTCTTATCAGAGAAGTAATTTCTAGTATCCACGAGAACAGGAACCTGCCCAAGGCCAAAGGCCCGGGAGAAAAAGCAAGGATTGACATTTCGCATGTTTGCCAGCCTCACTAAGCAAAACCCTGGCCGCACTACAAGAAAGTGGAATCATACGACCACTAGCCCCCCGGGCTCCCCCCGATCCACTCCCTAATGGCTGGAGGACCAACGAACGTTGTGAATATCACCAAGGCCCAGGACACAGCATTGACCGATGCATGTCCCTAAGACACACCATCCAGGATCTAATCAAGTCGGGAAGAATCCCTGACCTAGAGCCACCAAATGTTGTGAAGAACCGCTCCCTAACCATGGAGGGGTCATCAATGCCGTATTAGTTGAAAAAGAAGAATGTGATCCCATCTCCTTGATTAAGCCAGTAAGGGAGAACGGAAGAAAGGCTAACAGTTTACCACGTTGAAGACCATGTAGGCCAAGGCTGGGTAAAAGAGGAGGAAGAAAACTTGGAAATCATGTTCCGAAATATGATGAAAGAAGCTCCGCAAGTTGCAAAGGAACCAGTGTGTGATTCTCACGTTAGCAAATGGATGCAAGAGATGAAAATACTGCCCGGACAGGGGTTGGGCAAGAATAATCAGGGCATGGCCAAACCCATTATTGTCAAAACCCAACTATACCGGCAAGGTTTGGGTTACCAGGAAAGAAAATTGAAGATCAGGAAAGATGTACCCAGTAGGAAGTGGTCCATCTCAAGAAAAATCACCCAAGCACACGTTGATACGATTAGCTTTGACTGGTCAAAGATAGCCACAGAATCTGATATGGCCGAGAATGAAAATTTGGCTAAATGGATACAACAGCTCACCCGATTAGGGAAGGTTTATCAAACCCAAGAAAAGAGAAAGGAAGAAGGCAAGACGAAAGCAGCTCAGCCCGAAAAAAGTCCAGTTGTTGAACAGCTGAAGAAAATGCAGGCACAAATCTCCATTTGGGGGTTGTTAGTATCTTCCAAACCCCATCGAGCAGTCTTCCTTAAGCTCATGGATGAAGCCATAGTCCCTATAGAATTAACTCCAGAATAGTTAACAGCCATGATTGGGACTCCATAATAGAATCATGACCAGGATCTCCATATATCGGTTGAAACTAAGGGAAATATAGTTCTAAAAGTTCTTATTGATAATGGGGCAACCATAAATGTCTGCCCACTCAAAACCTTCAAGGCTTTGGGACTTGATGAAGATAGCCTGGAAGAATCGCCAGTGACAGTAAGGGCCTACGACAATACCAAAAAGTCAGTTTTGGGGTCTGTGAAATTGAGCTTGTTGATTGGACCAATCGAGTTTTTGGTGGAATTTCAGGTCATCGACATACCATTAAGCTTTAACCTTATACTCGGGCCTACCTGGATACATGCTGTGGGAGCACTACCGTCCTCTCTGCACCAGAAAATCAAGATCCCGATAGGAGACGAAATTATCGTGATACATGGTGATTGTGACAAAACCATAATGCCTAAATACACGCCGGTCTTAGGCATAGAAAGCCAAGATGTACAATTGGGGGGTTTCTAGTATGAACCGAGGGTACAGGCCTTGACCTCACAGAAGATTACATACCTACCACCCGAAACAGTACCGTTTTTGAATGAGCAAGTAGTAGCAATGATGCATACCATGGGCTATATGCCAGGTTGAGGATTGGGAGATAGATAGGTCGGGATACCTGAGCCGATCGAACCCTATTTGCAAGGAAAAAAATGCACCGGGTTGGGTTTCCCATGCGACACAAAGGGTGAAATCGTGGATGATTCGGGTTGCGAAATGATCAATACCTCTCTCAATGGATTTTTTTGTAAAAGAGAGGAAAGATTTTTTATTTTGTGGTTTCCAAAAACCATGGGTCAATTCAGAAGGTAACAGAGTGCCGGGTTTTAAAATCTTTTTTATTGAAGATCTATACTACAAAGAAAGCCAGATGCACGATACTGAAGGTCGAGGTCATGACATAAAGCTTCAGGATGAGAAAAATGAGTTGGAAGATATAGCAAGTATGATGCAAAATATGTTCATTGAAGAGACACAAATCATGGCAATTACTGAGGAAAAGCAAATATCGGACCAAGTCACACTGACCCGTCCAATTAAAGAGGTGGGAAATTTGAGTGAGAAAGGGAGTGAAATTATAAGGGATAAAATTGTAGGTAGAATGAGCGATTATAAGCTCTTAAGAAAATTTCTTAATATTTTTGATAGCATTGTCATTAATAAGATAGTATCAATTCCTCAGTATCCAAATGTGTCTCATATTACCTCAGCAGAAATCAAATCCATGAATGATATCCCATAAAAACACGAACAGAGAATCCAAATCAAGGAGGGTGAAACTATTACAGTTAACCTAGGAACCGATGAGGATAGGAAAGAAGAAAAGATTGGAACTGAATTGAGTAAAGCCGAGGGTAAAGACTTGCATGAGCTGTTGAAAGAATATGCCGACGTCTTTGCTTGGTCCTATGCAGACATGCCAGGATTTAGCACGGATATAGTAATGCATAAAATCCACACTAAACCGTAATGACGGCCAATCAAACAGAAACTCAGAAAGTTGATACCAGAATGGTCAGTCAAAGTTAAGGAAGAAGTAGAGAAACAGCTGAAAGTGGGGTTTATTCGAGTAGTAGATTATCCGACATGGTTGGCTAACATGGTGCCAGTGCCGAAGCCAAACGGGAAGGTAAGGGTGTGTGTAGATTATCGGGATCTCAACATGGCCTGCCTAAAAGATGATTTTCCATTACCTAACATTGATCTCATTGTGGATAACACCGCCAACCACGCCCTGAAGTCATTTGTTGATGGGTTTACTAGTTACAATCAAATAAAGATGCATCCTAACCACCAGGATAAGAATGCCTTTATAACTCCATGGGGAACCTACTATTATACAGTTATGCCATTCGGATTAAAAAATGTCGGGGCAACATATCAAAGGGCTGCAACCACAAGGAACTTATCATGAATCCACTAATTTATGCCGCTTTCGTTATTGCTGCTGGATTGGTAGTGCGGTTTTGTAAGAATCATCTGTGAAATGTAAAAATTTTCTTCTCCTTTCTAAAAAAGCTCTGCAACTACGTACTTCCTCTATATCAATAATAAATAAAAAATTTGATCCTCTATTCCGCATCTGTGTAACTGGTATCAGAGGTGGTTTCGCTTTTGTTATGTAAATATATCTATCTTTATTTTTCTGTTGTAATTTCTGGTATTTTAATTTTAAGTTGAGATTGTATCTTTGTTTTTCCTTGTGTGTTTTCATAAAACCCATACACCTATTACGTTTCAAAGCCCATATTTCCCGTCAAGCTATTTTAAGCCTTTGTTGTGGCAATCAGGCTATTAAGGGAACTGGTTTTAGGCTCCTGAAACAACAGTAATCGGAGGTCTTAGGTACCCTTGAAAACATTAATGGAAGAACAAATGTACAGTATTGACTTAGAATGTATAGCTCCTGTAATAGGTAAAGAAGAAACTATGTATAATCATTATGTGCATATTGATAAACAGTCTAAAAATATAAGTAGTGTATGTGCTGCTTTAAATAATATGACAGATCTTATGATAGGTTGGATTATGAAAATCGATCCTATGAATCTCAAAAATCAAAAACATAAAATATTTGTAGGAAACAAACTTTTGAATTTAGAACATCAACTAAATATGGAAAATAAACTAAATTTGAAATGTGATGAAAATATTGCGGATATTTTAAACTCTTTAGATGGTATGAATAGTTCAGGAAATAACCAAACTCCTAGACTATATTATGGAACTGAAGAAATAAATACTTTTCAAACAGAAAAGTTTAATTATACAGAATTTATAAATGTAAAAGAAATTCTAGATTATTGGGGAGAATTATATAAAGACCCAAATTTAAATATTTCTGAAAGAAATAAAATAATAAAACAAATACAAACTACGTATTTGGAATACGAAAAATTATTAAAACACTTTCAGTATGAAATAAATCAATATTCATCTGATGAAGAAGACCAAGAACCATCTCATATAGTAAACACTATAAGTGATGATGAAAAAGAAGATAAAGGAAAAAGAAAAGCAGAAGAACCTTTAAAAGAATTCTCTAACTGGGAAGAATTCCAAGAATTCATGCAAAATCCTGCCACAAATAAAGAAGATTTCATTAAAACAACAGAAACTTCAACAAGTGGTACAAAAAAAGAGGAAGAACCAATTCCTTATTTTCTTAGAAGAGATGATTTAAATAAACAAGCCGTTGCACAACATGGCACATATCTTGATTTAAGGAATGTCCTTTTCAAAGATCAAGAACAAACAATTAATGATTAGGCACAATCACTGTCCATCTTAATTACTAATTATGAAAAAGTATGGACTAAAGAAAAGTTCTTAGATTACGTAGCTGCAACTCTCCAAGGAGATGTTTCGTAATGGTTACAACAATGGGAAAAATCTGAAATTGAAAAACACCAAAATGCCGCTTTACTCCAAAATTTTAAGACTTTTGATGAAATTTTAAATGATTTTGTTAAAATAATTAAGGAAAATCTAATTGGAAGTACGGGAGAAACCCAAATCCAAGAAGATGCATATTACATATTATCAAAATTTGAATTATGTAATATTTGTCAATTTGAAGATTTTGTAGATCTTTTCAAAAAATATTATTTTAAATTAGATCCACCAAATAATCAATATTGGCTGGAACAATTTTTTCATAAACTCCCAAATCCATGGGATGAATTAGCTATAAAAGGTTATCCTGAATGGCTAAAGAAAGTTAATAAAACTGATACTTTTGGTTTTAGAATAAATTATGTGTTAAGAATTATACAAGAAAAATGTACTGAAATTAAAGCCAAAAAGCAAATGAAGAAAAATCAAATTTCTAATAATAAATCTGGCAAAAAATGTTGTGATAAAATATTAAAAGAAAATTGAAAAGTTGGTTGTGGGCCAATTTTCTCTCAAAAAAGAAAAAGAAGATTTAAATGGAAACCTTGGAAAAAGAAAATACATTTTTCCAAAACTAAGAAATATATTAGAAAAAGAAAATTTTCTAATAAAAATAAAAATAAACCAAATACAAAGAAAAAATGTAGATGTTACATTTGTAACGAAGAAGGTCATATTGCACCAGAATGCCCTAGAAAGGGAAAAAGTGCAAAGAAAATGATAAAATTTCTTGAAGAACAAGAATTAGAAGTATGTTTCGAAAGTGAATTAGAAGAATATTCAGAAAATTATGAAATTTTTTATGAAATGGAATCTTAATCAGATAGTTCAGATGATGAAGTAGTATTTATGATGAACACCATTGAAATACAACAAAAGAATGAAAATGAGTTACAATCACTAACACTAAAAGATGTTGTTGGTGAAAAATTAACTTTTACCAACGAACAATTAGAACAATTAGAAAAAACTCGTCAAATGGTTAAAAAAGAAGATATTTATAAATTATCAAAATTTAAAATATTTTCTACAAGAATATTTGAGCAATTTAGTGGAAATATCACAGCTCAAAGTATAGATGAAGGAACAGCTGAAATCACACTGTTCGATAAAAGAAAAATTGCTAGATGGAGAAAAAAACATCCAGAAATTAGATATGTCCATATTGGATTAATTCAAATATGTATTACAGCTCTATTTAGACAAGGAATGGATACTCCAGTAGCAGTTTTAGTTTTGGATACAAGATTCGTAAACCCTCTAAATGCAATAATTAGAGAAGTACAATCAAATCTAGTAAATGGAATTATTTGGTTTAACATAAAACCAAATTTCTTTATATCAATAACATACCTAAATATAGAAGATTCTGTTAAAATAAAAATACAAACAAAAGGAATTGGAATGAAAAATACATTTTCCAATCTTTCTATACATTGGAAAACAATACATGAGTTAACAAGACTCCCAATAACTGCAACATATTTTTTGGATAAAAATGTTATAAAAATATTTGAGCCTCGTCTTTTTGATTCAGCAATTCAACCAAGATTGATGAATTGGCGAGATCTTGAAATCCCCCGAGAATGGATTTTACCTACGGTTGTAGACGAAGAACCTGAAAAACAACAGAACAATGTTGAATTACAAGTTTCAGGCAATAATGTTTACTTTAGAAGTACTAGTAAAAATTCACATTCGCAACAAAACTTTCCGAAATCATCTTTGGAAGCACCAAAGAAATCAATTAATTTTGAAAAAAGGGAGAGTAGTCAAAGAAATAATTCCTTAAAAATTTTAATATTACCAGGAACTACTAGTAAAAATGAAACTAGTAAATCAAGCCAAATATATCATTTCCAACTAAGAAAAGAAGAAATAATATTTTCACCAAGTCATGGAAATAAAGATATACCTATGTTTTGGGATATTTTAATTTTGCAGGCTATAAACAATATAGTATATGTACGTTAATAGATAATGGAACAACAATATGTTTTTGTAGACCAAATGCGTTACCACCAGAAAAATGGATAAAAATGAAGAACCCGATTTATGTTACGGGTATAAACGGTACTCAAAATTTTATTTCTTTAAATGCAAAAAGAGTAGTAATTTGGTTTAATGAAAAGAAATTTATTATTCCAAAAATTTTATGTTTCCCTAAAATGCATGGAGATATTATTTTAGGAAATAATTTTATTTCAGAATATTTACCAATGACCATAATTAATGGAACACTTGGATTAACACTAAATAAAGAAATGGTAGAAATCCTACTTTTACAACAACATAAATATAAATGTGATCGTGGATTTTCACCAGTTAGAAAAGGAGAAATGTCTTCTATAATAAAAGTATTAGAAGAAACTCATTGGCTTTACGAAATTTTAAAAGAAAATTTTAGTGAAAACCCACTAAAATTATGGGATAAAAGTCCTAGATATTGTCAACTTAAATTAAGAGACCCAAATATAATTATAAGAGTAAAACCAATGATTTATACTAGAAAAGATATAGATGAATTTGATAACCAAATCAAAGAATTACTAGATACAAAACTTATTGAAGAAACAGTAAGCCCACACTCTAGTCCGGCATTCATGGTACGAAACCATAGTGAAATAAAAAGAGGAAAAGAAAGAATGGTAATAAATTATAAAAGATTAAATGAACAATTAGTATTTGATGGTTATTTTATCCCAACAAATGATGTTTTGATTAATCAAACTAAAGGAAAAAAGATCTTTAGTAAATTCGATTGTAAATCAGGATTCTGGCAGTTAAAACTAACTAAAGAATCAAAACCCCTAACAATCTTTAGCACTCCAAGAGGACATTATCAATGGAATGTTATGCTTTTTGGACTAAATATAGCACCACAAGTATTCCAACGATGGATGGACGGGATCCTTAAAGACTTTAAGGATTTCTGTGTAGTCTGTATCGATGATATTTTAGTATTTTTCAATACATTAGAAGAACATAAAAAAATTTAAAAATATTAAGCAATAAATTCCAAAAACATGGAATAGTGTTATCTCCAAAGAAAATAGAAATAGAAAAAACAGAAATTGATTTTCTTGGAATAATTTTAAATGAAGACGGTTTAAAATTACAAGATCATATAATCTCTAAAATTAGAGATTTTGATGAAAATATACAAGATAAAAAACAATTACAAAGTTTTTTAGGAATCCTTAATTATGGAAGAAATTTCATACAAGGATTATCTCAAAAAGAATTACCTCTTCTTGAAAAACTCAAGAAAAGTGATGAATTTATTTGGACAAATAAAGATACAACTTTAGTAAGAAACATAAAAAATGATATTCTTGCTAATTGTCCAAAAGTTTATTTTCCACAACAAGGAGATAAATTAATTCTTGAAACAGATGCTTCTGAATTATCTTGGGGTTGTGTCCTTAAAGCAATTCCAGCAAAGCTTTGACAGAAACCGAGTCTAATAATCTTGGTATACGAGCTAGAAAAACTCCGATATCAAAAAATCTGGAAAAACAAGAATTAATATGTGGTTATAATTCAGGAAAATTTAAACTAAATGAAATAAAATATATTATATTTGAAAAAGAATTATTAGCAATTAAAAAATTCCATATCTTCTTAGCTCCAGAAGATTTTATTATTAGAACTGATAATCAAGTAGTTAAAGATTTCTTTATTAACAAAAGAAATATTCTTGAAGGTAGGAGATTGAAATGGTATAATCAAATTGCTTTATATACTTTTGAAGTTGAACATTTAAAGGGTACTAATAATTTTCTTGCAGATTATCTTAGCAGGAACTTTATTGAAGATCATTAATACAATGGACTAATATTATTTTCTTTTACAGTAATGGCAAACCCTAACAAGGGGAAAAACAAAATTGAAAGTGAAGGATGGATTTCTATTGCTAAAAAGGCAAAGCACACTGCATCCGGATCACCCTCACAACTTAGCCAAGGAGCTGTGAGCACAAATCCACCACTTGAAGCACGACCGGTGTATGTTGTATTTAGAGGACGCCAACCAGGCATCTACAATAATTGGTTTCAATGCCAAACTCAAGTATTGAATTTCCCTGGCACCACTTATCAAAAATATCAAATTTTGCACCAAAGAATGGCAACGTGAGATAAATGGACAAGACAGTCCACCCCTACACATTATTTTTTCAATTTAGTACAACAGTTTTCTGGTTTAACAACAAGGGAACAAAAATTTCCCAATGTTGAAGAAATAAAAGATTTTTATAATCCAGGAATACCCCTAGAAATTTATGAACCTCTAAATAAGGTTTGGAAAGCTCAAATTTTCGGGAACAAAAAAGAGTTTCGTGTAAATATGAGCAAACTTTGTGAAAGGATTTTTGAACAAACAAGAACCTTTCAAGAACTAATTCAACATCTTGAGAATTTTAAAACTCTTGGTTTTAAAATTCTAAAACAAATGAATTATGAAACTGAGCTTTCTTACGATTTTATTGAACAAGTAAATACTTTTCTTTCTTTTGCAGAATTATTAGAAAATGAATTTTCAGATAATATTTTCTATACTATTAGAAGAATTTGTCTTTATGAGAAGGCAAGACTCCTTCTCCTGAGACCTTTATTTCAAATAGAAATTCTTCAAAAAATTGAAGACCAAAATTCAAAGATAAAAATTCTTTTGAATCAATATGGTCAAAATTTAAATGATCATGAAGTAATTCCAAAAATCTATCTCTATGCAGAAGATGATTTTTGGAATACTAAAACACAAGATTGGGGACTTGTGAACCACATTATGTTCCCCAGTAGTCTTTCTTGTAACCTTACTAAGTTACCTATGATGATCAAATCTATGATCTATCATGTGGTACATAAACATAAATATAATAGAATGTTATCTTTTCATATTACAAGTTCTATTGGATGGCGGTTTAGAGAAAAATTCTACCAGCCAAACCAAATATGGGAGCTCTGAGCCACAGAGCAATGAGAATACCAATGGTTTGAAAATGATATGTATTCCGGAACCCCTATAGACGAACTTAATATTCGAAATTATTTTTTAAGAAATTTAATACATATTTATACAACAGCCAAACAACTGTATCCAACGGTTCATCCGTATCCTAATTATTACAAAACCATGGTAACGGATGGAAGGAGACTTTTTATGACTGATTTAAACTCTACTTATCAAGTCTCCCATGAACAAATAATTGAGGTGAAAACCTTTTTGGAAAATCTAAAGGATAAAAATCATTTAGATGTTCCATATGATTTATTGATGGAGGCCGAGGAATTGGAGAATCAAATCCAAAGCAATGCTTTCGGCTCAAATTCAAGTCCTATTGATAGCCTGTCATTGGACTCCGTAGGAGAAGCTAACCTTATTAACCAAATGAAGGGTTAGAAGAAAAACATCATTCGTGACGTCAAAGAATTTGTCACCTACTGATCGACTGTACAACCAATCCATCACGGGACAGGTGTACAAGTTCTCGAAGGTGGTGGAGGAATCCCGAATAAAGATGTTCGTAGACAATAGACAGCTGTGCAGACAAAAATTAAAGAGTCACTATATAATTATTGTATAATTACTTTATGTAACTTTCGATGAATAGTAGAGATTACTTTATGTAACTTTTGATGAATAGTAGAGATACTATTCATTAACTTTTTGAATAGTATTGTTAGGAAATTTAGTCGGCTAGAATGGTCTAGAATTACATCTCCATTATATAAGGAGATGGCAGTGCGGTTTTGTAAGAATCATCTGTGTAATGTAAAAATTTTCTTCTCCTTTCTAAAAAAGCTCTGTAACTACTTCCTTTATATCAATAATAAATAAAAATTGTGACCCTCTATTCCAAAGAAATAGAAGTTTATGTGGATGACATCATCATTAAGTCTAAAGAGAAGGAAGGGCATCTTCCCGCCCTCAAGGTCTTTTTTGATAGGCTCAAGCAATTTCAGATGAAGTTAAATCCACATAAGTGTGTATTTGGGATAACCAAAGGCAAGCTGCTGGGGTATATGGTTAGCAAGAAGGGAATCGAGGTAGACCCTGCCAAGGTAAAAGCAATTCAAGAAATGCCCGTACCACGCACTGAAAAGGAAATCAGAGGATTCTTGGGTAAGCTACAGTATATCAGCCAATTCATATCCCATCTCACGCAGAAATGTGAACCCATATTCAAGTTATTGCAGAACTCATCAGATGGGCAATGGAATGAACAGTGTCAGGCAGCATTCGATAAGATCAAAGAATATTTGTCGAATCCACCAATCCTTGCTTTGCCACAACCTGGACTTCCCTTATTGTTATATCTCACGGTCAATGAAACTGCTGCAGGGGCTATGCTAGCCCAACACATAGCCCAGAGTCGGAGAGAGCAGGCGATTTATTACATCAGCAAGAAGTTGTTACCTTATGAAAGGAATTATTCGCCTCTTGAGAGCTCATGTGCAGCCTTAATCTGGGCCACTCAGAAATTGCTCCACTGTATGCTTGTGTTTTCAGTCACTCTTATAGCCCGACTACACCCGCTGAAGTACTTGTTCGAAAAATCGGTGTTGACTAACCGCATGGCCAAGTGGGTGTTCTTACTATCGAAGTTTGATATCATTTACATCACTCAAAAGGCGATTAAAGGGCAGATTATATCAGATTTCTTGGCGGGTAACCCTATGTTACAAGGGGAAGAAGAGGAATAATCCAAATTTTCGGATGAAATGGTTATGGTCACAGATACAGAGGGTTAATGAAAATTTTATTTTGACAAGCTGCAAACAAGAACGGTTATGGGATAGGGGTCCTCCTAATATCACCAGACCAGATTCACTCGCCATTGTCTTTTTGGCTCCAATTTGACTGCACCAATAATACTGCTGAATATGAAGCCTGCATCGTGGGTTTGGAAATCGCGCTTGAAAAAGGAGTAACAAAGATACAAGTATTTGGGGATTCAGCTCTTATCATTCATCAGATTCTACGAAAGTGGAAAATCAAAGAAGAAAAAGTCATCCCCTACTTAGATCGATCACAAGACGTGGCCAACATGTTCGAAAGAGTTAGGTTTCACCATGTACCTCACTGCCAAAACAACTTTGCTGATGCGCTAGCAACTCTGGCATCAATGGTAGAAATTCCCGAAGATATGCAAACAATACAGATAGCCGTTGAGCAGAGGGCGATTCCTGCATACTGTCTAGTCATCGAAAGCGAAAATGAGGAAACGTTAGACCCATCGATCTGGTATTATGACATTAGGAGAATCTTTAAAGAAAGAAAATACCCTGATGGTGCTGACAAGAAAACTCGGGTAGCACTCTGAAGATTAGCTGCTCAGTTCATTATTTGCTCGGGAAAATTGTATAAAAAGAGTCACGATGGGATACACCTCTAGTGCCTAAAATAGGAAGAATACCAACCAGTTATAGACGAGATTCATGGGGGTGTATGTGGACCCCACATGAGTGGGCACACCTTGGCCCGCAAGATTGTCCGACAAGGGTATTATTGGACCACCATGCAACAAGATTGCAGCGACCATGTAAGAAGATGTCACCTATGTCAGGTTCATGCGAAATCTTAGAAGCTTCCTCCAAAAGAATTATACACTATGACAGCCCCCTGGCCCTTTTCAGTTTAGGGTATAGATGTCATCGAAAAAATATCACCGGCAGCAAGTAATGGACACGAATATATACTGGTAGTAATTGACTATTTCAAAAAATAGGTAGAAGCTGAATCATATGCGAAGCTCGATGCAAAAAAATTGGCAAAATTTATTCGAAGAAACATCATTTGCAGATACGGAGTACCGCATAAAATAGTGTTAGATAACGGAACCCACTTTGAAGGGGAAGCCAATGATGTAATGGAAGAATACGGGATACAAAGACACAAATCATCCCCCTATACCAATGGCGCGGTAGAGGCAGCAAATAAAAACCTAAAGAATGTGATTTGTAAAATGGTAAAAAGTGGTCGAGACTGGACCGACAAATTGCCATATGCGTTATGGGGATACCACACTACCGAAAGGGTCTCTATAAACGCAACACCGTTCTCACTAACATATGGAATGAAAGCAGTACTGCCAGTAGAAATGGAGATTTCATCGCTAAGGGTGATACTGGAGAGTTCGGTGTCCGAATTAGAATGGGTCCAAAGCCGTTATGAAGAATTGGCACTACTCGATGAGAAAAGACTAAAAGCCGCCTTTCATCAGCAAGGTATCAGAAAAGAATCGCTAGAACATTCAATCAGAGGGTGAAAGCAAGAGGAATACAAATAAATGATTTGGTGCTAAAAGAAATCAGGGAACCAGCCAGAGATCCGAGGGGTAAATTCGCACAAAAATTGATTGGGCCATATATTGTCAAGGAAATTCTGTCAGGGGGAGCAGTCATACTCACAGATACAGACAGACAACAGTTCAACTTTCCGGTTAATCTTGATCGTTTGAAGAAATATTATCAATAAGGACGTAAACCGGCACACCCAAGAACTACGTAGACCTGAGCCCCACAACCAAGATTTGAGATATAAGAACAAGGGGAACGTAGGCAACCTGAGAAGTGACTTCAGGCCTGGTCTAATTTTTTAAAATAAAATAAATCCTACCACCTTTTAGCCTTTCAAAGACAAAAGGGTTCATTTTTGCCTACAAGACTTTTCAAATAAATAATACTTTCTCAAAATATTTGACATGTTTTTGGAAAATAGTCTACATTGCATGCATTTCACATATAGGGCATTTTTGAGTAGAGTAACATACTTCATAAATCAGATAACTCAAGATTCATAACCTTTTCCAAACCAAGTTTTTAAAACGATGGTGCAATGATTTAAGAAGTATGTGAATACGTGAAATTTAGGAAAGCATGGCATGGTGTATACATATGAACACTTGCATAAGTGTACCACACACCGGTCAAAGAGCACATAAACACTAGGCTCCATGACCTGCCAGACGGGCTTTGTCGCCACATCCCAATATATACCTCAATACCCAGGCACAATGAGATGACAAGCCCTCTGCGGAGGCACTATGAGATGACAAGCCCTCTGTGGAGGCACAATAAGACCAGTTCCAAGCCCTTCCTACAGGCACCATTCCAAAGCCCTTTTATAGGAAAATCCCAAGCCCTTTTCACAAGCAATCTTAAACCCTTTTTCACAGGCACGATTCCAAAGCCAATTCTATAGGAAATCTCAAGCACTCTCCAAAACCAAAAATCCCCCTTTAGAGGATATTAAAAAAAGATAGAGAAAAAGACTGGAATGAGAAAACTTCGCAAAACACAGGGAACAAGCCTCATAAAAGAATTTTTGGCACAATTTTTTATCTTCTAAGAGAAGCTTTTAAGATATGCTCCCAAGAGTTCTCGGATCGAAAATCACAAACACAGCACGACGACATCAAATGCGAACTTTCAAAGCAAACATTTTCAAATCACAAGGACGATGATGCTCAATAAACCTGACAAAGTGAGAAAGAATAAAATGGGTTCACAAAAAAATTGAATGAGTAGAAAAGAGGATAAATCCCATAGTACAAAAAGAAAATAAAATGAGAAGTTGTAGCGAGAGCCACACCAAGAGTGACAGCTAGGCCAAAAGGCCCAGGGCTACGTCTTGGGTGAGGAAGGCTGCTGACCATGAAAAAAAAAATTTAAACAATCAAGAAGGAATAAGGGCATCGAAAAACAGAAAATGATGCAAGCACACAAAAAATCTCCTCTCACGAAGTCAGAAAATATAAGCAGAATTGTACTTTGGTGACAAGAAAAAAATGCCATGAAAGCAAAGCAAGAGGCAAAGTCCAAAAATCATGCAAGAGGTTCGAGCATTGAGAGAACGTAACTCGATTTTTTTTCTCAGAGAAAAAAGAAGCCAACCAAAAGTTATTGTTTCTTAAAAAAAATAAAAAAAATAAGATATCACACCAGAACTTTCTCTCTCTATCTCTCTATGTTCGCTCAGAGACTCTTAGTTCCTCAGCAAATCATCAATTTTCGTCACCTCAACATATCATCAATCACCCACACCTTAGCCCCGCATCATCTTATCCCCAGCAGATATTCAACCCTCGGCCTTTATCCTAACCAGTAGAATTCAGCATATCCTCAGCAAACTACCATTCATCATATCCCTAGCAGATCACCAACCTTCAGCCTTTATCCTAACCAGTAGGATTCATCATATCCTCAATAGACCACCAATCATCATATCCCCAGCAGATCATCAACCTTCAGCCTTTATCCTAACCAGTAGGAATCCTCATTTTTTTCCAGCATACCATCAATTCTCATTTCACCAGTAGCCTTTATCACCAACACCAAAGTACTGTCTCCAGCAGACCATCAAACGTCGCTAGCAGACCATATGCCCTAGCCTCTCAAACCCAAAACAATGTCCCTAATAGACCATCTGCCCTTACCCTTTCAAAAGAACGAAATACCAATCAAATTGTTAACAGAATCGTCCCTACCGATGGGAGTACATCAGTTCAACACTCAATCAAATCGTTAACAGAACCGTCCCTACCAATGGGAGTACATCAGCTCAACGTCCCAATTAAATCGTTGACAGAACTGTCCCTACCGATGGGAGTACATCAGCTCAACGTCCCAATTAAATTATTGACAAAACCGTCCCTACTGTGAGAATCCGCAAATGCGACGCCCCGGGTCTCGTCCCCGTTCGCTTGGGCGTCTGAAACGTCGGAACGGATTCCGTCGTTCCATTTGTTCGGAGTTAATTCATATTGGGTGTCCCTACGTTTATACTAGATGCAAAGGGGTTCGTTCAGAGTCGCCAGTACGTTTTACGAGAAAACGGACAAAAGGGGTCGTGTAAGAGGAAAGGCTACAGATAAGCCTTTCTTTACACGTTTGTCTACGAAACAAGGATTCTATAGGGTTCGGGAACTATATTACGGTTTGGGAAGGTGTTAAGCACCCATTCCGCCCTTTCGGTCTCTAGTGGTCTTATATGTTTATTTTATATTGAAAAACTTGGATGCTTTTACTGACAGTCTACTACTTTTTAAATGAAAACCCTAATTTATGAGGGAAAACGGGAAAGGGGTAGAAACCTTTGTGTTCCGAGATCCGATGTTTTTATTATTGAAAGATGTAAACAGAAATGACAAAACCTTTTATGTTGAAAGAGTATCCCGTATTATTTCCTCGGATAATGACGGTTTTCTCGTGTTGTGATTACTTTTGTAAAAGTTCGGATTCATATCGGGACTGATTTAATATGGAACTAGAACTCTTGAGGAGAGTTATCAGACACGTCGCAGTCTATAGAGAAGACAGGATATGTTGATTTTAATTCCTAGATAAGTCTTATCAGTCCGGGTTTTGAAAACAAAATTTTATCCGGATGATAGCCTACTTATTCTTCTGGTTTTGCAAATGGTTTTATCAGGGTCTTTTATTTTGAAGATGGTAGACTATTTATAACTTGGCAATAAATTTATTCAAATAAAACGTGGACAAAACAACAGAAATAAAACTGATACACAGACTAACCTGATTTCCAGCGCATTAGGAACTTAGCATAACCATGTTGCCGCTTCGCTTACCAGAACGGGTATGCAAATATCTTATTTAATTACTAGAAGAGACTTTATTTACCTTCCCGACGAGAATAATAATAAGAAAGAGAATGTAATACGGCAGAGAGATCTCCGGCGATAATAATCTTCTCCTTCTTCAGATATTTCCGAGAATTTGATTCCCGAGACCGAACACGTCGAGTGTCGAGAATAGATTCGATAATTCTTCAGAAATAAGATGATAATAGAAAATACTTGACGAAAGATCAGAAAATCAGATCATAAACCCGCAATCTTGCTCTAAAATTGCCGTTTTTTTTGCTTTGTTGTTGGTGTCCTTAAACCTTGGGAGGTGTTGGCCTATTTATAGTGGCGAAAAGGTATATGTCGCGCGACATTTGTGGTGTATGTCGCGCGACATGTTCCCCATAAAGTGGTTTGTCGCGCGACAGACTTGAATGTCGCGCGACAATCTTGACTGTCGCGCGACATTTACTTTAATGATGAAATGGTGGGGCATATGTTGCGCGACATTTACTTTAATGATGAAATGGTGGGGCATATGTTGCGCGACATTTACTTTAATGATGAAATGGTGGGGCATATGTCGCGCGACATTTGGACATATGTCGCGCGACAATCTTGACTGTCGCGCGACATTTACTTTAATGATGATGTGGTGGGGCATATGTCGCGCGACATGTCCCTGGGAAAGGGGATTGTCGCGCGACATATTTGAATGTCGTGCGACAATTCACTTCAAAACATGTTTGTTTGGCCAACAAACCCTCCCAGGGCAGTCTCGGGAGTTCGGGTGAGTTCCGGACTCAAAAACATCAGTTCTAGAAGGTTGTTAGGGTTCTTGCGGGGGTCACGGATCGGGGTGTCTACACCTACCGATGGGAATACATCAGCTCAACATTCCAATCAAATTGTTGACAGAACCGTCCCTACCGATGGGAGTACATCAGCTCAACACCCAATCAAATCGTTAACATAACTGTCCCTACTGATGGGAGTACATCAGCTCAACACCCAATCAAATCATTGATAGAACCGTCCCTACTAATGGGAGTACATCAACTCAACACCCCAATCAAATCGTTGACAGAACCATCCCAAGCGATGGGAGTACATTAGCTCAACCCCTTATCAAATCATTGACAGAACCGTCCCTACCGATGCGAGTACATCAACTCAACACTTCAATCAAAATTGTTGACAGAACCGTCCCTACCGATGGGAGTACATCAGCTCAACACCAAGTCCAGAAATCGCCCATCCATCCTAAAAGACAGCTAAGCAGCATAGCACGGCATCATTTGCATTACATTGTTTTCAAAATATCATTTGTGAATCATGCAGTGCCGCAAAATGATGCGTTCTCATTTTTGCCCTGGTTTCTTTGCTTCACAAAGAACCCAGGCCGAAAGGGTCTGTGATCACCTCATTTTGCGACCCCTGCAAGAATCCTGATTTTCAAAAAAATGAACACGCATGCATGAACGAGCATTCTTTGATGCAAACAACTTTATACATGTGATACAGGTCAAAGAAGAAAGCCAAAAAGACCCCGGATGAGAAGTTACAGAATTATCAAAAATTGCCGGAATCGAAAACTGTCAAAACTCCTAGAAACTTATGAAAGGAGGGTTACACTTTTCGGATCATCCTCAAACTTTGAGAGTTGTTAGACATTACCATAAGGAGTAGCATACTGAAAAATCAGCTCAATCCGACGGTCGGATCTCTTAAAATTTAGAAAATTATGAGTTTGTTTCGGGTGATCAAATGGAGGTCTTCTCGAAGTTAAAATGGTCTCTGAAGTTTGGTCAGTAGATAGGTCTTATCATGGGGAAGAACATATTCAAAGTTCAGCTTTGCCGGACATAGGACCCTCAAGAATCAATTTGTCTATCGTGCAATTATAGTCGAAATGTCCTTCGTAGTAAATTAAAATAAATATAGGCCTTCCAAAATTCTGATCGAATTCAAATTTGGACATAAGATAGAAAACATTTTTAGGGAAAACATATCCAAAATTCAATATAATCCAACTACTATAAGGTCAATTGTTGAGGTTGTTGTACGCAAGTACGTTTCCTATGCGGGAACAAACTCTTTGTACCAATCCGGGGAGACCGAGTCCTTCCAGAACTCCGGTCGTCTCCATTTTTTTACAGAGTCTATAATACTTCTACTGTCAATACATATCCAAAAATTAGCATAATCCAACACCTAGAAGTTCAATTGTGGAGGTTGTTGTACGCAAGTATGTTTCCTATGCGGGAACAAACTCTTTGTACCAATCCTAGGAGACCGAGTCCTTCCCGAACTCCGATTGTCTTCTAATTTTTACAGGATCTAAAAGACTTATATTTTCAATATATATCAAAAATTCAGCATGATACAACAATTAGAACTTGATTTTTCGTACAAACAAGTGACCTTGTCTACAACAAGTACCTTTCCTACACGGAAACAAACTCTTCATACCAATCAGAGAAAAAGGAGACCTTACCGAACTCTAATCAACTTGAAATTTTTACACGATCTAGAAGACTTCTATTTTCAACACATATCCAAAAATCAGCATGATCCAACGGTGGAAACATTTTGCGATATGCTCTAAGAGTCCTAAATGCAATCTCTTTTCTTGCTCTCCAAGTATTTTTTCAACTATAAATAGACCCTCCTCCATTTATATTTTTCATCAACAATCAACAGGATTTCGTGGTACACACCAAGAGATCCTTATATTCTCCCTCCAAGGAGGCTTAGGTATAATTTTCTCTCTCTTCTTTTATTTATTCGTCAGTTTTATAATTTATATTCTTGTTTGCATAATTTCTATCACTTGATAGCTTTTCATAACCCTTTTTTCAAATTGCTTTTCAAAACCAAAGGAGTATAATAAACCCTAATCCAATTCCAAAATAGTATTATTACTTTTTTACTTTTTCAAAAGTCTAGATTAGCGGTTTTATTACACGAAGGAATCGATAATCGCTATATATTCAATCTAACTCATAGATTGCAGTGTATATGAGATGAATACTCGATGATGAGAGCACTAGTGCCATCTATACTAGTTTAATCAATAGACTATGGTATATGATCGGTCTGCCTCATATAATATCGAATATAAGATTACACATTGAATCAGTTTTTGAAAAGCCCAAAGTTTTACAAAATCATTTGTTTCGTTGCATCTATTATTGTCAAATTCTCTTTTTCAAATCACACACACACACACACACACTTATTTTTAAAATAATTGGCGAATTAGAAAACACATCGTTTTCATCCCAACCCTAAAATTCTGATTTCTAAGGCAAGCACGAAAAGCTGTAAAGTAATAGCAATAGCATGCAAGAACTGAATTATAACACACGCATATTGTAACACCCCCGCCTTAATTTACAGGACAACACCCGTAATTAAGACCTGGAGTGCTACTAACCCATCTTAGATTGACTAAAATGGGCATATATGAAAACACATAAAGAAATGTAAACAGTAAATATCACACATGTCAATCATGCAAGCTAGAAGAAGATAGTTCTGTACAAAATCATGCATACATGTAACCAATATACAAAACTAAACTAAGCGGGTGCAAGTCAATAGATAACACTCCGGGCTAGCCGTGGCTTCCCGAGATAACACATATATATAACAAAAAGTGAATATGTATCAGAGCCATCTATTTCATTCCCGAACCCATAGTCCCGTTACCATCGTCTGCCCCCTGAGTACCTGAAATTGTAAATAAAACACGGGGTGAGCTCACAACTCAGTAGGGGGGGGGGGGAAGAAAATAGGGAATAACATATCGAAATCACAATTCACGGTTCAACAACAATTCATATCTTAACAATTGCTTCGGTTTAAAAACCATCATCATATGAAACTATACGTGCTTATGCATATGCAGGTTACCTCCCTTGTGTCAACTGTTAAGCCTCGTAGCCAGAAAATATATATCCATATCGAGCCAAACTTTATCGAGGGCCTGACCGCCCGAGAGAACCATCTGTCAATAATCATAACTGGCCCGTTGGCCTCGGAGAATATCATAAGATCATAATCGAATCGGACCTCCAGTCCAACGATAATATCACACCCACAGAATCATTAGTGCCTTGCCAATTTGCCTATGTTCCCGGGCTCCACACCGGTGGCTAATAGGCGGCCATACATTGCTCCCCCAGGGGTTTAGGGATTTTCAACCCAAGGGCACCGAGCCCTGCCTATTTTCCCATCCCGGCAAGCACCGTATTGATATCACCATCTGTTCTTGAGAGACACCAGCTCTCCATCTTATTCACGAACCACATAATCCTTCTTAAATGCCAATAATAGAGCCATGAACCGAGGAATTGATCCAGAGCTTGCCATGATATTTCTGAGCCTTTGGTTGACACAATAATAATGCATACAGTATGCAAACATGCTCATTTATACAAACTTTAAGCAAACTATGCCGTACCCACTCAAGTACAATCAATTCTATATCTCTTGGCGTGTATAAATCAATCAATAGTTTCATTTTCCCTCACAAACAATATCCACACCACCAAGAGATATCGTATATGATTCCAATAACATAGTACAACCAGCGGGTAAGGCATATCGTGCTTTAAATCATGCAAACATAGCATTATAAATCAAACAACAATATGACCCTTTTTTATCACAAATAACATCCATACATCCAAGGGATATCTCGTATAGTTCAATTAACACACTACACCAGATACAATTGGCATATTTTGCTTCAATACATGTATTCGTGCCATTTAACAAGCATTTGAAGTAATCTATATACCACATACACTTCAATAAGTCCTAGCCTTTAACCCATGGTGTGTACAAATCAATAACAATTCATTTCCATCAACTCATAATAGTCAAGCACCCATGGGATTCTTCATTGGGTTTAACAACACAAGAATATCAAGTGTAAGTGGCATCTATCACCTCAAATCTTGTATTTAAATCTCTATGAGTCATGAAACATGCATATATGAAAATGAAAGGAACACTCGAACAATCGTTGCCATACATACTTGAAGGAAAAACCTCAATTAATATTCCATGGTGTATGCTTTTAATAATACTTCCATTATTTTTATCAACATATAGTAGCTATACCAACATGGAATATGTCATATGATTTCAAATATCACCTATTTCCAAGTGTGTATGGTATATATGTCATCGCATCATGACCTTTAAAGCTATATAAACCATGAAGCATAGGTTCCATACCCATATTGTAATATTCAAGTCAAATATAACTCAATTGGAATGATTATCAAAAATTTTAAACCATGGTATCGAGTTTTGAGAAGATATAAACCCCTACCTCGACTTATGAGTGAATAAGAAGAAGAAAGGATGAAGATTGCGGCTCTCCCCCAAGCAATCTGCACGAAGAAGATGATGAATAGTAGCAAGGGAGAAGAAATTCAAGTGATTTGGAGCTTTAATCTTGTATCATGAGTGAAAAATAGATAAAATTTACTTAGGAACTCCTCTCCCTCTCTCTAGAACTCTCTAGAGGCTTGTGGGTTTGTTTTGGTCGAAGTTTGGGGCAAAAGGGGTCCAAAGATCACTTAAAAACGCTCAAAACCGACATTGGTCTGCTGCCGGACCGGTCTAGAAAAAGACCATACCGGTCCGCACTTCAGTCTGAGATCCCCAGACCGGTCCGCGTATAATTTTGGTGCTCTGATGCACTGTTTTTATTTTGGTCATAACTTTTGACTCAGAACTCCGATTGAGGCGTTCTTTATGTCCACAGAAAGGTATTTCAAAGATCTATAACTTCCTAGTTGGAAGTTTTCCAAAATTATGGATCAATCGTTCCCATAAATTAACCGAAGACAGCGCTCTGCCAAAGCGCTACCGAAAGACCAGAATTTAACAATGGGCCTACTTCGGGCCCTGTTTTGGTGAACGATGAGTGCGAATTGGACTTCGTCCAAAACACGAAAGTTTTAGAATGACATGAATACTATACACCCACTCAAACGGAACCTTAATAGGATAAGTAACGAAGAAATTACGATGGCTCAAAGTTGGCCAAAATTAACAAATCATGAAGAATCAAAACTTCCCATTTACCAACCAAAATCGATTCGGACCACCCGAATCACCCAATGATCACTCACATGAGTAAAAATAAGCTAATATAATACAATTTAAAACAAATTAAAATACGGAGTGTTACACATATTCTACTCAAGAGACTGAAAGGGCGAATTTGGTGCCTAACACCTTTCCGATTCGTAACTTAATCCCCGAACTTTCGTATCAACTGGTTTCGCATACATTGTGTATAAAAGAATATTTAGTCCATAAATACAACTCTTTTCTACAAACCTTTTTGTTTGTTTAGTAAAACAAACTGGCGACTCTTATTCCTTTCAAAACTGATCTTCAAAGCAACACTGGAATCGACCTAGAAATACTGTTGTTACAAGAATTCGACCTAAAAATACGTAATAAGAAGGGTGCAAAATTTAGTCACCGATCACCTCAGTAGACTTGCCACAAGCGCAGAATCATCACCATTAAAAGATTCATTCCCAGATGAGTATCTTTTTTCTATTGAAGAGGCAGTCCCCTGGTATGCTAATATAGTTAATTATTTAGTTACTAGAACATTACCAGATGATTTGTTTAGAGCTCAAAAAGATAAAATAAAAAGTGATGCTAAATATTATGTTTGGGATGACCCTTACTTGTGAAAACATTATTCTGATCAAATTATTTGTAGGTGCGTATCTGAAAAAGAAATTCATTCAATTCTAAAATTTTGTCATTCATATGCTTGTGGAGGACATTTTGGTCGTAAGAGAACTGGTCGTAAGGTGTTAGAGTGTGGATTGTTTTGGCCCACTTTATTTCGTGATGCTTACATGTTTTACAAATCTTGTGAACAATGCCAGAAAACTGGAAACATAGGGCGTAGAGACCAATTGCCACTTACCCCTATTCTCGTTTGTGAGATATTTGATGTATGGGGTACTGACTTCATGGGCCTTTTTCCATCTTCATATAATCATGTCTACATTATTCTTGCTGTGGATTATGTTTCAAAATGGATGGAAACTAAAGTTACTCGTCCTAATGATGCTAAAGCTGTTGTAGATTTTGTCAAATCTCATATTTTTGCTAGGTTCAGTATGCCAAGGGCTATCATTAGTGATCATGGGACTCACTTCTGTAATAAAGTGGTGGAAGCTTTACTAAAAAAATACAATGTTACCCACGGTATCTCTACTGCTTATCACCAACAAACAAATGGACAAGCTGAGGTCTCCAACAGAAAAATTAAATCCATACTTGAAAAGACCATTAATTTGAATAGAAAGGATTGGAGCCTAAGACTTTAAGACTTGATGATGCACTTTGTGCTTATCGAACAACCTACAAAACTCCAATAGGAATGTCCCCTTACCGATTGTTGTTTGGAAAACCATGCCATCTTCCAATGGAGTTAGAACACATAGCATATTGGGTTGTTAAGAATTGTCACATGAAAATAAATGAATCGGGTAAGCAAAGGAAATTACAACTACAAGAGCTGGAAGGAATTCGCAATGATGCCTATTAGAACTCAGAACTTACAAAGAAAAGACAAAAGCCTTCCATGATCTCGAGAAAACATTTTTCCATTGGCCAAAAAATTCTACTTTATCATTCTAGGCTTAAATTATTTCCTGGCAAATTGCGTTCTAGATGGATAGGTCCTTTTATTGTTACTAATGTGTTCTCTCATGGTGTAGTTGAAATAAGAAACTTGGACACCAGTAAGATTTTTAAAGTCAATGGACATCGTCTAAAACCCTTTTATGAAGGATTTCAAGTATATGATGTTGATCAGTTCTATTAGGACTGTCCTACTTACGCCAATTAAGTGATGAAAACGTCTAGCCAAAGACGTTAAAGAAAAGCGCTCTTGGGAGGCATCCCAATTTTTTTTAATTTAGCATTTATTTTATTTTATTTTTTGTTTTTATTTTGTGATTTTGTTTGACTTTTGGGCAGAAATGGATATTGTGTAAGCCATGGGCGTGCCTAGTAGAGTAAAGCAATATATCTTTGCAGTAGAGTTTTTGAAATAAAGCGTGCCCACGCTTTAATAATGCCTCTCTCTTCCCTTAAAGAATCTAGATTTGCCACCCCTCCTCCATGATGCTCTATCTCCAGGGTAGTCCTCTAACCTTCTTCTTTTATTGCTTTTGATTAATACATAAAGGACTATGCATACTTTAAGTGTGGGGGAGGGATCTCATTGTACTTTTTGTATATATTTCTTTCAAAAAAAATAAATTTTGATCTCTTTTAAATTTTGGATTCTGTCAATGCCTATTTCTATATGATCTAAATCATTATGCATTATTAAGATGAATTGAGGGAAACAAGGGATTGGCATAGATAGTTAAATTCTTATTCACTACGCAGTGTTTGGTTACTCTTGATTATTGATTGAATGGAGAATGTGTGAGATTTACCACATATTACCCACCCAGTAAGCTTTTGAGCCTTTGAGCACTTACATCATATCATGCTCATTTTCTTTGATTGTGTGATTGTCATGCATGGTTGATTCTTCTAGAACTTTCTTTGTTATACATGTGGATTGCCATGTGGTTTGGATGCATTAAAAGTAAGGTCATTTAACTAAAGCCAATTTTAAAACTTTCTAAAAAGCCAACCTTGAATTATTTCCTTAGAGAGCCAATTTTGAGCCTTAGCCTTTCATTGGCTAATTAGCCACAATATAAGCCTTGAGAAGATATTTTGTTAATTTTCCCTTCTTTTGAACCTTGCATTGGAGGAACATATATGGACTTGTTCGTAAGAAGTCTCGGCTTGTTACTTTAGAAAGGTTGGAAGATTTTGAAGATCGAAGAATGGTGTTGATAAGTTTTTTAAGGAAAATGGAGAGTTAAGGCTTGATATTATTCTAAAAAACAATAGAAATAAAAAAAAGAGTAGAAAAAAAGAAAAAAAAAAGAGAAGAAAAATCCTAAGCAATGTCAATGTGTTGTAATTATGAGAAAAGCTTAATCAAGGAAGAAAAGAAAGTGAATGAAGGAGGTGCAGTCTCGATTATTTAAAAAGTGATTTAAATGAAGGAATATGTGAAGTATTTAAGTCAAGCTGACATCTTTTTAGAGTAAGTTTGTGTAGTTCCTTCAATTAAATAGCCCAAATATCTTTTATATCCCACCTTATCCAAAGCCCCGCTACAACTCGTTTAAAGACCCTTACTTTACATTCGAATCATCGTGGTATCAACGCGATATATTAGCAAGCCTATGGTAAGGATCTTCTTTGTTTTGACTTGAGAGTATACAATTTAAACCTTAAACACTTTGAGCGTATTGAGTGATAAACTGCGAGAGTGTTAGGTCCCAACACATTTGAATTTCGAGAAAATTATCGAGGTAATTGATTGTTTGTGTTGGTTTGTGGAATTTACTCTAATTTTTGTTGGTTTCTTGTTACTTTGAGATTTAAATCTTTAAGGCACGATGTTTTTGGGTTGCAGAGTAGTGGATAAAGGTAGAAGAAGGGGTGGTGACGAGAGTAATTTAAGCTCTTGAATGCTTGAGGGCAAGCATTGTTTTAGTGTGGGGGAATTTGATAAGACGCATAATTGTCATTTATCTTGTGATATATTCCCATGATTTTTTGGTTTTAAATGCTTAATTTGCAGATATTAATTGCATATCGTGTTTGCTTAGGAAATATGATAGATATGGATATAAATGAGCTAAAAACACAAGTTAAGACGAAGGAAGCTAAAGTTGGAAAAAGTGAAGAAACCAGAAGAAGTATTAGCATAAAGCGTGGGCACGTTAAAGCTAAGAATCGTGTCCAAAAGACAGAAGTGCTGTTTTGTTAAGCCGTGGGTGTGCACAAATTCCGAAATTCAATCCTATTTTCCTAGCGTGTTCTCATAGCTGGCAGAAGAATTTAATTAGTTTTTGTAATTATTTTGGTGTCTTATTTCTTTCCTTAGTAGGTTTCTTATTTTAATTAGGAGACAATATTTAGTTGCTTTCTTTTAGGACTCCTATTTTTAGGAATAATTAGAGTTTTATTGTGCCTCTTGTTTTAGGCCTATAAATATTAGGTAAAGGTTAGGAAGAATGAACAACAAGAACACAACACATTATTTTCCTTCTCTTTTCTCCAAGTTAGAAGATTTTCTTTGCTCCATGGATTGCTAAGCTATTATTCTAGTTCAAGGTTATTCAAGGTTTTGATTCTTCAAGAATTGTGAAATCTAATTAATTTCTATTACTCTTTTATTCTCTGCTATTTATATATCTTCTATGCTTCATTATATTATTGTTGATTGATTAATACAAAGTGCACGCTATTTTAATTGATGAAACAATATACTGTCAATTAGAAAATCTAAATCCTTAATTGTTTAGGTATTCTAATATTAGTCGTAAAATAACATAGACGGGGTTTATGTTGTGGGGATATATAATCTAATTTAAATGGATCATGCTTATGTATCCACTTATTAGAATTGGGTCTCTCTAGTTATTAATGCTGTTAGTAAATTACATCATATGAGCTTATCTAGGGTTGTTTATCGATTAGAGAAATAATTTATGGTCGTACCTTGATTATCGACAAAGTAAGGAGAGATTGATTATTAGATCGTATCAATAACTATAACCAATTTAGTAAAGAATAAAAGATTTATTTTTGCATCAATGATCAATTCAGTGAATCAATTCTAAGAATATACTAAGACTAGATCTTTCTTAAATATTGATTTCTCCCTTAAATTTCTTTCAATACAAAAATCCAAACCCCCTTTCTTTTATTATTTGAAGAATTAAGTCTAATCAGTCTCTGTGAATTCGACCCTGCTCACCGCTATACACAATTTAATTTAAATTTGAGTAGAAATTATTTTTGTTGGATTCGACACCCTTCAATCATCCTCAGCATTATCCCGCACGCGTAAAGGCATAATGATATAAAGAAGCTATCATGTTGAATGTGCGACACTGAAAAGCAGTGGGAGAGTCCTGGTAGCTCACTTGGATAAGCCCGAATAGTAATCCGTTGAAGGTGAAGTTTGCCGCGTGACATGAAAAACTCAGAACTAATTCCGTTTGACTAATTAGAATAATTATTTGTCAAATCAGTCCCCAATAAATAAATAAAAGGGAAATAAATTGATTATCAAATATATAGACACTCTTAATTTGTAGTTGGACAGCATTATAGTCTTAGCACTACATTTTATGTTATTAATTATCAAGAAGTACCACAAGAGACATTAAAAATTTAAGCACCGAGTCAGTGGCTCGTTGCCGAACTTGGATATTAGACGCAGTAACGTTTTATCAACTTGACTTAAATGACAACTTTTACTCGAATTTTTATTTCTAACTCGATAAATTGTCACAAAATATAAACTTTTAAATCGACATCTTACCACTAACTTATATTTTATATAATTAAACAACCAACTTTTAATTTTATAACTAAATAATTTTATGTACCCTAGCTACAAATTAGAGATGCATATGTACATCACCCACAAAATATCAACACCCTTTCACTATATGAGTCACATGCTGCACAAATGCGCGGGGTTCACAACATACATGCGAGAAGCAAGAAATCAGGAAATTCTTTATCGCATACGCATGACCGTAAAGTAGCGGAAAAGGCTAATACACATTTGCAAAGTACAGGTCAGATGCCCACCAATTAGGACTTTGTAAGAGTATTTTCAAAGCGTTTTTCAAAAAATTAAACTATAAATTTATTAAAAATTTATGTCACCAAAATTTACTTTAACAAAAATAGTAAAATAGAATCTCCAATTTAAAAAGTCTTTTTCACTCTTTAAATATAAAAAGAAATAAAAGAACTCTTCAAACATACTTTTTAATATTTTATTAATGTAGTTTTGTGCTAATTTAAAATGATATTGTTGAAAAATAAAACATTTAATATATAATAATATATTAAAAATTAAAATAATAATATATTTGAAGAGGCTCTTAATAAAATTATTTTTATAGAGTTATTTTTAAAGAGACTATTAGAGATGCTACAAAGGGACACAAAGCAGAGATATCAGATATCTATATATTGGCTTTATGAGCACAAAGAAGACAATTCTGTAGTGCCCTTTTAGCCGATTCTCTCTCATAAAAATTTTCTTCCAATTTTATTTGTTATTAAATTTTTTTTATGCTAGCATAGATTTGTACTATGATTAGGATGGGTATATTTAATTGATTATATTGCATTTGTTCGTGCCAATTGACTCTATCAATATAATGCTTTAATATTAAATACAATTATTTCTATTGGATGCTTATTTTAATTGATAAAAATAAAGTTGAATTCTCAACATTATTTTTTGTTGGATTTACCTTATAGTTTGCTGAGAACGGATATAGGGTGCGTTTTGATGGATATATTCAGTGTTTTGACATTATATTTATTCATTCAACTAAAAAACTCAACTAAACAGCACCTTTGTATTTTAAATTGTTAAAATTATAAATATTTCTTGATTATGTGATTGAGCATGTGTAAGTTGTTATATTAATTAATATTATAATTTATGATGATCAAATACATACATGTAGGCAAATAATTATTTTGAAATTTGGATTTAGAACATGGAGTGGTACACACCAAGTATTTGTTAAATTGTTTAAGTAACCGTCCAAGAACATGTTTTAGCCACAGTTGGTAAAATCTGAGCAAGTTGGTAATGAGGAAAGTAAAGTACCAAATATTTTAAAATATAATTCAATACTTAATATTTTATAAGATTGATGGATGGTGTTAGTTTCCTATGCGGGAATATTGAATTATTCTTTAAAATATTTCAAATTTCACTTCATATTTTGAATAGATTCTTTTGATTAATGAATTAGGCTTGTATGTTAAAATTTGATGATTTAGAATTTCGATTAAATTATTAATTTGGAAGATATTTTGATATTTAGTACATGTTGAAGAACATATTGTAATTGATTAATTTGGTGAAAATAAGTAATAATTAAATTGTTTGAAATTTATGGTCAATTAAAATTAACAATTGTTTATGAAACTAATTAATAAACTAAATTAAAACAATTGTTTCTCAATTAAAAGCAATCGCAAGGGAAAAGAACACCACTTTGTACATAAATTGAAGATATTTTAATTAAATAAATCTCTCGACTCAATGATATAAAGTTAATGTTAGGACAGTCTTGAGATTGACCGAGTTTGCTCTCTAGGTCGGTTCAACAGGTAGGGCACTAAGATCTTGTACTTATTATTGTGTCATGTTCACCCATCAACAAAAGATGAGACGTAAAGATTTCTTCTACAGAACAAAACAATTTCAACTTATTAATTCAACCAGTCCCCTTCCTAAGTTTGGAAAGGTCCATACATAGGAAAGTGCTTTAAATATACAATACAACATAAAACAATATTTATATGCATAATAAGAGTTCAATCTGTGTATATACATAAGATCCCTAGTTATACAATTTTCTTCATCTTATTATAGTTGCTTTTGATCCATGGTAGTTTTAGACAACCAAAAAGCTATATTGGGATGATATCAGTATCTTTGTCTCTTGGTCCGGAGCTTCTTGTAAAAATAGATTTGAAGTGACAAGTGAATATTACTATGTGATCGTTGATAAATTTGCGCAGCCACGGCAACATACTGATAACAGCAGCCTTTATGTTTCGGAAAAAATAATGAGCTAGTGTTGCTAAGAAGAGGACACAGATGAAAAACACATGGCAGAGGGGCTTGTAAGGGAGAAACGCGGATACCAGGGAGACTGGAGTGAGAATTCCCAAGTAGACAAGAGCATGATTGATGATTGTTACATAGCGGGGAAAGTCTTTGGCCTTCACTATCATCCTCAGCATTATCCCGCACACGTAGAGGCACAATGATATCAAAGAAGTTATCATGCTGAATGGGTGACACTGAAAAGCAGTGGGAGAGCCCGGGAACCTCATTTGGATGAGACCGATTAGTAATCCGTTGAAGGTGAAGTTTGCCGCGTGAAATGGAAAGCTCAGGACTGATTCCGTTTCACTAATTAGAACATGATTATTTATCAAATCAGTCCCAAATAAATAACTAAAATAGAAAGAAATTGAGAATATATATAAAATTGATTGCCGGAAACGGGTAGCTAGAGAGAATATATAGAGAGAGTTGCACAGAAATTGGAGGGAAGACACCCACCCCACCCACCCACCCACCCACCCACGCACACATGCATGTATATACTTATAGAAAGAGTTAAGCAGAAATTGGATTGCCGGAAACGGGTAGCTAGAAATTTACGCAGAAATTGGATTGCCGGAAACGGGTTGCTAGAGAGAATATATAGAGATCGACAATTGTCTGGAAAATGGTAAAAGGAGCTAATACATACATATATACACTAACTAACAACTAACCAACCAACCTGATAGAAATATGTTGTAGTTGCAAGGGTTGAGCAGCAGTGTCTTCACCACCACCATTCTTTCTATCCGCCATCTCTCTCTCTCTCTCTCTCTCTCTCTCTCTCTCTCTCTCTCTCTCTCTCTGTGTTTCTTCCTCTAACTGTACATGTATATATATACATTTGCGCGCGATGGGTTGAGTCATGAGTGACAATTTTGTTTCAATATGTTTTGGCCGGGTAGGTGTACAGTGCACACAATTTAGTTCTTAAAAGTCAAAAACGTATCTATCAATCAGGTCGTTATCAAAATTATCCTTTTCACGTAACGGGTCCATAATATACATAACCAAAATGAGCCCAATTTTTTGGCCAGTATTAAAATTCACTTTATATATTTAAACTCACTTTTTATGCATTGTCTTTTTTTGGTGAAAACTTTTTATGCATTGTCGATACCTCTCGGAGATCAAATGAAGCAAACTAGTAGACTCATGGTTGAGTTTTTAAAAAATATTTTAGGTTTTTTTAAAAAAAATCGTATTTGGTTCACCAATTTTTAAAATTTCATTCAAATAAAAAGAATGTTTTTTGTTTATTTTTTCTTTTATATTTTAGAAAACTTTAAGAAATAAATAAATAAATCAAAGATTATATTTCTTGTAAGAAAAAAGAAAAATAATGTATTATGTACGAATCAAATTGAAAAACGTCAGTTTTAAAGAATTATATTTAAAAATAAATTTTAAGTTAAATAATTAAAATTCTAACCAAACGGGAACTAAGCTATTCTAATTTGTCAAAATGACTAGACTCGTCCTTCTTTCTTTTTTTTATTGGATTTTAAGGTGGGGGATTGATCTTATTAACAACAACAACAACAACAACTACAACAAAAAAAAAAAAAAAAAAAAAAAAAAAAAAAAAAAAAAAAAAAAACCTTGAAGGATATTACCACGTAGTCAATATATTATTTTATTGTACGGAGTGGAAAGTTCTCGCCAACATGTAGGGAGGAGAATTCAATAGAATTTTCTTAATTTTTTACTCATAGTTTGGTTGGTATTCTTAACCAACCTTATTTCATATATAGATCTAGGTGAATAGTTATAATCAGATTTATAAATAAATATTATTAAATTTGAATTTTTTTATTTATGTTTTAAATTTATATGATATGTCTAAGTATAAAAGTTTAGTAAGTAACCTTTAATTTAAATAATAATTATGACTTACGAATCCTTGAATAGGTAGATCGAATAACATTACAAATGAACTTTTAAACTTTTGTTCCTCATAAAATATATAGAATTAAAATAATAAAATCCAATATCAAAATAAATCCACACCTACCTGTTGTATTACTCTTTTTGTATCTCAAATCCTTCTTTTTCATTTTAAAGTCAAATGCATGCGCATGTGAATTAGGTTGGTGTTATTTTTTAAATTTTTTTTAATTTTTGCTTCTGCATAAACAATACTTTCCACTGCCGTGTCATTGAAAATTGAATTTCTTTCTTTCTTTCCTCTTTATATACCATTTAAACATCCCTATATATATATACTTTTTGAGGAGTTGAGGTTTGCTTTTGTTTAGCTTATTTGTGTTTCATAGTTTGCATATTATTTTTAATTCTTCTTTACATTACTGTATAAATTTGATTGTTTCCTTCTACTAAAAAAATAATTAAAAAATCAATTTAATATTCATATCTTATTTCAACTTAATTTTTAATTTCTCAAAGAAATCAATTAATTTACATATCATTTTCTATGTTATTGCTACCATCAAAAATATTCTTTAAAATAAAATAAAATAACAGAATATCCTTTACGTATCCAAACTCTTGCCAAAAAGAGCCAAATTTACACAATATTATGCATTGCTATATATATGTGTGTGTATTTTTTAGATGGACTAATTAAAAATAGAATTGCTATAATTATGGTAGATCAACATGCTAAGAAAAATTGAATCTTAATCATATAATTGTGTTCCTCATAATTACTTATACTGCTAATTGTTTTATTTAGTATATTATAAATTGAAAGTTATTATGATAATGCAAGTTCATGCGCATTATAATTATTATAATAAAGTATTTTCATATAGCATTGAAAATGTGACCATTGCGAATCTTGGTTTTTGAAATCTAATTCATATTCTTGGAAAATAATTAGCATGGATGTACTCACGACTGTGTAATATTTGTATATTGTTGATTAAGATGGCTGACCCAACTCGACCCGAATTTGACATTTTGGATTTAGAAGGACTTGAGTACTATTGGTGAGTTTTTGATGTAGAAACCATTTTTTGTGACAAAGGAATACTCTGCCACATTTGCTGGCCCAAAGACCCCCACATATAATGATTTCTTTATCATGTATATATAAATTCAAATAGACATGTACGACAAAATATATAGCTTAAAACAAAAACACGACATCAAAATAACAAGTATACCTATACAACCATACTACAAGAATCAAATCCCAAATAGGGTTTTCAATTGGCTCACCCCAAACCTCCTATCTCCTCTATACATATATCCATCAAAAATAAAAACAATAAAATTAAGACAAAAATTAAAAATAAATTACCTTTGTTTTCAAGAAGTAAAGAATTGGAGATCAATATTTTAGACAGCCTTCAAATTCTTTCTCCTAGCACTCCAAATCCTTGACAATGTGACAGAGAATTTCGTTATGGTTAGTAACCAAAGCGATAAAATCAAAAGAAATATGTAAAAGTCAATTTTAAAAATAGACATCGACCGTCTCAAATTAAAAGTCTCACTTTAACTTTGGACAAATGAATAATTATTAATAAAAGGATATTCAAATAATTATAATGGTGAGAGGGGTGCATAATTGTACCCAAACAAGAAAGTGAGAAGTGAGATCCTTAATTTAAGACTAAAGACATGAAATATAAAATAAGTTAGACCAATACCAATTAGTTTAATAATGGCATATTAGTCATCAAATAAAGCATGGGCCTTTCAATTGGATTAATGTATATATATATAGCCGTGTGATATGGATCCTCAATCCATCATCACCAGAAAATTTGGAAATATAATTTCCAAGCTCCCTAGCACAACCTCCTTCTTTGTTTAAAAAAAAAATAATAAAAAATTTTGAACCAACAGCTTATTTTGTAATATAATCAAGTAGGCCGGGTTTTAGTTAACGAGCAGTTTGACCAAGATTGATACAAAACTAATTATTATATTTATTAGTATTTTTACATATAAGTAGTTGTAATCTTGTAAAATGATGTATTTTAAATATTTAAGAAAACTAAAAATACACTGACAAAATGTTATTTGATTAAAAAATTAAGTGATTTTTAACATTCAATAATCCAAAAAAATATATATATAATAAAAAAAATTAAAAAAAATTCAGAAACAAACTGAACTTTATAAAAGAAAGTATAATTTGATCACTATTTTGAAATCACAATCGATGGGCATTGGCAGATCCCACAAACCATTTTTTTTTTTGGTCTACCCACAAACCATTTAGGACATTTGAAAAATGCAAGATACGAGCAGTTCTGTTATTGGAAAGAATATATTAATTAAAAGCCTTATATGAAACATAACCAGCAGTGGAAAGCCTTGATTTTCACAGCATGATAATCAGTCAAAATATACTGCGAAATGGAAGGAAAGTAGAACAATCTTACACCAACAGTATCCTTAACTGGGTTGAACCTCAAAAAAATACATTATGACTCACAAGTTTCATTTTCATTTTGCATTCCAACTTTCTTTCTAGGAGCAAATAGTATACCACCAAACAACACATTTTTCACGAGAGAATTTGATATCCAGGTCCTCATTATTCAGTATAAAGTTGAATACGAGATGGCAGAAAATGAGCTAAACATCTTTTTGTTGGGTCCAAAGGGCTTTCACTTGATCAAATTTCTATTCGAAAATATACTTGTTAGAATATATTGTGCTTCCTTATTTTTAGTTTTCATTATTGTAATCAGTTTCCTTAGTTGAGTAGGAGATTAGTTAGGGTTAACAAGTCCTAATCAGTTTCAGTTTCCTTTTTCCCTTATGTATAATCCTTTAAATAGGGTCTTCCTGTATCAATTGAGATCATCCAATTCAATACAATTCATTCTCTCTCTAGAATATTTGACTTGGTATCAGAGCCGTTAATCCTCATTATTAGGGTTCACATAGACCGACTTTGTCGTTAAAAAATGATTGTCGTCCTTATTCCCGTCAACTCATAATTTTTAAATTGCTTCCTTCAAACACCTCTTATCTATACGAAAAGCTTCCTCACTCAAAACGATTAATCTGGCGTTTGAATCATCCCGATTGGGCCTGTCACGAGCCCCCACTCATCGCCATAATTTTCGCCTTTTCGATTGTCCAGATCTGTACCTACATACCCCGATCCTTAAAATTTTTGAACCCACCTCTTTGTCTAGTCTAGACGATCCAAACGCCGTCAGAATCACCTCCAAAAACCTCTACACACTCTCACACACGGCCTAAGGTTACTGGCCACCTCCACCAAGCGCTCTAATACGCACCTCTGCCGTCCCGTTAACTTTAACGGCGTCAACTAACGCCGTTAGTTGTTACCGTTAAAGTTAGCGGCGTTAGTTTTGTTACCGTCAAATCTAATGGCGTCAAGTCAGAAGTTTCAAAAATTATAATTTGACCCAAAAAGTTTAGGTTATTCAAAGTTTTACCCCAAAAGTTTTGGTTATTTGCAGTTTGACCCCCATAAGTTTTCGTGACTTGTGTTTTGGTCCAGAAAGTATCAACAGGTTTTGATTATTTGCAATTTGACCCCCAAAAGTTTCAGTGACTTGTGTTTTAACCCAAGATTTTTTGTCCTTTTTTAATTTTACCCAAAAGTTTCTTTTGGCCCCAAAAACCTCCAGTTTTCAGTAGATAACATCACAAACTTTTGAGACAACTCACATTTAATCCCGCTACGTATCATTGTAGGGGATGCAAGTGAATCACAGGTCCAGAAGGTTGAGGTGTTTGTTCGAAGAAATAAAGATTGAACTATACAAGAATGACAGTTGCCTAATTCTTATGTTCAATCTAGATATCGGTAGACAAAAGGAATTAATATGTGGCATATCATTTAAGGTTGTATCGTTTTGACCTTTATACCCTTTGGATAGTAGTAATGTCTTACTAGAGACCGCTTACTATTTGTATAATTAAAACGGGCTTTTAATTGCACTGCCAAAGGAGTATAAACCTACAGGGTCGCATACCAAAATGAATAGGATCAAAAATGAATTGGGCTTGGCCATAGTTGGACTCGGGCCTAATTCGTTTTATTGCTTAGGGTTTCTTATTAGGGTTTCCTTTAAAAAGAAAAACCGTTAGTCTCCTTAGTTTCAAGCAAAAAAAGAAGAGGCAAAATAGAGAGAACCCTAAAATCGTGTGCTAGTACACCAAGCAAGGATCCGTTCTCGTTCGTGTGTGCATACCGTAGAGGCGTCGTATTTTCTACGCTAAGACGACAACAACTAAAGGATTTGATCCGCCGCTTCAAAAGGTATATTTTCTGTCGATTAATATTGAACAGTATAGATCTTATGGTTTAATGATTAGTGCAGTTTATTGTGTATATGATGCATGTTCACTGCCCTAATTCCCTACACCCGGGAACCTCACTTCGATGAACCCCATTAGTAATCCGATGAAGCCGAAGCTAGCAGCATGAAATGAAAAAATCAGAAGTGATTCGAAGTTTGTAGCATGAAATGAAAAACTCAGAAGTGATTCCAGTTCACTAATTAGAACAATTATTTATCAAATCAGTCCCAAATAAATAAATAAAAAAAAAAGGGAAAGAAATTGAGAATATAAAATTGCCAAGGCCAAGTCAATTGGGGCTTGTTATGTTTATGATATTGTTTGCTTCAGGCACGTACGGTTTTACTTTTACTCTTTAAATTGATCAAAAAATTATACAAGATTTTAACTCAGTGGATGCAAGAGTTTCGTAGAAATTAAATAACACAATAGTATAAATCTTAAGGCAATGATGGATTAACGCCAATCCTTAACTAATGTATCACAAATCAGAAAAATTATGATAACTTATTAATTAGTTGAATTTTAATATAGTTCAATAAAACTGAGAATCATAAATTTCAAATTCTTATACTCTAGGACCGTCAATGAACTACTTTGACACACGGTCAATAAAATAAATACAAGTGTTGCCAAAAGTGGCTGAAAGTAGAAATAGATTAACAAACATAAACATCATTGCAGATACAAATAAACAAGTGATAAGAATTATTTAATAAGAGCTGGGTTATAGTTCTCTCACTTTAACAAAAAGAAGGGATTCTCATTTGGATGATTAAATAGATAAATTTTTTTATGAAAATATTTATATAGTGAGTAGATCACCTTCACCAAATTTCGTATAATAATTCGAACCCAAATCAAACTCAATAATTATGTTTACGAACCCATTTTTTTACTAAAATACTTCTCCATTCTGTTTTGATATTTCGGAAAAGTTAAAAATGATATACTAAAATTAATTATATATTTTGAAATATCTTTTGATATATAATCTAAAAAAAATGAAAACTATGTTTCAAAAAAAAAAATTGGGTAGTGAAAAACGGCTGCCTAAAGGAGAAAGAGAAGAAAGTGAAAACTTAATATCTATTACAAACTTAAACCCTGAACTTATAATGCTAATTGCACGAAGCCCCTGCGCATGCCTGACCAGCCACTGCCTGCTTCAAAAATATTACATCCCCTGCCCCTAAACTTATCAGCTAATTACATAATCACCCCTCAACTTTTCCTTCCCACACATAGACCCTTGTACTCTCTGAAAATTTTTAAAAAGTTCAGGTGGGGCCATGGCCCCACCTGGCCCCCACGTGGGTCCACCCCTGAGGTGATCTACTTATTATATAGATCATCTCTACAAATTTTCATAAAAATAATTCATCTATTTACTAGTCCAAATGGTAATTCCTTCTTTTTATTAAAATGAAAGAATTATTTTTTTATAACCTAACTCTAATATACATATATTTATATATAGAATTTGGATCTAGTACGGACTAGTCGCGACAGTTTTTTGTTGATAAAATATTGGAGAGATGTTTTTAGCGACGAAAACTGCTAAAAGTGCGGTCCATACGTACAGATTGGTTCGTACGAAATCCTGACTGTATGTATATATATAATATCATTGGTCTCGCATCAACAAAACAAACTATATCTTCTATATATGGAATGATCCTGCACGTACGAAGTAATTGATTAATGGCCCCAATTAATCACACGTACATTTAGAGGGAAAAGGGTGGCTACTCTATATTAATAGTGCATCTCATCTCAAATGGTTAGCTACGTTCCATATTATCTCATAACAGAGAGAGTTGCGATGTTCACTCCCGCTGACACATCATCACATACATTCTCTCCGACGAAAATCTATTTCTGTCTACCCAATTTTCGCTGGAGGGAAGACACCCACTCAAGCACAGATGCATGTATATATATCTATAGAGAGAGTTACACAGAAATTGGATTGCCCGAAACGGGAAGCTAGAGAGAATATATAGAGACAATTGTCTGAAAAAGGGTAAAAGGACCTAATACATGCATACATACATACATACACTAACTAACTAATAACTAACCAACCAAACTGATAGAAATATTTTGTGGTTGCGAGGGTTGAGCAGCAGTGTCTTCACCACCACCATTCTCTCTCTCTCTCTCTCTCTCTCTCTCTCTCTCTCTGCGTGTTTCTTCCTCTAACTGTGTATTGCGATGGGTTGAGTGACAATTGTGCTTCAATATATATGTTTTAGGTAGGTATAGACAGTTTAGTCCTTAAAAGTCAAAAACATATATCTATCGATCTGGTCATCAATCTGGTCGTTGTCAACATTATCCTTGTCACCAAATTAAACAGGTCTATAATGTATACATCCCAATACCTTTGCCCCAATGAGTCGAACTTGGTGTTGTCAAAGCTTGGCCCGCATTAAAATTCACGTTACATGTTTATATGTTTAAACTCAGTTCATACGCATTGTCGATAGTCCTCGGAGATCAAATGAACCAAACTAGCTAGTAGACTCATGGTTGAGTTTTCAAAAAATATTTTAGGCATTTTTTTTTAAAAAAAAATTCGTGTTTGGGTCACCAATTTTTAAAATTCATTCAAATAAAAAGAATATATTTTTTTCTTTTATATTATAGAAAACTATAAGAAATAAAAATAAAGATTATATTTTTTTGTAAGAAAAAAGAAAATTAACATACTGTATAAAAATCAAATTGAAAAATGTCAGTTTTAAAGAATTATATTTAAAAATAAATTTTAAATTAAATAATTAAAATTGTAACCAAAGAGGAACTAAGCTATTCTAGTTTTTCAAAACTAGTAGACTCATCCTTTTTAATTTCTTATTTTTTTTTGTACTGACAGACTAAGTTCTATGAACTATGAAGTATATATTCATAACTAGTTGATTATCGCAATATCGCGGTGGAGTTAATTGGATTCTAAGGTGGGGGATTGATCTTATTAACAGAAAAACTGAAGAATATTACCATGTATTCAATATATTATGTTATTGAACGGCGTGAAAAATTAATTTAGTTCTTACCATACATGAAGGGAGGAGAATTCAATAGATTTTTCTTAAATTTTTACTCAAAATTTGTATGGTGTTCTTAACCAACCTTATTTCATAGATCTAGGTGAATAGATATAATCAGATTTATAAATATTATTAAATTTGAATTTTTAGATTTATGTTTTAAATTTATATGATATGTCTAAGTATAAAACTTTAGTAAGTAACCTTTAAATAATAATTATGACTTACGAATCTTTGCATGGGGTAGATCGAATAACATTACAAATGAAATTTAACTTTTTGTTCCTCATAATATATATATATAGAACGAAAATAATAAAATCCAATATCAAAATGAATCCACACCTGTTGTATTACTCTTTTTATATCTCAAATCCTTCTTTTTCTTTTTCTTTTTCTTTTTCTTTTTGAATTAAGTTGAAACATAATTGTTGGTGCTAAAATCTGGAAGGGTATTTTAAACCACACAGTCGAATGATCGGATCAAATGATTGATATAATAAATGCAACAAGTCAACAAAGTCAAAGATGTATAGAGTTAGGAGCTCAATTTTGCCTTGTTATTGATATAACTAAGCTATTACAAACTCACAAAGATCTCTCTAGCTAGTCTATCCTCACGATATTACAATGAGAGTATCTAGCTTCTCTGTACTTAGAGCTCAACTGTGTGTCTGATCTCTTTCTCTCTCTTCAAGCTATTCTCTATGTGTTGTCCTTGACTGTTTAGTAGTAATTGTGTTATTGAGTTAATCCTTAGGTTGTTGAGAGAAGTAAATGCTACTTATATATATATGACTGAGAGAAAACGTATGGCCAGAGTTCCCATAGCAGGTCTGGGGCCATGCTTTGATCATCACCAACTCTGACCTTACTTCTCCATGAATTCCAGTGCATTAAATCCAGTTGGTGTGTATTTTTACATTTAATGAGTGTGAGGGGAGCTTTACGCGGTCTGCAGAGTAGGTGGCAATCACCATACCTCTGCCAACCACTATAGTTGAACAGTTAGGCGAGGGGAGCTCCAGGACTCGCCAAAAGAGCTCTAAAGCCCGAGCTCCAAAATTTTTTGTACGTAATTAACTCTCAAGCAGGAGTCCAACTTATGACAGGCTCTACGCTTCTTGTGGTGACCTAACAGGGCTCCTTCGAGCTCCTCCCGCTGGGACAGACCTAATTGCTGACATGAACAATCACGTGTCAACTCGTGGTTGGGGAGGTAGATTGGATTACTAATTTGCACCATTAATTGCCCCTTATCATTGCCATTTAACTAGGTAAACTGATTGGGGAGGATAAAGTTCTTGTTTGATTCTAAAAGGTATTATGCGCTTCGTTTAGTGGACAGCACGTGGCAGGAGCTCTTTACAGAGGTCGGGTCTGGCAACTTCGTCAGATTTGGTGGAAGGTCCAAATGCTAAGGTTTTTAACCTGATTATACGACCTGTCGTTACTACCCCAAGCTTTTTGGCATGATCGTTATTGTTCGAGGAGGTCATACGAGGCAGTTCTTTATTCCTTGGAAAACGTGTGATCGCGCGATAGTGGGTTTATGAGTGGATAGTTAAAGCTTTGAATAGACACTTAACTTCTCCTACACACCTTATACAAACACTCTTACCTTAAGAGAAAATTTTTACTTTTCATATCTCTCCTTCTCTTGAACCCTATGTGCTTTAAAGCTCACACAGCCTCACCCTTCTCACTTTTCGTTACTCTGGCTTACAAACCTTCTTTAGACTGTAGTTTTAGGAGACTTTTTAGTGTCTCTTTAGTATACTTCATCAAGCACATTCCCTATTTCGCTCCTACTAGTTCTTTGCACACCATAGCCCTCCTCATTGACCATTTTACCAGCCATGGCCAGAACTTAGAGATGCCTCCCAACACAGAGTAGGGTTCTTCTGTGGGAGATGCTCACACTCTCCCTGAAGTGAGGTCCATAGAGATTATGGATAGGGAGGAAGAGATAATGCGCATTTGCTTTCCTCCCCATGTATCCAACGATACCAAATATATTGAAAAGTTCATGGAGTACCTCAGTTCCTTGGCCGTCTTCCACATGCCATCAACCTTCTCTGCCCACGACATTCTGACCTTTAGGAGAAAGTACCAAATCCCTAATTGTGTTAAGATTAGGGCTCCAGGCCAAGAGGAGAGGGTTTGCTACTACAGGCCTGGGGAGGTCTATTTTTATGAAACCGCCTTTGAGCACGGGCTGAGATTTCCTATGGAAGACCATGTTAGGGAGCTACTAGTGACCATGGACCTCGCCCCAGCATAGGTCAGCTCCAATATATGGTCCTGCCTCATTGGAGCGGTGCTGATCTTTAGAGCCATCTCCGCTGGGAGTCACGACATAAGTATGGAGGAGTTTGTCACACTCTTCTAGCCTAAGGACAGCGGTGGGAAAAATAAAGGTGTCTTCAACTGCCCCTCGAGGTTGGGGTCCTCAAAAATCATCTTCGGGCTACCAGATAGCATTCTAAACTGGAAGAAAAGGTTCTTCTATGTCTCAGGTGTGGACTAGGAGCACGCTAAGGGTTTCTTTTTGAAACACTACGTCAACATCGTACCTCCAGGAATGCTATGGAGATATGGATTAGGCTGCAGGCTCAGCAATACCGACCCCAATATCTTTACAGTGGGAGATCTTTCACCTTTAGATGTGCTTTTACTTTTCGAGCACAATGACCCCAGAGCTATTGGCCTCGAAGGTCGCTAAGAAGGGGGCAGTGATCAAAGTGACAAAGGTTTTACAGCCCTACCGGGAGAAGACCAAGATGAAAACTGAGCTGCCTCTCATTGAGATAGGATATTGGCGGTGGCCCCCCTCCAACAAGTGCCTGTAGCACTCAAGAGAAGTAAGCTCCTTTTCTTTATCCTTTGTTTTTAAACTTTTTGAGCTCCATTAGTGGTTTCGGCTCTTACTAACTTTATTTCCTTCCCTTTTCATCTTAAAGCTGACTTTCAAAATGGACACCAAGAAGGTCACCAAGAAGAGGAGTGCATTGTCAAGAGGCCTGCCTCTTACTAAAAGATCTAAGGGACCCGAGGTGGCTAAAACGGATGCCCAGCCTCAACCAAGGGCCCCCAAATCGCTGAAGTTGCCGTGTCCTCTAGAACCTCTCGCCCAAAAGATGTTCACACTTAGGTGGAATTGATGAGTTCCCCTATGGAGGACTTACCTCTTCTCAGCCTGAAGAAAATAGCTTTGGAAAAGAAAGGAGACCCATAGATCGAGACTTAAAGCTCAGGCAGTGATGGAGCCGTTGCTGCGGAGGAGGATGGTGTGGTAGTAATAGGGGCCAATGACACTCCTGATCATACCTCCTCTCCCAAGGAGGTAAGTGAACGTATGCGAGAGCCTAATCCCCAAGATGGTTTTGGCTTTTTCATGAAGGCCTACACACTCCCCCCTCTGTCGCAAACAATCCTAGAGTAGGCAAGGGAGAAAGGAACGAGCTCACTGGCCAGCTCCTTCAGCCTTACGTCGAGACTCTCCAAGTCTTTAGGCTGCTAAAAAGCCAACTCCTTACATTTATAGAAGCCAGTCATAAAGGAATTTGATATTCTTAGCAAGGGGCCCTCAGCACCACAAAACTCCTCTATGGCTTTGGACTTCATTATAGGGATGGATTTTTTCAACTCCTTCAGCTCTTTTTCCAAGTCAGAGAGCTAAGTGCGCATAGCCTATTAGTGCTAAAGTGAAGTGGACAACTTGAGATCCTTCACTGCTAGCTAAGTTTGGGCACTTCTCATTGCCTTTTCGGCATCTTCCCTACCTTTGCGCTCTAATTCTGTAGTTTTTAGGCCATCTCCAAAACGGGCCCAGCAGTGTGGAGCTCTCTTCTAGCTTGGATCAGCTCAGACTTGAAGTCGAAGTTCTCCTGCTTTGTGGCCTCATGCTCCTACGACAAAGCCTTGTACGCAAACTCCAATTGGCCGAACATGTCATTAAAACTGTCTACTTTACTCTTCAAGCCTTTTGTCTTGATTCTTGATGAGCTCCTCCTGAAGAGCCTTGTTGCTAACTGTGCTTAAGCCCTCTTCAGCCAAGTGAAGAGTAGAGAAAATTAGATTCATGGCCTGCAAAAAAAATAGAGAAACAGAGTTATGCAAGTAAAGCATGAAAAGGAAAGCCTAGGAAGACAAACGACACGTACAAAGGAAGAAGGAACCTTATCCCAACTACTGCTCATCCCCACCGCTAGCTCCTTTATCAACCCTTGAAGGGGAGGGCTCGCCAATCTCCCACTTGATCAGTACAACGGGCTCTTCTGCCCTAATCAACTAGAGCATAAAAAATATATCAGACCTCTTCTCAGCAATTTTTGCCTCCAACTCAGGTGTTAGTTCTATCTCAATGTAATCACTTTCTTTAATAATGAAATGAACAATTTTGTTTTGAAAATTGTCTGTTGTTTGTTTTATTTTTCTTTAATTCTTGTCTTCGCTTTTGTTTAAGTTATAATATAAGATGTATTGAGCTCTGTAATACTCTAATGCCCCCACAACATATAAAAAAATTAAGCAGAAGTAAGGAAGATAAACAAAATGCCTCAAGAAAGGTCTTTACCATATTAATAAGAGGTCAATGACCTAGTGGATTTCATTGAACTGGTTGTTATTAAGTTTCTCAATACGAAATGGAATTCTCGTCATGCCCCCTAAGCTTTAAGCAAAGTTCGTTAAGAATTCTCAAATGTCATTTGGACTCCTCAGTGTATAAGTGTGCTCATTGAGCTAGCAGTTACTACGCATACCTCTTCAGGCCTGTATTGAGGACCTTTAATGCTTAGTGACTGACCTATATGGTGATAGGAGTTTTTTTCAAACTCTTTGGTGTTTCAAAAAGAAAACTTGTTCTTTTTTGGCTAAGTCTAGAGTAGAGTCATGCCCCCTTTTGACTTAGCCAAATTCTAATAGTTTTCTCATTTGTTACCAATCCTCCTCAGTTGTAAAATTGATCTCTTTGTGACAAGGTTTTCACAGAGTGGAAGTGTACTCAATGAGCTGGGCACTTACTAAATTGGCCTCTTTGTAAATTTTTACAGAGTGCAAGTGTGCTCAATGAGTTGGATACTTACTAAACTAACCTCTTTGTGAGAGGATTTTTATAGAGTGCACTTTACAAGTAATGTAAGTACCAAACAAAATATTTCATATACATTTTTCTTAGGAACAACTATTACAAAAGTACAAAGTATATCAGCTCAAGGAAAGTATCTCTTAAGGTGCTCTATATTCCATAGTCTCGTGAGCTCCATGCCGTCTACAGTCCTCAAATAGTATATGCCAGGTCTGCTGACCATGGTGATCACATAGGGACCTTCCCATCTAGCAACGAGCTTGCGGTGTTCAGAAATCTTGGTTGCTAGGATGAGTTTTTAAAGTACCAAGTCGCCTACACTCAGACTTCTGTGTTTGATCCTTTTGTTGTGACTCTTGACCATGCTTTTTTTATAGGCTTCCTCTTTGATACGAGTTTGTTCTATCTTTTCTTCAAGGAAGTCTAAATTAGCTATCAAGCCTTCGTCATTACGAGCTGGGTCATGATGGTTTATTCCGTACGTTGGTCCTCCCATTTCCACTAAGATAAATACTTCAGTTCCATAGGTCAAGGAGAAAGGAGTTTCACCAGTTGGACCTCTGATGGTGATCATGTAAGCCTCTAAAATCGATAGGAGCTCTTCAGACCAATTTCCTTTAGCATCATCAAGTATTTTCTTTAATGAACTCGGTAGGGTTATGTTAGTGACATATGCTTGGCCGTTGGTTTGAGGATGGACAGGCGAGTTGTAATGGTTTTCAATTTCATGTCCTTTACAGAAGTCTCTAAAGAGGTTGCAATCGAACTATTTCCCATTATCGGTGATCAGCACCTTTGGGAGGCCAAATGGCAGATAATATTCCTCCACACAAAGCTCTGGATCTTCATGGTGGTGATCGTGGTGCTTCTGCCTCAGCACATTTCGTAGAGTAATCGATGGCTACAACTGCAAACTTCTTTTGTCTTTTACCAAGAGGAAAGGCCCAACTATGTCCATGCCCCATTGAGAGAAAGGCTAGGGGTCGTCAGTACTGCTGGGAGCTGTTGGAAATTGGTAAACCACTGGCACTTGTCATATTTTCTCACGAGCTCTTTGTTGTCTTATAGGATGGCATGCCAAAAGTAGCCTTGTCTTCCAACTTTGAGGGTAAAAATGGAAGGACATACCACATTTGTACAGGGTTGCCTCAATGACCACATATCTATTAGAAATTTATTTTATTCTTTTGGCCATCTTCTTATCTTTTGAAGGAATTCCACTCTTGAGGTAGTCCAAAATTAGATTAATCCAACACTTGCAGACCTGCACTGGGGCCACGTCTAATTCTACGAGCTCCTCAATAGTTTTTCTTTCCAGGTACTCTATGTACCGCCGTTGGGAACTTCTGAGTATGAAGCAAGCTTGGCCAAGCGGTCTGCTTTATTATTCTGAGCTCGTGTGACCTTGACAAAGGGCAAATTCATGTATCTCTAAGCTATTGCCTTAGCCTTAGCCAAATAAGTATCCATGTGATCTTTTTTTGCCATGTTGTAACCAAGTATTTGGCCAACCATGAATTCAGAGTCGTTGTAGACCACCATCTATCTTGCCCCGGGTCGCTAGCTATACCCAGACCTGATATGATGACTTCGTACTTAGCCTCATTGGTGAAAGCCTTGAAGAGAAATTTTAAAGCTATCTCCAGGGTGTTAGCCTCAAGAGTGATCAATACTAGGCCAGCTCTAGAACCTTTTAAGTTGGAAGCTCCATCTGCATGAAGATTTTGTATGGGAATTTTTTGTTGAAAGTTTAGCGAGGTGGTGGAGCTCGAGGTGCCTAGGTCCACAGGTCGTAGCAATTTTAATGGTTCGGTGATATGTTTCTCATCATAGGTGAACTCTGCTACGACCATGCCTTTGATCGAGGCTGAGGCTTGTAATTGACACGAACTGTCCGAGCTTTATGGCCCAAATGGCTAGTCTCCCTGATTTCTCTAACTTGTCAAGAACCCATTGCAATGGTTGGTCTGTGAGCACGTCAATGGTTTGGGCCTATAAGTAAGGCCTCAAATTCCTGGAAATGATGAGAAGTGCGTAATCCAACTTCTCTAATGTTGGCTAATTTAGCTCCAGATCATGGAGGGTTCTGCTCGTGTAGTAGACTGGTAACTAAGCCCCTTCCTCATTTCTCATAAGAGCTGAGCTGATTGCTGTTTATGATACTGCCAGGTAGAGGCTTAGAATTTCCTTTTTCTTTGGTGAACTGGGAAGAGGATGAGCTCCCATATATTGCTTGAGCCGCTGAAAAGCCAACTCGTATTCTTCTGTCCATTCGAAGGCTTTCTTGAAAGCTTTGAAGAAGGGATGGCACTTGTATATAGCCTTGAAGATGAATATATTTAGAGATGCCACCCTTCTTACCGGGCTTTGGACCTTCTTTGACTTGGTTGGAGATCTCATGTTGACCAGGGCTTGGATTTTTTTAGGGTTGGCTTCGATTCCCCTATGAGCCACCATGAAACCCAGGAACTTCCTTCCTCGTACTCCAAAAGCACCCTTAGCCAGGTTAGGGACATAACATTTTGCCAAAGTATGGCGAAGGCCTGATTGAGATCTGCCACATGGCTAAAGGCTTTTAGATTCTTGACCATCATCATCGACGCACACTTCCATGTTTATGCTGATTTTATCCTTGAACAATGTGCTCATGACCCTTTGATAAGTAGTTCTGACGTTTTTAAAACCAAACGGTATGGCCTTATAATAGTAAATGCCTTCATTGGTGATGAAAGAGATCTTCTCTTCATCTTCAGGGGCCATCCTGACCTGATTATAGCCAGAATATACATCCATAAACCTTAGCATTTCGTGGCCTGCGGTTGCATTTACTAGCTAATCAATCTTTGGGAGTGGGAAGCTATATTTTGGGCAGGCCTTGTTAAGATCATTGAAGTCGACACACATTCTCTACTTCCCACTGTGCTTCTTGACAAGTACCACGTTGGAAAGGCACTTTGGGTAGTGGACCTCCCTAATAAAACCAGCTCTGATGAGCTTCTAAACCTCTTCCTTTGCAGCCATGTTTTTCTCTGCTATAAAGTTTCTCTTCTTCTGCCTCACTAGCTTAAAAGCTGGAACAAAATTAAGCCGGTGTACTATAACATATGGGTTCAGCCTTTTCATGTCATCATGGGGCTAGGCTAAGACATCAGCACTAGCCCGTAGGTCCTCAACCAACTTGCCTCTGAGCTCCTTGTCCTTCTCTCGGGGGTCTAAGGTATTAATCTCCCATTTTTCTGGAGCACGAGGCCCTTTGGTGTTAGCCAACTGATGTGCCAAGAAATTGGTACAATATAAACCACTAATTTATACTTTGGAGAGCATATATTTTTATATTTATTATATTTTTAGTGCTTTTCAGGTGTTTGAAATTAAATCAAGAAGATTTCAAAGGAAGAAGAGATTCATTGTGCGCAACGCCTTTATTCAAGAAAAGTTTGACACTGGTCCGTAAAGAATTTGAAGAAAACTCCAGAGACAAGTTTTAAATCTTTGAGTTAGCTTCGCATATGAGAAAACCCTATGTCAATTGGATTTCGGAGCGTATAGTTATGGTACAAAAACAATCAGCGCACCAAAGGAACAAATTCCAGTGAAAATGTATTAGTTTGTTGAATGTGGAAATTTTCATTAGTAGTGGGCCTAGCCCATATGGCAAACACATTGGGCAATTAATTTGTGGGCATGTACTGAACTCTCTCCATCAGCATAATTAGTTTTTTTTTACCTAGCCTTGTCCATTAATAGGCCCATATGAACTAAGGCCAAAGCCACCCATTTAATTAAAACCCTAAGAGGGCATCTCTCAATAATAAATAACAGCAGTCAGCCGTGGGATTAGAGAGGAGGGAGCCACAGACTGTTCTTTTCTAATTTTTTTTCTATAAATCCTTTTGTGTTCTTCTTGGGTTTTTATTGTTGATTGGATGCTTGTATACTATTGCAATTAATTCAGCACTACTTTCTTTCTTCAATTTATTTATGCATATTCAAGTAAGTATTTAGTTTATTTAATTAGTTATTTTTAATTAATGTTTTCTTTTTGAATTAAAAGCATGCTAGGCTAGGTTATTTTATAGGGTTGAGGATGATTATATATGATTGATTCCATTGCACATATTCATGCCAATTGACTCTGCCAATTTAATACTTTGATGTTAAAAATAATTCTTTCTATTGAATGCCTATTTTAATTGATAAAAATAAAGTTGGATTCTCATTATAATTTGTTGGATTTAGTTTATGATTTGTTAAAAGCGGATATAAATTGTGTTTTGACGGATATAGTGAGTATTTTGATTTTATACATAAGTTTGGCCGTTGAAGAATTAATAATTCGACTTTAAAAATTAATTGGGCTTAATTGATTTTATTTTCCACATCTAATAGAGTTAAAAGACCAAATTAGTGTGAGACCAAAAGTAGAGTTTATTAGGTATGAATATTATGAACATGATATCAAATATATGACTCTGCCACCCTTATATTTTTAGTAATTAGTTGTTTTTCTAATAGTTTTTTAATTGATTATTTAATTAGTATTTTATTAATTAATTATTTTGTTAGTATTTTTAGTTGATAAACCATTAACCATATCTAAACTACATTAGGAATTAATCAAAATTAGTGAGTGGTAAACATATCAAGTTCCTTGGGTTCGACCTCGCACTTGCTGATGCTACACTATATACCGATTCATGCACTTGTAAGTAAATAAACAAATTTTTTACGCAACAAGTTTTTGGCGCCATTGCCAAGGACTTGAAACTCATCCCATCATTCTAAGATTTAGATTAAATCTAATTCAAAACCTAGAACTTAATCCTTTGCTTGAGATAGGAACAATGGCTGATGAACAAGTAAAGACAAAGACCTTGAAGGAGCTTTTCTCTCCTATTACCACCAAACCAACTTCACGTATAGTTTTACCTCCAACCACTACAAATCATTTTGAGCTTAAACCGCAGGTAATGCAACTTCTTCCCCTTTTTCATGGAATCAATCAAGAAGATCCTTATCTCCATATTAAAGTTCTTTTAGAAATTTATGCTACCTTTAAGTTTCAAAAATTTTTAAATGAGTTAGTTCATTTACGATTGTCTCCTTTCTCCCTAAAAGGAAAATCAAAGGCATGGCTCAATTCATTTCCTTCTAGGTCCATTAATAGTTAGGAAACTTTAGTTTTCAAATTTTGTACTAAATTTTTTTCCATGTTAAAAACGAATGAACTTCAAAAACAGATATCTGATTTTTGTCAAAAAGATCATGAAAAATTCTTTTAATCTTGAAAAAGATTTAAGGACCTACTTCTCAGATGTCCCCACCATGGTTTTGAGACATAGACAATAGTACAATTCTACTACAATGGATTGACTCAAACTAATCGCAATATTATTAAGTCAATGAATAGTGATACTTTTTTTAGTCTCATAGAAAATGAAGCTTATAATTTTTAAGAGAATCTTTCCGAGAGCTCTCAATAATGGGATTTCTCTTATCGAAAAAAATTATTCATCTCAAAACAAGAAAAAGGAGGGCATCTATGAGTTAACTGACGGTGTAGAGACTAGAAGGCAGTTAGATAGTCTCTCGAAAAAACTTAATGTGCTAACAATGCGGCTGGACTGTAATTTTGTCAATGAAGTTTAAGCAAAATGATGTTCTGTGTGTGCTAGTCTTATGCACATGTTGCAAACTTGCCCCTCTATGGTAGGATTCTCTGAATTCACGCCACAGCAAGTAAATATGATGAATGACTATAAAAAGAAATTCAATAGCCCATTTACAGATACATGCAACCCGGGTTGGAGAAACCACCCAAATTTTTCGTGGTCATAAGGTCAACCCATGTCCAATATGGGTTCCTCATCATCAAATGTGCCATGACAGCAGCCATCCCCTTTATTTTTGTCCTTATTTAAACTCTTATCTACCATTCCCACATGTTCAACCTACTCCATCATCCCATGTCACTCTAACTCAATTCTCATCTTTGGAGGACACTTTCAAACTACTTATCCAAGTGGCAACCCAAAACAATCAGACTTTAAGCTAGCTTTTGCAAGTAGTCATAAATACTAGCCTTATGAATATTCAAGCCATTATCAGGCTAAAGAATCAAATGGGTCAAGTGACAAGTCAACTGGGTGAAAAAGAGAAAGAAAAAAAATTTAGTCCACCAATCTTGAACCCTAAAGGTGTTTCTTTAAGTAGGTCAACTCCTAACCCACCAAATCCACAAACACATGGGCAAGTCCAAGCCATTACCACACTAAAGTCAGGAAAGGTGGTTGAAAATAAAGTAAGAATGCCAGAAAGAGAAGAGAAAAAAAAAGAAGGAGATGATATTTCAACTGAGGCTAAGCCTACACCTCAAGTTCCTCTTGCAAGGAAAGCAGATGAAGATCTTTCAAGTTAGACTTTTGTTCCAAATGTCCCATTTCCTTATAGGCTAAAAGACATTAAAAAAGGTACACAATTTAAAGAAAATTTGAAGGTGTTTAAGTCTAGGTAAACATCCCATTACTCGATGCAATAAAGCAAGTACTTTCTTATGCTAAGTTTCTCAAAGACTTAGTCACTCAGAAGAGGAGAACAAATGTTCTAAAAAAAGCATACCTGGCTTAACAAACGAGCTCCATCATTCAATACAAAATCTCTATCAAGTATAAAGACCTTGGTTGTCCTACAATCTCATGCAAGATTGAGGATAATCATATTGAGCAAGCTCTGGTCGATCTGGAGGCCAGTGTAAATCTACTGCCATATTCTATGTATATGCAGTTACGCTTAGGAGAGTTGAAACTGACTCCAATGACAATCCAACTTGCTGATTGATCAGTAAAAATTCAAAAGGGAGTCACTGAAGATGTTCTAATATAGGTAGACATTTTTACTTTCCAATGGACTTTGTTGTCCTTGACACTGAACCTGTTCAGAACATTAAAGGCCAAATTCCTATGATTCTAAGGCGACCGTTCCTTGTTACATTTAATGCCTTAATCAATTGTAGGAATGGAGTAATGAAAATATCTTTTGGGAACCTCACCACTGAGTTAAATGTCTTTGACATTAGCAAAACCTATATAGACACCGATGATGATGATGTTGGTCAAGTCCACTTGATTGATAGTTTAGTAGAGGAATCTTTTATGTGAACATGCAAAGAGGACCCATTAGAGGCGTGTTTGTCTTCTTTTGGTTATAATTTTGACATAGATGAATCAATAAAGCAAGCTAATGCGCTTTTGGATTCAGTGCTTGTCATGGGTACACAATCTTTTCAACCAAAGCCAGGGCCTCTCAATCTTTCATTAACTCCTTGACCTCCTTCCATCGATGAACCACCAAAGCTGAACTTGAAGCCTTTACCTGATAATATGAAATATGACTTTCTTGGTCCAGCGGAGTCTTTGCCAATTATTATAGCTTTTGACATTGATAATGCTCAAGAAAAGTAATTTCTTGAAATCCTTTAAAAGAATAAGGAAGCTACAGGGTGGTCAAAAACAGATTTGAAAGGGATTAGCCCATTAGTTGTAATGCACATGATTCACTTAGAGGAAAACTCAAAACCCTCTCATGAACAACAAAGAAGGCTGAATTCGGTAATGCAAGAAGTTGTTAGGGCAGAGATACTCAAGCTTCTAAACATGGGTATTATTTATCCTCTATTTGCTAGTGAGTGGGTAAGCCCTGTTCAAGTAGTTCCCAAGAAGTCAAAAATTATAGTGGTAATAAACGAGCATAATGAGTTAGTTCTATCTCGTCTCTAGACGGGATGGCGTGTTTGTATAGACTACCAAAAATTGAATTCGATAACTAGGAATGATCACTTTCCCCTACCTTACATTGATCAAATGTTGGAACAGTTAGTCGGTCATGCGTACTCTCGCTTTCTGGATGGTTACTTGGGTTATATCCAGATTCAAGCTGACGCAGCTGATCAAGAAAAACAACGTTTAGATGTCCTTTTGGAACATTCGCCTACCGATGCATGCCTTTCGGGTTATGCAATGTACCTACCATTTTTCAGCGATGTATGATTTCCACTTTCTCTGATATTGTAGAGAAATTCTTAGAGGTCATCATGGATGATTTTTCTGTATTTGGGTCTTCTTTCAAAAAATGTTTGGAACCCTGGCTCTAGTTTTAGAAAAGTGTAAAGAAAAAAAATCTAGTGCTTAATTGGGAAAAGTACCATTTTATGGTACAACGCATAATTGTTCTTGGGCACATAATCTCTGCAAATGGAATTGAAGTGGACAAGGATAAAGTTGATTTAATCTCTAATTTGCTTCCCCGTGAATAGTTAGAGAGATTCATTCATTTTTAGGCCATGCTGGATTTTATAGGCATTTTATCATGGATTTTAACAAGGTTGCTAGCCCTCTGTGTAGTCTTCTTGCTAAAGATGCTCCATTTGTGTTTGATGAACCGTGCCTAAAGCCTTTGAAACATTGAAGTCTGCTCTGACCTCCACACCTATCATGCGGTCCCCTGATTGGAACCTTCCATTCGAGATCATGTGTGATGCCTCTGATTATGCAGTTGGGGCAGTTTTAGGTCAGAGGATTGATAGAGTCCCTCATGTAATTTACTATGCAAGCAAGGTATTAAATGATGCTTAACTCCATTATTCCACCACAGAGAATGAGTTGTTAACATTTGTTTTTACTTTGGATAAGTTTAGATCTTATCTCTTGGGATCTAAAGTCCTTGTTTATTCACATCACACCGCTTTGAAATACTTACTTTCAAAGAAAAATGAAAAATTATGGCTGATTCAGTGGGTCTTGTTGCTACAAAAGTTTGATTTGGAGATTAAATATAAGAAATGAGCTAAAAATGTTGCAGCAGACCACCTGTCCAGGCTAATATTTGATTTTTGTGGTGATTTATTGCCCATAGCTAAAACATTCCCTGATGAGCAGCCAGTGTAAATTTTCCAGTCACCCTGGTATGAGGATATCGTCAATTATCTTGTCACTCGTGAAATACCAAATCATTGGTCAAAGCAAGATAAGTACAATTTTTTATTCGAGGCGAAGTAATTTTATTGGGATGATCCCTTTCTCTTCAAGTACTGTCCAGATCAGTTAATTAGGAGATGTATTCCTGAGGAAGATCAAATGAAAACTCTCCCCTTCTGCTATGATCAGGCATGTGGAGGCCACTTTAATGGAAAGAAAACCGATGCTAAGTTTTTTGCAGTGTGAATTTTATTGGCCTTCATTGTTTCATGATGCACATGCCTATTATATAACTTGTAAGAGATATCAAAAGTTAGGAAGTCTTACACGCCGAAGCATGATACCCCTTAATTCCATTTTGATAGTGGAAATTTTTGATGTATAGGGGATAGACTTTATGGGACCCTTTCCTAACTCGTTTGGCAAATCCTAACTCATTTGGCAATCTCTGCATCTTAATAGCCGTTGACTATGACTCAAAATGGTTTGAGGCTACTGCATGCCGAACAAATGACCACAAAGTGGTGGTCTAATTTTTGAAAGAGCATATTCTTGCACGTTTTGGTACACCTCACGCTATCATTAGTGATGGGGGTCACATTTTTGCAATAAACTATTTGAAAGTCTAATGAAGAAGTATGAAGTAATTCATAAATTGTTGACCGTGTACCATCCACAAACTAGTGGATTGGCTGAAATTTCAAATAGGGAGATCAAGAATATCTTGGAAAAGACAGTAAATTCTAATATAAAAGATTGGTCAGTTCGACTGACAGATGCTTTGTGGCTATACCGTACTGCATACAAGACTTTCATTGGAATGTCTCCTTACTGCTTAGTTTAAGGTAAGGCATGTCATTTGCCTGTTGAGTTGGAGCATTGAGCTTTTTGGGCTGTTAGACAACTCAATTTTGATGTTGACCGAGTAGAAAATCATAAAAAACTCTAAATTACAGAGCTAAAAGAGATAATGAATGATGCTTATGACTGTGTAAAGTCATATATACAAAGAAAGGATGAAAAGGGTGCATGATCAGAAGATTCTTTGATAATTGTTTCACCTTGACCAGAAAGTCCTTCTTTATAATTCTCGTCTGCAGGTAAGTTGAAATCTAAATGGTCCGGTCCATTCATAATCCAGTAGCTTTATCCTCATAGGGCCATCGAGATTCAGAATCCAAAAGATAATAGGGTGTTTAAAGTGAATGGCCATCGTTTAAAAACATTTTTGGAGTTTGAAAACCCAGAAGTTGAAGTTATGCTTCTGGAGAATCCCGTTTACTGGGATTGATTTTTGAGGCCATGGTTATTGTATATTATTGTGTATAATATTATATTTGGATTTTTATTTTTCTTTTCTTTGTTCTCTCTCTAACAAAAGTGTAGGTTTATCTTTCTCATTGCGCTTCATTGTCACCAGGTGATATTTTACCCTTTCTTAATTATTTGTCTTTACATATTGAGGACAATGTAAGATTTCAGTTGGGGGATGGGATTTATTTACGTTATCATTTCGTGTGATGGTGTCAAAATCTAGAAGTAGATAATTAACCAATCAATAAGCGAATATCGGTGAATAAAAAAAAATGCGACGCAATGATGAACAGATGACATTTTTTGATAATGTAGGTTCCTCCGGTAGCACTTATGCTATTCCAGTAGTATGTCTTCCTTTTGTGTGTCCTTGCTTTGTATTAACTCAAAGTCAATCAACTTGGATGAGAATACAAGTTACCAACTTTTCTCTCTACAATTTCACTAATTCTATTTATAAATATAGAATTAGGATTACAAATATTTCAATAGGATAAATAATAAAATGTGTTAGAGAAAGAATGTATATCTTGGATGAAAAGAATTGTGTGTTGCATGAATAAATAAGATGAGGTATTTAGAGGTAAATGGAGAATAGTAAGAAAGTATATTTGATGAATATGAGGGGTAAAAAGATAATTTGGCAAAGGTTAATGGATGTGAGTGGAATTTTAGTGGAGGTAAAAGTGGAATTTTACCTTTGTAGGTCAATGGTAAATTAGTATTTAACCCTATCACCATGCCCCTTCACATATTGCACTTTGTTAGAAATTGAACATACTTTTTTTTCCAAAAAAAAAAATCAAAAAGAAAAAAAGAAAAAAAAAGAAGAAGAAATGCAATGGTTCTAAAATTGATATTAAGTTTCCTTTTGTATAGCCGGTGTGCTAACGATGACGCATTTATTTTAAAACATTACATGTGCAAGCCTAATTCTCATACTATCATTATTAAGAGAAATTTTATGATTTTCAATCATCATATTTGAGCATATATGATAACTTATGCATGACTAAATGGAAGAATGAGTATAACTAAAAATTCCTGAAGAATGTAAATGTGGAGACTAAATAAGCCGTGAGTATTTGAGCCAATCTTCTTATTGGAGGGTTTTTACATCAACTCTTAATTTTTGAAAAGCATATCTTGTTGAGTAGTCTCATTATTCTTTACTTTGATTGAACACTAAAAATGTACGTCCATGAAATGCAATTTTCTCTTAAGGATTCTTGATATTACTTGAACTGAAGAACTATAAACCTCATGAAGTGACTTAGGCCATCTTTGGCAACCTCAAAATGACTTAATCCCTCCTTGAAATATATTCCACTAGTAACCCCTTTTGAGCCTTATATATAAGCCTTTTTTTGGAAGCCCGATATCCATACCTTAGTCCAAGTAGGAGTGTAAACCATATTTATATAGCCCACCATTTATCTAAGAATGTTTAAGATGTTATTTTTATGTATAGGCAACAATAAAAAGTGAGCTTGAAAAAAAATTAAAAAAATATGTGATGAGAAAAAGAAAAAAAAAGCTCAAATGAAGTAAAATTTAGCCTGAAGTGTTAATTTTATATCTCAAATATGTTTCGTAGATCTTTGAATCCTTGTATACCCTTCATTTGACTAACCATCACCTTAAGCCTTACATTACAACTCGAAAAAGTCTTAAAGATCCTTTGGAATATGGTTTTGAGGTGAGAGTGGTGGAGAGAATCCAATTTTACATTTTGTGTTTTTAGTGAGATTTATCCTTTCATGAGACTCTTGTTCTTTCATTTATAGCATTTTATATATATATATATATACATGTGAGAGGCATTTAAATTTGAATACACTTACTCTTTATAGCCCACATGTAATGAGAGCATGTACACCCTATTCTCGAATGTTTCATTTGTTGATCGAGTGTATGCCATGTGAGAAATTGAGTCAAAGCATAGTCTGGATGGGATTTGAAAGCTTTGTTTACTTAGATATCAATGATGTTATCTTGTTGTCAATTCACACACACACACAACGAGATTCGAGAAAAAGAAATATTCTTATTAATCTTGCTAATTTGAGAACTTTGATATTACATGTGTGTCACACTTCTTAGCATACAGGTGTTTTGATATCTTTGTTGAGTTATTTGCATTGATGAAAGAAGGGGAATAAATTTTAATGATAACCGTTGCATTAGAATTTTGTTGGTGTATTCACTGCAAACCATCACGAAACTTCACTCGTCCTCTTAAGGGAACCATGGGGTTTAAACGGCTTGTTGCACGTGCTAAGTGCAATCATGACTTTGCGAAACAGAGTTAAGATTAGATATTTTTAATTTTTTAAAAATTTTTGTTAGCTTTGCTCAAGGACTAGCAAAGTATAAGTTGGGGAAAATTTGATATGCCAAAAAATTGGTATAATGTATCCCACTAATTTATAATTTAGAGAGCATATATTTTTATATTTATTGTATTTTTAGTGCTTTTTAGGTGTTTGAAAATAAATCAAGAAGATTTCAAAGGAAGAAGAGATACGCTGCGCGCAACGCCTTTTTTCAAAAATATTTTGGCACTAATCCATAAGGAATTTGAAGAAAACTTCAGATATAAAAGTTTTATATCTTTGAGTTAGCTTCATGTAGGTGAAAACCTTGCGTCAATCGGAGTTTGGAGCGCAAAATTATGGTAAAAATGCGATCAATGTGCCAAAGGAACAAATTCAAGTGATAATGTATTAATTTGTTGAAGGTGAAAATTCTCATTAGTAGTGGGCCTAGCCCATATGGCAAACACATTGGGCAATTAATTTGTGGACCTGTACTCAACTCTCTCCAACAGCATAATTAGTTTTTTTTTAACTAGCCTTGTCCATTAATAGGCTCATATGAATTAAGGCTAAAGCCACCTATTTAATTAAAACCATAAGGGCCCATTTCGTTCGAGTTTTTGATAATTCCTGGAATCATAGATTTTATTCGATACAGGATTCCGGTATTTGGTTAGAGTTTTAGAAGGGAAAGGAGCAGTCCTAGGAAAGCCAAATTCCTCCATTTCATTCATTTTTATTCCCTCTTGTGAGAATCCGGATCTGCGACCCAAAATCTCTTTTGTTTCTCGGTTTTTTGGGTTTTGAAAGAAATGTGTTTTGTAGAGTCGCCAGTTTGTTTTACAAGAAAACAAACAAAAGATCGTATAAAAGACAATTCGATAACGAACTATCTTTCATACATTTGAAACCAGAGATTATTTCAAATATTTACTTTACTAGGGTTCGGGAATTACGTTACTAATTGGGAAGGTGTTAAGCACCCAAATCGCCCTTTCGGTATCTTTAATGGATCATGTATTCAATTCCTATTTTAGATATCTTGCAAGTAGTTTGAATCGTTTATAAAATAGTCCTTTCGGATGAGTTTGATTAAAAACATTATTTTTGAAATCAGACTCGAGCTTTATGAGTGCCTACTTATTCATTCGTAAAATGAAATCAGAGTTTCGTAGATACACTTGTTTGAAAACTATTTTTGTATTTTATTTTGTTTTGAAAACTTGTCAAAACGGATTTTAGATTTCTTGTAAAACATAGAAATGATTTATTTTGAAAGCGGTGAACTTCTTTGCAAGATATCTAGTTTTCTTGATTAAAACTTATGCAGTAATTGAAATCAGAAGAGTGGTAGAAAGGTATACATGACGCACTTGAAAAAGAATACCGACTGCTTTCTTCTTTCTTTCTCTCTCTAAAACTTTCTCTTTCTAACTTTCTTTCTCTAGATTTCTCTCTCTCTAAAACTATTTTCCTAATGATCTAGACATAAATTTACCTTTCCAAAAACTCAATTGAGCGTTCATCCCAAATGAGACCCCAAGGGTCCTATTTATAGAGAAAATTTTCGCCAAAAAGGCTCCAGAAGAGGCCAGCCGCAGGGGTAGTCGCATGGTTAGGAGAGCGTGCGGCTAGGGTGTGCAGTTGGAGGCTGTGACTGGGGCTTGTGGCTAGGGACCAGCCATACGGCTGGAGAGGAGCATGGGGCTGGCTCTTCAAAATTGCCCTGAAACACTTAAAAAACTCAATTGGTTATGGCAGACTCCTAATGGATTCAAAGTCGGAGTCTTTCCTATCAGTCTTCTACATGCATGATGACTCAAGACTTAATGCTAAATGCTTGTTTTGTATAAAAATTAGATTCACACGAGAGTCGTGGATTGTGATGTTCACACCTCTAAATTTGGGAGGAAAGCTTATGATTCCAAGGGAATCCTCTTTTGTTTTTCTAAAAAATGAAAAAAAAAAATATTTTTTTCCAAAAAATGAAAAAACAAATTCTAGAAAACAAAAAAAATTATTTTTTTCTAGAAAATGAAAATATTATTTTTTCTAAAAAATGAAAACAATTTATATTTTTTGCCGATTTCGTTCCTAAAACTCTAACCAAATGAACACTTAATGGATTGGTATAAAGATGCCAGGAATAAAGGTTTCCTGGTATCTAGAATGCCAATTCCATTCCTAAAGCTCGATCCAAAGGAGCTCTAAGAAGGCATCTCTCAATAATAAATAGCAACAGCCAGCCGTGGAATTTGAGAGGACGCAACCCTATCTTATTCCTTCTTTCTTCTTCTTTTAGACACTCTTATCGAGAAAGAAAGCCACAGACCGTTCTTTTCTAAAAAAAATTCCTGCAAATCCTCTTATGTTCTTCTTAGGTTCTTATTGTTAATTGGATGCTTGTAGACTATTGCAATTAATTCAGTGCTATTTTTTCTTCTTCAATTTATTTACACGTATTCAGATAAGTATTTAGTTTATTTAATTAGTTATTATTAATTATGTTTTGTATTTTAATTACAAGCATGCTAGACTAGGCTATTTTATAAGGTTGAGGATGATTATATATGATTGATTCCATTGCACACATTCATGCCAATTGACTCTGTCAATTTAATACTTTAATGCTAAAAATAATTATTCCTATTGAATGCCTATTTTAATTGATAAAAATAAAGTTAGATTCTCATTATAATTTGTTGGATTCAGTTTATGATTTGTTAAAAGCGGAAATAAATTGTGTTTTGACGGACATAGTGAGTGTTTTGATCTTATACATAAGTTTAGTTGTGAAAGAATTAATAACTGAACTTTAAAAATTAATTGTACTTAATTGATTTTATTTTTCGCATCTAATAGAGCCGAGAGACCAAAATAGTACGAGACAAAGAGTAAAGTTTATTGGACTTGAATATTAGGAACATAATATCAAATATATGATTCTGCCACCCTAATATTTTATTAATTAATTGTTTTCTTAATATTTTCTTAATTGATTATTTAATTAGTATTTTATTAATTAATTATTTTATTAGTATTTTTAGTTGATAAACCATCTCCCAATTTCTAAACTATATTAGGAATTAATCAAAATTAGTGAGTAGTAAATATATCAAATCCCTTGGATTCGACCTCGCACTTACTTATACTATACTATATACCGATTTGTGCACTTGCGAGTAAATAAACAAGTTTTTGACGCGACACCAACTCTTCGACAGCTGCGGCTTGGAGCTCTACAACCGCAATATCAGCGTCTCAGACCTCCTTCAGAGCTCCAAACTGGCAATACCATACTTCCACCTAGTTCCCCTTGACCTCCCTAACTCCGTGGGGGTAGGGGTGGGACAGGCCCTAGCTCTAGCTGAGCATATACCTCACCTAAAAGAGCTGTTAGGGGGGTGAATTGCTGGCGAACTCTGCCTTCGTTCGATTTGGACTTGTTTGAACCCTTTTTGCCTTCTCTCTCTTGGTCGCAGGGTGGGCTGTGCCCCATTTGGAGCTTGGAGGAAGGCAAGAGAGCCAACAGACCTAACAGATCTCTTTCCTACAGGGTTTCCTCCAATCCAATCCGCTTGTTGACCTTATCCAGGAGCTTGGACATAGTTTTGGGAGCCATCCTTACTAGCCTCATTAGATAGTACGTGGAGCTCACTCCTTCCACGAAGGCTAACACTGCTACCCCTTCGTTGAGGTTTATGATCATGAGACTCTCTTAGTTGAACCAGTAGACATATTCTTTTAAGCTCTCCGTCGACCTTTGCTTGACGGTGAATAGGTGGGTGGAAAACTTGGACTGTTTTTGGGTCCCAAGAAAATGGGAAATGAACTTGGTACCGAGTGCCTATGAGCTCTGGATTGATCCTAGGAGCAGGATATTGCACCATATTCGAGCTACCCCCTTAAGAATGGTGATAAAAACTCTGCATACTACACTAGGGGTGTTGTTGAAAATCCGAAAACCGAACGAATGAACCGAATCGATCCGATACAATCCGAAATATTCCGAACCGAAAGAAAAACCGAAACCGAAAACAAAAACCGAAATCGAAACCGAATAATTCGGGTCGGTTCGGGTTCGGGTTCGGTTTACCCGAAAGAGACCGAATGGCCCCGAACTTAAAAAAGAAAAAAAAACAAAAGACCTAATTATATGATATATGCCGCACTGCCGCTTCTCTCTCACAAATAGTCAGCACACAGGCCACAGCACAAAGTCACAAACTCTTTTCTCTTGTCTCCGGTCTCTCACTCTCAGTCTCTCTCTCTTGCTCACGCTCACCCCCGCAGGGCATTCTCATCCTCACTCCTTAGACGGTCAGGTATGAACTAAATCTGTCTAATCCTTTCTCTTTCATTTGATGCTGTCTTTGAACCATTGAATATATATATATATATATGTGTGTGTACAGAGAGATTAGGTAGTGTAGATAGAGAAGGCAATATATATATTTCGTTTAAATGGGATTTGGATAAGCGAAGTGGGTGTCGGGGTCATCGTCGGCGGCTATAAAGCGAAGGGAAATGTGGAGCTTGGGGAGGTCTAGTATTGGTCTGGATTTGCCACGGCAAGGGTGGATCCCGGCGAAATGTCTGCGGCGGAGTTGATGGAGCCATGGAGGAGAGATAGAGTAGGAGTAGAGGGAGAATAAAAAATGGGGGCATTCTCCTGAAGTTGAAATTCCACCTAAAAATTTGGCAATTAAGCTTACTGTGTGGTTATATATGATTCAAATTTGTAATTATTCAATTCGAATGCTTGTTGGACCCATATATCTGTTTGTTTTGGTTGTTCTGAAGGTTACTTAAAAATGGAATTATTAATCTACAGGTGATGAATATTTTTCATTCCCACACAAATGCTCTGCCGGGACCACACCATAAAATGCTACCACATTTGGGTGGTGAAGTTTTGACAGGATCTGAGCCTCCCTCCAGAACTCTTTGGTCTGCCAAAATAACTGAGGTTATATATTTGAATCCAGAACTCTTTAGGAATCCAATCATTTTTTGAAAATGAACGTATTAAATTCATAAATCACGAGATTCTTTAAATCCCATCTTTAAAATCCTGCAAAAAGAACACATCCTAAGCTATTACAAAATTCTTCTGTTTTGACTTCTTTTTGTCGTATTTAAAGAGCTACATTCCCATAATGATGATCATCTATCACATTTTGTTTCAGGTACTCTGTTCTTGATTTGATTCTTCGGACCGTTGAAGCGCTTTCTGTCATTGATGGTTATTCGCAAGAACTCTGTTCAAATAAGTCACTTTTTCAACTACTTAAGGACTTGGTCAAACTTCCTGATAAAATTGAGGTACACTACAGTTTTGCCGTGATTTTTTATGAAGTTATATGTGTGTATATATACTCCATAGCCAAAGCGTTATATAGGCATTTACTGCTATGCTGATCGGGTGTTTACATGCATGTGTGAATTGATCCATTTTTGTGAATCCATGGTGGTGTGTTTTTTGACCATTAGTTCTGTTCAGCCAAAGGTTTTCATCTTGCGGAAAATTTTAATGATCAATAGTCCAATAAACTGAATCTTATATGCCTAGTTTCTCTTAGTTTAACAAGTATCAATAATTTTGAGTGTTACATAACATAAAAATATAGATATTTTTTGGTTTTTATTCCTTCCTAGATAGTAATGCCCAACTCCTTATAGGGGCTAGAGGGAATGAAGTTGGTTAAAAATGGGAGAATGGAACAAACTTAAAAAATGAGATATTGCATTGGGTTTAATTATATAATTTTTGGAAATTGGAATTACTAGTTGTTTAGAGTATTTTAGTGATATTAGATTATTTGGTATTTTATTTACTTGGTCCTAATCCTTTTAAAATTAGGGACCTGTACAAGTTTGATAAAATCCCCTTAGCTCTAATGCAGTTCAGTTATTATTTAGTAAAGCTCTCTACATGTGGCCCACGGGCATTTTGCCAGTACCATGTGTAAAATCTTGCCATTCAATTAATGGCTGATAATTGTATGCTTTCCATTAATGAGTATTTTATTGTACACACTCAGACATTATGATTCTTATTCTGCAGTTTGCCAACTCTTGTGTTACTGCTGCAGTTCTGACTGCAAATATTTTGACGGATGCTGCTGATCTTGCTCTTGAGATATCAGATGGTATGACTTTTTTGGGTTCTTATCAGTTGAAAAAATGTCTTTTAGTTTTTTTACTTTGCCCCTATTCTTCTTTATGCACTATTAGACTTACCCTCATGCTTATGTAATACTCCGAAACCGACCGAATCGGACCGAAACCGAATGATTTGGGGAGGGTTTGGGTTTCATAGGTATCAAAACCGAAACCGAACCGAACCGAAACCGAATTATGAAGTTTGGGGAGGGTTTGGGGTACCCCAATCTTTACCCCGACCGAAACCGAAAACACCCCTATACTACACCATCTAAAATATTCTAGAGTCGCATTATGTTCCCATATTTTTTCCAATGGTCCACAGGATCGATAGTTCTGTCATATGACTCCAGTGTTGGGAGTTTGAACTTTTTTGGGACCTAACAGCTCTGGATGTGCTCGGTGAATTGAGATTTGAGTCTCTTACTAGAGCTGTGGCTGAGCTGCCTCCCAGATGGCCCATTATCTTTATTATTTCGGTCATTTGAGCTTTCATTTTCGACATTAACCCCTTTTCGACCTCTTCAACAGACCCTTTGTGAGATATCTTGTTGAATACGGACCCTCGAGGTTTGGCATCTACTTCTCAAATTGGAGGAAGGGGAGGTCGAGCCTCTCTATTTCGGCTCTGATGTCTTATACTTGTGGGTCCCTCAGTAGTGAGGAAGGAGTTCTAGCTGCGTTCCCCTCAAAGGATGATTCCCACCTGGAGCCAGACAGACAGGACTCGAACTCATTAGTTTTTTTACGACTATCCTAGACTCTTTGCCATGGTCTTCGAGCCTTTGTCTGGCTGAGACTCGCTGTTCGAGGACGGGAGAGCTGCTGTGAGAATCCACAAATGCGACCTTAGGTTCTCAGCCTCTGGTTTGGGAGTCTGAAACATCGAAAAGGATTTCGTTATTCCATTTGCTTTTATGTGTTGATAATTCATATCGGGTGTCCTTCTATCCAATTTCTAGATGCAAAAGGATTTGTTCAGAGTCGCCAGTACATTTTACGAGAAAACGGACAAAACAGTTGTGTAAGAGAAAAGGCTACAGATAAGCCTTTCTTTACACGTTTGTCTACGAAACCAGGATTCTATAGGGTTCGGGAACTATATTACGGTTTGGGAAGGTGTTAAGCACCCATTCCCCCCTTTTGGTCTCTAATGGTCTTATATGTTTATTCTATGTTAGAAAACTTAGATGCTTTTACTGGTATTCTACTACTTTCCGGGAAATAACTTATGAAAACCTGATTTTGGGAAAAACGGGGAAAGGGATGAAAACCTTGTATTCCATGATCCGATGTTTTAGTTTTGTTGAAATCTGATTACTAGTAACAGAAGTTTATCTTATCTATTTTTGAGAAGAGAGTGATTCGGTATTGTTTTCTCAAACGACAATATCAATTATCTCGTTTGGTTAACCTAGAAAAGATCGGATCTTATCGGAATTGATTTGATATGCAATTGAACTCTTGAGGTGGGTGCATCAGATACATTACAGTCTATATGAAAGACATAATATATCCGAGTTTAATTCCTAAGTAAGTTTTATCAGTCCGAGTTTTGAAAACTTGGTTTTAGTCGGATGATAAATGGTCTTACTTCTTCTAGTTTTACAAATGATTTTATCAAGTTGTTTGGTTTGAAAACAATAGAATATCAATAACTTGACAATAAGTTTATCCAGCTAGAATGTGGATAGAGCAACAGGTATAAAAAGTCTACATAAAATAAACTTAATTAAAATGAAACGAGGAGGGTTGAAGTAAATGCTTTCAGTTTATGTTGGCCTAAGCAAGCCAACTCCCTACTCAATTATATTACTTCTGAAAATAACAAGTATGTATATATAACAAACTTACATAAGAATCTAAACAAGTCTATAATTACTAAATAAAGTACAATAAAACTAATATGCAGATATATTATTAGATTACTAGAAGAGACTTTAGTTACCTTCCCGACGACAATAATAAGAATAAGAGAAAGAAAATATAATATGGCAGAGAAGACCCCCGGCAGATATCAGCTTTTCTCTTTGAAATATTTCCAGCGGTCTGACTCTAGAAGGTGGCACTACGGGTGCCAAGATTCTATCCGAGTCTCTTGCGGAAATAAAGGTTATCACAGATGCTTCCGAGGAAGGCTTAAAGATTAGAAATGTAAGAGAGAAATAAGGAATTTTGGTGTCAGAACCGTGTCCTTTGTGGTGGGGAATGCCTGCCTAGTACTCATGGGGGTGTTAGCCTATTTATAGTGCTCGTGGAAGATTGTCACGCGACATTCCTCTAGAAAGGGCAAGAGTCGCGCGACATATACATATGTCGTGCAACAAACATCTGAAGTGACGGTTGTGACAGACAGATGTGTCAGAAAAATGGTTGGTCGGTGTTCGGGGGGGATCGTCGCGCGACATGGCAAGGTTTGTCGTGCGACACATTGTATTTGCATTGGGTTTGTCGTGCGACAAACCCATCTGGTAGGGTGCTCTAGTGCGCGGGTGAATTCCGGACTCGATGTGAATTATATGGGAGTTTCTAATATAGAAAATAGACCTTTAATTAAAGTTAAATAAGTAATAAACTCAATTAAAATAATAAACAAATATGCATATAATAAACTCAATTACAAGAAAGGGTCGGATGATAATAGAAGTAAATGTTTTCGGTTTATGTTGGCCCAAGCAAGCCAACTCCCTACTCACTTATAATACTTCCGAGAAAATAAACAAGTACGTATATATATAATAATAAACTTTAATTAAACAAGTCTAGATAATAAACTTTAATAAAATAAAAACATATATAATAAACTTAAAACAAGTACGCACATAATAAGCTTAATTAAAATAAGACAAACATGCATATAATAATAACAACAACAACAACAATAATAATAATAAACTTAAATAAAAGAAAGGGTCAAAAGATTACCTTTCCGACGATAATATAAATACGAGAGAAGCGGACAGAACTCCGGTGTTGGCAAAGACTGACACTCCGGGTATAAACTTTATACTGAAAATTCTTATTTTCTCGACATCTCTAATAAAAGAGTAGGAGAATTTTATACTAATAAGAATTATGGGTTCAATGGCTAAAAAAGCTCTTATATGATCCTTTTCATTTTGCTCTCCTTTAAACTACAAGCTTTAGGCCCTTATTTATAAGGAAACCCAAGGCCTCACTTTTCACTCCCATCCAATGTGGGATGAAAAGTGGGCAAAAACAAGGAAAATGCAAAATAAGCTTAAAAAGGGCCAAACTACCAAAATCAATACTTAAGCTTAAAAAAATGGAGAATGACTAAATATATATATATATAAGGGTTCTTGTGGGGGTCTCAAATCGGGGTGTCTACAGACCCTCTCGACTCAAGCTCCTTGCTTGCAAGGAATTGAGGCGACTGGAAGAGACTTCGATTTGTGGCTCCCGCAAGAACCCTAAGAGAGTGTATGCATGCAGAAGTGCTTGTGAGAGCCTTCGAAGAGGGCATATGATTGGTTTTGCCTCCGGAGAGGGCTTTTGTTACCTCTTTGCCTTTTTCGATGGCCTTATTTGCTCCACTTGCCTCAGATGGGAGGACTGCCATTGCTTCACTGCCCCTCTAGGAGGTCTTGATCTTCTCGCCTCAGGTGGGAGGACTACCATTGCTCCACTGTGCCTCTCTGGGAGGGCTTTTGATCTTCTCGCTTCAGGTGGGAGGACTACCATTGCTCCACTTTGCCTCTCTGGGAGGGCTTTTGATCTTCTCGCCTCAGGTGGGAGGACTATCATTGCTCCACTGTGCCTCTCTGGGAGGGCTTTTGATCTTCTCGCCTCAGGTGGGAGGACTACCATTGCTCCACTGTGCCTCTCTGAGAGGGCTTTTGATCTTCTCGCCTCAAGTGGGATGACTACCATTACTCCACTTTGCCTCTCTAGGAGGGCTTTGATCTTCTCGCCTCAGGTGGGAGGACTACCATTGCTCCACTTTGCCTCTCTGGGAGGGCTTTTGATCTTCTCGCCTCAAGTGGGAGGACTACCACTGTGCCTCTTTGGGAGGGCTTTAATATTCTCGCCTCAGGTGGGAGGATTACCATTGCTCCACTGTGCCTCTCTGGGAGGGCTTTTTGATCTTCCCGCCTCAAGTGGGAGGACTACCATTGCTCCACTGTGCCTCTTGGGGAAGGCTTTTGATCTTCTCGCCTCAGGTGGGAGGACTACCATTGCTCCACTTTGCCTCTCTGAGAGGGCTTTTGATCTTCTCGCCTCAAGTGGGAGGACTACCATTGCTCCACTGTGCCTCTCTGGGAGGGCTTTTGATCTTCTCGCCTCAGGTGGGAGGACTACCATTGCTCCACTTTGCCTCTCTGGGAGGGCTTTTGATCTTCTCGCCTTAGGTGGGAGGACTACCATTGCTCCACTTTGCCTCTCTGAGAGGGCATTGTTCTTCTCGCCTCATGCGGGAGGACTACCATTGCTCCACTTTGCCTCAGATAGGAGGACTATCTCTTCTCGCCTCATGTGGGAGGACTACCATTGTTCCACTTTTCCTCTCTGGGAGGGCTTTGTTCTTCTCGCATCATGTGGGAGGACTACCATTGCTCCACTTTGCCTCAGATAGGAGGACTACCTCTTCTCGCCTCATGTGGGAGGACTACCATTACTCCATTTTGCTTCAGGGAGGAGGACTACGTCTTCTCGCCTCAGGTGGGAGGACTACCATTGCTTCACTTGCCTCTCTAGGAGGACTTGATCTGTAAATAAGAAAGAACAAAAGCTGCCTCTGGGGAGGGCTTTGTGAATGTTTCGCCTCTAGCGAGGGCTTATGTGAATGGATTGCCTCTGGAGAGGGCTTGTGCCTATAGAAAGGACATGTGAGTGATGTTTTACCTGTAGAAAGGGCTTATGTGAGTGTATTGCCGCCGAAGAGGGCTTGTGCCTATAGAAAGGACATGTGAGTGATGTTTTGCCTGTAGAAAAGGCTTATGTGAATGGATTGCCTCCGGAGAGGGCTTGTCCCCGTAGAAAGGACATGTGAGTGATGTTTTGCCTGTAAAAAGGGCTTATGTGAATGAATTGCCTCCGGGGAGGGCTTGTATGATATACTGAGGAAGCATGTTCTCTGTAGTAGCAACTTCGATCATCTGATGAGAAGAGAGAGAATTTTCTGAGGAGTAAAGAGCTCGTTTGGGAGTTTATATACCAATTCTAAAAGTTTTCCTTTCTCTAGGAATTTTTGAAAACTTGTTTTGTAAGTTATTTTATTCCGAAAGAGGAGTTTCCAAGATGGATTTTCTCAACCCTCGTAGTTCGTGCGTAGTGATGACTCAATCTTTTGCTTATTTCTAAGTCATCCCTTCTTTTATTTAGCCGAGAAAGGAATCATCTTATGGAAATCTCTGATCTTGTAATGTTCATTGGATATTTCAGAGAAAAGTGTGGGCCCACATCGTTTTCTGTTTTTCGATGTCCTTATTTCTCCCTCGTTCGGGTAAGCTTTTCCTGCCTTCTCTGTTTTTGGTCAAAAGCTTCTTATCCCTTTTGGCGTGATAAGGAGCCTTACTCACCTAAGACGAAGCCCTGAGCCGGTTTGGCCTAGCTGTCACTCTTGGTGTGGCTCTCCCTGCCACTCTACATTTCTGTTTCTCTTGCTTGCCCTAGGCGCTCATGCGGGATTTTTCTCTTTTCTACTCTTTCAATTTTTTCTATTCCTGTCTTATTTTGATATTTTCTCATTCTTATTACTGGTTTCCAACCCTTTAGAGATCATAGATTTCTTTGCAGGTTGTGTTATCTTGTGATTTTGAAGAAATGACTTAGAATCTTGCATTGGATATTATCGTGCGTGTGTGTATTTTTTCTATACAAAGGTTAAGAAAAACCACCTTGAAGTTCCCCTACCAAAAAATGCCAATATTTGAGATAGGATTGGTCATGCGATAGTTCAATGGAGTAGGTTTTGTCCCACAAGCGGGCTCTTTTCTTCTCATTCTCATATTCTCTCTCTAGCTTCTCTTTTCTCGAGTTTTTTCGTATCTGAATGCTTAGGGTATTTTTCAACGCAGTTCCTATGTAAATGACTAGGATGATAGGGTAGATCGTGACTGCGGTGTGGTCTACCAAGATGTGGTATGCGCTAAAAGTGTGCATGCTTGTGCTTGGTGATCTATTGAAAGATAATGTATGTGGTGTTTGAGCATGCTTTTTGTTGATAACTTTGATATGTAAAAGTATTGCTCGTAGGTTAAGGATACTTTCCATGCCGTTTTGTTGATCTTGATTCGTAGTTTCCTGCATGTTTAAACAAACATTCATTAATTCACATAATCATCTCAATAGTAACATCCAATTTTTTGGAACTTACATACTTTTACCTTTCAAAAAACTCTCATAATATATGCACTTAGGTTAATACATAATTTACTCTAAAAGTCATATAACTCTCATAATTACCTAAAGTACCCTCAGGTTTTTAAAAATTACATAATTTTATCCTATAATTCCCATAACTCTCGTAATTACTGAAAATACCCTTAGGTTTTTGAAAATTACGTAATTTTAGCCTCTTATTTATATAACTTACATAATCACCCCAAAATACCATCCAGTTTTTGAAAATTACATGATTTTACCCTATAGACCCTATAATTCTCATAATTACCCAAAAGTATCCTCAGGTTTTAAAAATTACATAATTTTACCTGTAGACCCTATAACTCTCATAACTACCCAAAAGTACCCTCATGTTTTAAAAATTACATAATTTTACCTGTAGACCCTATAACTCTCATAACTACCTAAAAGTACCCTCAAGTTTTGAAAATTACATAATTTTACCCTCTTATTACATATTTATATAAAAATACCCTCAGGTTTTTATTATTAATAAAACTTAAATATTTATATAAAAATACCCTCAGGTTTATAAATGAGAATATATACCTCTCATATTTACACAAAACATACCCTTGGGTTTTATTGATCATAAAAAAAATACTGTACATATCTCTCATATATTTATAGATAAAAATACCCTCGGGTTTATTCTCAATGAAAATACCATCTTTTCATATGTTTTACACAGATACAAAAATACCCTTAAGTTTTGTTCAGGAAAATATCCTCTTAAGAAGAGGGTGGGTTACGTGTGTGCTTTAACAAAAGGGCTGCGTGGGTGCGTTCCTCGAGAAGAGGATTACATGTGTGTGCGTGTTCACCTCGAGAAGAGGGATTGACGTGTGTGTCTATCTCGGGAAGAGGGATTGGCATTTGTGCCTCGAGAAGAGGACTTCGGGGTGTGTTCCTCGAGAAAAGAATTACGTGTGTGCGAGCCTCGAGAAGAGGGATTGATGTGTGTATCTTGAGAAGAGAATTATGTGGGTGCATGTTCACCTCGAGAAGAAGTATTGACGTGTGTGCCTCAAGAAGAGGGCTTGATGTATGTGTTCCTCGAGAAGAGAATTACATGGGTGCGTGTTTACCTCGAGAAGAGGGATTGACGTGTGTGTCTCGAGAAGAAGGCTTGATGTATGTGTTCCTCGAGAAGAGAATTACGTGGGTGCGTGTTCACCTCGAGAAGAGGGATTGACGTGTGTATCTCAAGAAGAGGACTTCATGAATGGGTGCCTCCAGAAGAGGGTTTGGTGTTTGTGTGCCTCGAGAAAAGGGCTTCGGTGCACTGGTAACTCGAGAAAATGTTGTGTGTGGGTGCCTCAGGAAGAGGGCTTTGATACGTGTGGGTGCCTCGGGGAGAGGGCTTCGATACGTGTGGGTGCCTCTAGGAGAGGACTTGGTGTTTGTATGCCTCGAGAAGAGGGCTTCGTGTATGGGGGCCTCGGGAAAAGGGCTTTGTGTGTGTTCACCTTGAGAAGAGGGATGGCGTATGTGTTCCTCGAGAAGCGGATTACGTGTGTGCGAGCCTCGAGAAGTGGATTACGTGTGTGCGAGCCTCGAGAAGAGGGCTTCGTGTACGTGTGTGCCTCGGAAAGAGGGCTTCGATGTATGGGTGTCTCGGGAAGAGGGCTTTGGTGTATGGGTGTGTGTCTCGGGAAAAGGGCTTCGATGCGTGGGTGCCTCGAGAAGAAGACTACCGTGTGTGTATGTACCTCGGGATGAGGGCTTCGATGTGTGGATGCCTCGAGAAGAGGGCTTGGTGTGTGTAAGTGCCCCGGGAAAAGGGCTTCGATGCGTTGATGCCTCAAGAAGAAGGCTTCGTGTGTGAGTGTACCTCGGGAAGAGGGCTTCATGTGTGTAAGTGCCTCGAGAAGAAGGCTTCGTGAATGCCTCGGGGAGAGGGCTTCATGTGTGTATGTGCCTCGGGAAGAGGGCTTCCATGAGTGAATGCCTCAGAAAGAGGGCTTCGATGTATGGGTGCCTCGAAAAGAGGTCTTCGGTGCATGGGTACCTCGAGAAGAGAGCTACCGTGTGTATGTGCCTAGGAAAGAGGGCTTCGATGAGTGGATGCCTCGAGAAGAGGACTTGGTGTGTGTAAGTGCCTCAAAAAGAGGGCTTCGATGCGTAAATGCCTCGAAAAGAGGGTTTTGATGCATGGGTGCCTCGAAAAGAGGGCTTCGGTGCGTGGGTACCTTGAGAAGAGGGCTACCGTGTGTATGTGCCTCGAAAAGAGGGCTTCGTTGCTGGTATGTGCCTCAAGAAGAGAGCTTCGATGGGAGTAAGTGCCTCGGGGAGAGGGCTTAGTGAATGGTTGCTTCGGGAAGAGGACTTCGGTGTGGGTATATGCCTCGGGAAGAGGGCTTTGCTGTACGTGTGTGTCTCAAAAAAAGGGCTGTGGTGTATGGGTGCCTCGATAAGAGGGCTACAGTTCATAGATGTGTTCCTCGGAAAGAGGGCTTCATAAATAGGTGCCTCGGGAAGAGGGCTTCGGTGTATGGGTGTGTGCCTCAGGAAAAGGGCTACAGTGCATAGTTGTGTGCCTCGGGAAGAGGGCTTAATGAATGAGTATGTGCCTCGATAAGAGGGTTACAGTGCATGGGACTTCGGTGTGGGTATGTGCCTCGAGAAGAAGGCTTCGGTGTACGTGTGTGCCTCGGGAAGAGGGCTTCGGTGTATGTGTGCCTTGATAAGAGGGCTATCGTGCATGGGTGTGTGCCTCGGGAAGAGGGCTTCGTGAATGGTTGCCTCGAGAAGAGGGCTTCGGTGTATGAGTGCCTCGATAAGAGGGCTACAGTGCATGGGTGTATGCCTCAAAAAGAGGGCTTCGATGCAGGTATGTGCCTCAAGAAGAGGGCTTCATGTGTAAGTGTGCCTCGGGGAGAGGGCTTCGTGAATGGGTGCCTCGAGAAGAGGGCTTCGGTGTACGTGTGTGTCTCGGGAAAAGGGCTTCGGTGTATGTGTGCCTCGATAAGAGGGCTACCATGCATGGGTGTGTGCATCGGGAAGAGGGCTTCGTGAATGAGTGCTTCGAGAAGAGGGCTTTGGTGTATGAGTGCCTCGATAAGAGGGCTACAGTGCATGGCTGTGTGCCTCGAGAAAAGGGCTTAATGAATGAGTGTGTGCCTCAAAAAGAGGGCTTCGATGAGTGTATGTGCCTCGAGAAGAGGGCTTCGTGTGTGAGTGTGCCTCGGGGAGAGTGCTTTGTGAATGGGTGCCTCGAGAAAAGGGTTTCGGTGTACGTGTGTGCCTCGGGAAGAGGACTTAATGAATGAGTGTGTGCTTCGAAAAAAGGGTTTCGATGCAGGTATGTGCCTCGAGAAGAGGGCTTGGTGTGTGTAGATGCCTCGGGGAGAGGGCTTCGTGAATGGGTGTGCCTCGAAAAAAGGGCTTCGGTGTATGGGTGTGCCTCAAGAAGAGGGCTTAATGAATGGGTGTGTGCCTCGGGAAGAGGGCTTCGGTGCATGGGTGGCTAGATAAAAAGGCTACAGTGCAAGGGTGGGTGCCTCGAGAATAGGGCTTTGGTGTATGGGTGCCTCGATAAGAAGGCTACAGTGCATGGGTGGGTGCCTCAGGAAGATGGCTTAATGAATGAGTGTGTTCCACGAAAAGAGGGCTTCGGTGCATGTGGTGTGACCACTATGTTGCCAGTTTTCTAGATTGTAGACGAAAGTTTTTAATTTTCAAAATACACATATACGAATGGTGTGAACTCCTCTGCAAAAAAGTTAGGTAAATAAACAACGAAAATCAATTTTCGGGTGTTTGTAAAGACGCATCAACAACAACTTGAGAGAATTCCTAGTGGGAATTTAGGGTAGGCACCAAAGTGTTCCTTAGGTTACCCGTTTTGTCCCGATTTTTAAAAAACTCATCTTTTGACTTTTGAAGAAAAATTGGGAATATCGCTCCTCTTGAACTGCTTTTCATGGGAGATGTACCAGGGAAAGTCACAACGAGCTGATCTTGTTGTAAGTTTCTACGACGGAGGTTGGTCAGCCTCCGGCCGTACTTGTCAATATATGGGAGATATATATATGGCAAGGCCCGATGTGGTACGAACTCCTCACGGTTGATAAAAAAAAATAAGAGTGTTCTATCTCGACTCTTCCTATATGCAACGCAGGTGTAATGCAAGGTGAAGGCTTCAGGCTCCCTCCTATTTGACAAGACCTTGCGATATACCCCAGGGGTGGGTACGTGCAAGAATCTTTTGATATACTTCCCGGGTACGTGAGTGTTCTCGTCACTCGATATACCTCGGGGGCGTACTTGGCCAAGGAGAGTGGAAGTAAATGCTTTCGGTTTATGTTGGCCCAAGCAAGCCAACTCTCTACTCACTTATAATACTTCCGAGGGTTTGGGGTAAAAATCACACTCGTAAGAACCATGCATGAATAGTGATGTGCGTGAAAACAAGAGTTTTCGAAAGATTAATTGTAAATATCTTATCTTAGAGGTATTTTAAAAACGCCATTTTTATTGGAAAAAAATTTCTTTACAATAAAAAATAACAGAAAGGGGAAATCCTAAACATATGTCTATGTCAATGAATGGACTCTACTGCGCCTTTAGGTCAAGTCAACAATAAAATCCAAGCGCCACGTTAGAGGGGCTTAAAAAGGCAGGTAGGGAAAGCAGTAAAAGCATGCATTTTAACATATTATCAACAAGAGTCCACATATAAGAGCCTAGTTCTCTTGTAGTCCCCAGCAGAGTCGCCACTGTGCGAATCCGCAAATGTGACCCCAGGTTCTCAGCCTCTGGTTTGGGAGTCTGAAACATCGAAAAGGATTCCGTTGTTCCATTTGCTTCTATGTGTTGATAATTTATATCGGGTGTCCATCTATCCTATTTCTAGATGCAAAAGGGTTCGTTCAGAGTCGCCAGTACATTTTACGAGAAAACGGACAAAACAGTTGTGTAAGAGAAAAGGCTACAGATAAGCCTTTCTTTACACGTTTGTCTACGAAACTAGGATTCTATAGGGTTCGGGAACTATATTATGGTTTGGGAAGGTGTTAAGCAACCATTCCGCCCTTTCGGTCTCTAGTGGTCTTATATGTTTATTCTATGTTAGAAAACTTAGATGCTTTTACTGGTATTCTACTGCTTTCTGGAAATAACTTATGAAAACCTGATTTTGGGAAAAACGGGGAAAGGGATGAAAACCTTGTATTCCATGATCCGATGTTTTAGTTTTGTTGAAATCTGATTACTAGTAACAGAAGTTTATCTTATCTATTTTTGAGAAGAGAGTGATTCGGTATTGTTTCCTCAGACGACAATATCAATTATCTCGTTTGGTTAACCTAGAAAAGATCGGATCTTATCGGAATTGATTTGATATGGAATTGAACTCTTGAGGAGAGTGCATCAGATACATTACGGTCTATATGAAAGACAATATATCTGAGTTTAATTCATAAGTAAGTTTTATTAGTCCGGATTTTGAAAACTTGGTTTTAGTCGGATGATAAATGGTCTTACTTCTTCTGATTTTACAAATGATTTTATCAAGTTGTTTGGTTTGAAAACAATAGAATATCAATAACTTGACAATAAGTTTATCCAGCTAGAATGTGGACAGAGCAACAGGTATAAAAAGTCTACATATAATAAACTTAATTAAAATGAAACGAGGAGGGTTGAAGTAAATGCTTTCGGTTTATGTTGGCCCAAGCAAGCCAACTCCCTACTCACTTATAATACTTCTGAAAATAACAAGTATGTATATATAGCAAACTTACATAAGAATCTAAACAAGTCTATAATTACTAAATAAAGTACAATAAAACTAATATGCAGATATATTATTAGATTACTAGAAGAGACTTTAATTACCTTCCCGACGATAATAATAAGAATAAGAGAAATAAAATATAATATGGCAAAGAAGACCCCCGGCAGATATCAGATTTTCTCTTTGAAATATTTCTAGCGGTCTAACTCTAGAAGGTGGCACTCCGGGTGCCAAGATTAGATCCGAGACTCCTGCGAAAATAAAGGTTATCATAGATGCTTCCGAGGAATGCTTAAAGATTAGAAATGTAAGAGAGACATAAGGGTTTTTGGTGTCAGAACTGTGTCCTTTGTGGTGGGGAATGGCTGCCTAGTACTCATGGGGGTGTTGGCCTATTTATAGTGCTCGGGGAAGATTGTCATGCGACATTCCTCTAGAAAGGGCAAGTGTCGCGGGACATATACATATGTCGTGCAACAAACATCTGAAGTGATGGTTGTGACAGACTGATGTGTTAGAAAAGTGGTTGGTCGGTGTTCAGGGGGGATTATCGCGTGACATGGCAAGGTTTGTCGTGCGACACATTGTATTTGCATTGGGTTTGTCGTGCGACAAACCCATCTGGTAGGGTGTTCTAGTGCGCGGGTGAATTCCGGACTCGATGTGAATTATATGGGAGTTTCTAATATAGAAAATAGACCTTTAATTAAAGTTAAACAAGTAATAAACTCAATTAAAATAATAAACAAATATGCATATAATAAACTCAATTACAAGAAAGGGTCGGATGATAGTATCAGTAAATGCTTTCGGTTTATGTTGGCCCAAGCAAGCCAACTCCCTACTCACTTATAATACTTCCGAGAAAATAAACAAGTACGTATATATATAATAATAAAGTTTAATTAAACAAGTCTAGATAATAAACTTTAATAAAATAAAGACATATATAATAAACTTAAAACAAGTACGCACATAATAAGCTTAATTAAAATAAGACAAACATGCATATAATAATAACAACAACAACAACAACAACAACAACAATAATAATAATAATAATAAACTTAAATAAAAGAAAGTGTCAAAACATTACCTTCCCGACGATAATATAAATACGAGAGAAGCGGACAAAACTCCGATGTTGGCAAAGACTGACACTCTGGGTATAAACTTTATACTGAAAATATTCTTATTTTCTAAGAACCTAAAAATTAACTAGAGCATAATTCTCGACATCTCTAATAAAAGAGTAGGAAAATTTTATACTAATGAGAATTATGGGTTCAATGGCTAAAAAAGCTTTTATATGATCCTTCTCATTTTGCTCTCCTTTAAACTACAAGCCTTAGGCCCTTATTTAAAGGAAACCTAAGGCCTCACTTTTCACTCCCATCCAATGTGGGATGAAAAGTGGGAAAAAACAAGGAAAATGCAAAATAAGCTTAAAAAGGGCTAAACTACCAAAATCAATACTTAAGCTTAAAAAAATGGAGAATGACTAAATATATATATAAGAGTTCTTGTGGGGGTCGCAAATCGGGGTGTCTACAGCTGTTGCAATCGCAAAGGCTGAGGCTGACCTGTTTCTTGAGCTAACTGGGGGTGTTTCTCTCTGGGTTATGAGCATGTCAATTTGGACCTAAAGAGCAGCTTGTTGTTCCTGCAACGCCAACAGGGGGTCTGGCTGAGTGTGTCTAGAAGCATGGTGATTTTTTGGGAGTTTGTTTTTATTGAAAATGAGTGTATAGGACTTGAGAACGTGTCGTTCCCACAGATGACGCCAAACTATTATTGCTAATAACTGGAATAGTATTTTAGACCACATAGTCGAATGATCGAATCAAATGATTGGTATAATAAATGTAACAAGTCAACATAATCAAAGATGTATAGAGGAGGTTGGCCTCGTATGAAGATATGGGTTAGTCCTCATTTATGGAATAGAGCTAGGAGTCGGTTTTGCCTTATTACTGATATAACTAACTAGCTATTGCAAACTTACAAAGATCTTTCTAGCTAGTTTATCCTCACGATATTACAATGACAGTATGCATACGGCTACACAAATTCTAACTTCTCTGTACTTAGAGCTCAACTATATGTATGATATCTTTCTCTCTCTGTTCAAGCTATTCTTTCTTTGTTGTCCTTGATTGTTCAACAATAATTGTGTTATTGAGTTAATCCTTAGGTTGTTGAGAGAAGTAAAAAACATCTTTTATATATACGATTCAGAGAAACGTGTGGCTAGAGCCTTGAGAGCAGGTCTAGGGCCATGCTTTGATCATCACCAACTTTGACATTACTTTTCTATGAATTTTTGTGCATTAAATGCAATTGGTGTGCATTTAATGAGGGTAAAGGGAGTTCTATGCACTCTGCAGAGCAAGTGGCAATCGCCCTTACCTCTGCCAACCATTATAGCAGAGAGGTTAGGCGAGGGGGAGCTCCAGGACTCTCCAAAAAAGCTCTAGAGCCCAAGCTCCACAATTTGCTGTACGTAATTAACTCTCGAGCAGGAGTCTAACTCATGAGCGGCTCTACGCTTCTTATGGTGACCTAACAAGGCTCCTTCGAGCACCTCCCGTTGGGATAGACCTGATTACTGACATGGATGACCACATATCAACTCGTGGTTGGAGAGGCAAATTGGATTACTAATTTGCACCATCAATAACAAGTTAACCAAATTTTACTAATTAAGTAGGTTGAATTATAATATTTTTACAAAAGGCAAAATACAAGCGCGATTTTTAATATGAAATTGATGGCAGATTACATTAATTCAATTTTCTAAAATTCAAGTCTTTTAAAAAGAATATAAAATTCAAAATGTATTGGGTGGGGGACTCGCGTAGCCTACTCGAAGAATAAATCCCTATTAATAAATAAGGTCAATCTTAATATTTTGTAACTCTATATCTTTTTGTTTTCAACTAGTGAACAAGATTTAATATGGATGTTTATGTTTTTATCTAACGACTCAAAGTTATTATAATATATTTGTAATATAAATGATAATTATAGATTTTTGTTTAATTTAACAATAAATATGGTTGTTTTTAAAATGTAAATTGCCTCCGGACTAAAATTTTGTCCTTAAGACAAAACTTTGGTTCTGAATGTAATGGTTAAAAATCGGTGTCTTTTATTAAAGCCGTTTCGGTATATTGTCCTTTATCACAATTTTCTATTTAAATTTGTACAATTAATAACTTTTTTTTAGTTATGTTACATGATTTTAAAAAGACATTGACATCCCGTATTATTATTATTATTATTTGTGTTGTTGTTACGTTGTTTTTAATACATGGGATGGGAATGTGTCCAATTTGTTTTTATAAAATATATTTGGAGCCTATTTCTAAAATAAGGTGGCAAGTTTTGGTTAAAATAAAAAGGGTTACTCAACTTATGGCGTCAACCTGGTTTTTTATGGAGTATAGTGGGTCCCACTTCCACGTAATCCTACATCATTTGGTTGCCTTATATTGTGTGGTGGTAAAGCTGGCTTAATGGAGAGATTTGTACATAATAAAAAGTAATATAGAGTTTGCAGGGTATTTTCTGCCTGGCGGTGATCATAGTGTTTAATTTTGCAGTATTATTTTGGTGTTATTTTTGAAGTAAAGGGTTGTACCTAATATGTAATTAAATTTTTAGAGTATCTATTTGTTGTTTTATATGTTGTATTCATCTTGAATTCATTAGGTTAATTGAATTCGGTATATTTATTTGAATTTATTAATTGGTGTGATATATATATACTAGGGTATACTCGTGCCATACGGCACGACAAATTTAATAAGAACTGGTAATAAAATAAAAAGAAGTAACGTGTGATGAATCTAAATCGACAAACTTAGGTTCAATATATCTTCATGCTAGAAAAACTAAAAGTAAACCGGATTGAACCGACCTGTTTTTAATGTTTAAAGAATCTTTTAATCATATTTTTTTATCTTATTTTGTGTTATATTTTTTGATCTTTTAATCAATATATTTTTATAAATATTAAATTTTTATAAAATTTTGATGTGACATCTTCATGTGTGTATAAAACTCATTCAATGGTGTAAAGTTAATGCACACCATAACATGTATATTTTTAACCATTAGATTCTTATACTTTTTGAAAATAAATTTGGTCAAACTTGATGTTTTATAATATAGATAGGATAAAAATGATGTTTACAAACTAACGTATTACATAGATTCAAAGTAAAATTCTATTATAAATCTAACAGAGAAGGATAAATGTGCACCGTTCTCTTCCATTAGTGGCAATGTTTTCTCCCATTAGAGCAACTCCAACCCAAAACACCATTTTGGTGTTGATTTAGCACCAAAATGGTGTCATTTTTATATTAATATTGCTAATTAAAAAAAATAAACTAAAAAATTTAAATTAGAAGCATAAAAATGACCTAATTGATATTTATAAGTAAATAGTAATAAAGATAAAAATTGAAAAAGGGGGGGGGGGATGCCATGAGTGAACAATGCCACACCAAATATGGTGTGGCACTGTCGATAGCAGCAAATATGGTGTGGTGTTTGGTGCATAGTTAGACGAATTTTGTGTGAAAACTACACCAAATTTGGTGTTTTGGTGGAACCTTGGAGTTGGCCTTAGTCCACTCTTATAATTGCCAAGCTAAACATAAACAAAAGGAGCCGAGGAGTAGTAGTATATAGAAAATTACATAATTCTATAATCATGATGGATCTTGTTTAATTGATCTTGATTAGTATATTTTAAATATTAATTTTTTATAAAATTTTGAATTTTTTATTTTAAGTTATGGCATTTTTAATATAGAAAAAATTATTTGAGTGTGAGAATTTATTGTGTGTATATTATTGGTGTGAGTGTTTTGACTTTGATGTGACATCTTCATGTGTATATAAAACTCATCCAATGGTATAGAGTTAATGCATATCATAGCATGTACATTTTTAACCATTAGATTCTTATACTTTTTGAAAATAAATTTGGTCAAACTTGATGTTTTATGATATAGAAAGGATAAAAATGATGGTTACAAACTAATGTATTACATAGATTCAAAGTAAAATTCTACTATAAATCTAACAGAGAAGGATAAATGTGCAATGTTCTCTTCCATTAGAGCAACTCCAACCCAAAACACCATTTTGTGTTGATTTAGCACCAAAATGGTGTCATTTTTACACTATATTTTTTTTCAAATCCAACCACAACAACAAATATAACACAAAAAAATATATTCTCTCCGAAATTAGAATATTCTCTTTATTATTCCTTATTATTATATATTAAAAATATTTTTATACAATAAAGTATAAGAATGACCTAATTGATATTTATAAGTAAATATTAATAAAGATAAAAATTGAAAAAAAAAGGGGGATGCCATGTGTGAACAGTGCCACACCAAATATGGTGTTTTGGTGGAACCTTGGAGTTGGCCTTAGTCCACTCTTATAATCGCCAGGCTAAACATAAAGAAAATGAGCCGAAGAGTAGTAGTATATAGCAATTTACAAAATTCTGTAATCATGATGATCTTGTTTAATTGATTTTGATTAGTAGATTTTAAATATTAAATTTTTTTAAAATTTTGAATTTTTTATTTTAAGTTATGGCATTTTTAATATAGAAAAAATTATTTGAGTGTGAGAATTTATTGTGTATGTATATTATTGGTGTGAGTGTTTTAACTTTGATGTGACATTTTCATGTGTGTATAAAACTCATTCAATGGTGTAGAGTTAATGCATACCATAACATGTATATTTTTAACCATTAGATTCTTATACTTTTTGAAAATAAAATTGGTCAAACTTGATGTTTTATAGTATAGATATTAAAAATATTAATTACAATAAAGTATACATAAATTTAATTAGAATAGATTAATTTTTTTTAATAAAACAAATTATTAATATTGCTAATTAAAAAAAATAAACTAAAAAATTTAAATTAGAAGTATAAAAATGACATAATTGATATTGATCAGTAAATAATAATAAAGTTAAAAATTGAAAAGGGGGGGGGGGATGCCGTGAGTGAACAATGCCACCCCAAATATGGCGTGGCATTGTAGATATCAGCAAATATGGTGTGGTGTTTGGTGCATAGTTGGACGAATTTTGTGTGAAAACTACACCAAATTTGGTGTTTTGGTGGAACCTTGGAGTTGGCCTTAGTCCACTCTTATAATCGCCAAGCTAAACATAAAGAAAATGAGCCGAGGAGTAGTAGTATATAGCAATTTACATAATTCTATAATCATGATGGATCTTGTTTAATTGATCTTGATTAGTAGATTTTAAATATTAAATTTTTATAAAATTTTGAATTTTTTATTTTAAGTTATGGCATTTTTAATATAGAAAAAATTATTTGAGTGTGAGAATTTATTGTGTGTATATTATTGGTGTGAGTGTTTTGACTTTGATGTGACATCTTCATGTGTGTATAAAACTCATCCAATGGTGTAGAGTTAATGCATATATATTATTGGTGTGAGTGTTTTGACTTTGATGTGACATCTTCATGTGTGTATAAAACTCATCCAATGGTGTAGAGTTAATGCATATCATAACATGTATATTTTTAACCATTAGATTCTTATACTTTTTGAAAATAAATTTGGTCAAACTTGATGTTTTATAATATAGATATTGATGTTGGCTAAATTACGATAGAACTAATTGGTGTATGATTAAGTTTATTTATTAATCAATTTTAATAAGCCATAGTTGTGTAAGGTTTGGATATAAGTTTTGACATGATGAGATGGGTGAAGCGGGTAGTTTTTAAGATGTTACCGAAAGGCACCGATGCAAGTGTCCAGATGGTTAAATTATCGAAATTTGTGCGTTGAACGTTGCTATTAAAATATTTTATTGTTGATAAAATATTATGTTGAGATACTTTTACTCCTGTGTGTTATGTATTGTTCCATTTCTTTTTTTATGGCGCAGGTGACTCGAAACATAATTGATTTTTGACTAGCAAGTCAAGCGTGGGGTAATTTATTATTTTTGTTGATTAGAGAAGAGATATTGTATATTGTATTTTTAAAAATTACTTTGATATATAAATAAAGTTAGATTTTTTTCATTGCGTTTTTTGATCTAGCCGAGTCGGGTCGTTACAAAGACAAACTATACAATTTGAGATATTTTTTAGAATTGAAATTATTTATTTTAATTTTTTAAGTAATATATTATTTAGTAAGAGTTCACTATAGTATGTGTCTGTATATATACATTAATAAGTTAGTATATACATGTATGGAGGGAGGAGAATTTAATAGATTTTTCTTAAATTTTTACTCATAACTTGGTTGGTATTCTTAACCAACCTTATTTCATAGATCTAGCTAGGTGAATAGATAAGAGATTTATAACAATGCAAAATACAAGCGAGATTTTCATTATGAGATTGTTAGTAGATTACAGTAATTCATTTTTTTTTAAATTCAAGTTTTTCAAAAAGAATATAAAATTCAAAAGGTACTGGTTAGGGAACTCACATAACCTACTGATAGGATATATCTCTATTAATAAATCAAGTCAATCTTAATATTTTGTCACTCTATATATTTTTGTTCTAAAAAGTTGTTATGATATATTTGTAATATAAATAAAAATGAAATTCAAATCCTTCTTTTTGTTTTTGTTTTACTCTTTTTGTATCTCAAATCCTTCTTTTTGTTTTTGTTTTACTCTTTTTGTATCTCAAATCCTTCTTTTTGTTTTTGTTTTTGAAATAAGAGATTTAGACAAAGTAAAAATTAAGTTGAAACATAACAAATAGACCAAATTTTAATAATTGAGTAGGTTGAAATATAATATTTTTACACAATGCAAAATACAAGCGATATTTTCATTATGAAATTGATAGTAGATTACATTATTTTAATTTTTTTAAATTCAAGTCTTCCAAAAAGAATATGAAATTCAAAAGGTACTAGGTAGGGGACTCACGTAGCCTACTAGTTGGATATATCTCTATTAATAAATCAGGTCAATCTTAATATTTTGTGACCCTATATATTTTTGTTCTCAACGAATGGCCAAGATTTAATATGGATATTTATGTTTTTATCTAATGACTCAAGGTTATTATAACATAATTGTAATATAAATGATAATTATAGATTTTTGTTTAATTTAACAATAAATATGGTAGTGTTTAAAATAAAGTACCATTTATTTTCACACTTCCCAAAATTTACTTCACTTTACTTTCTCTCTCATATTTTTTTTTAAAATATCATAACTTTAAATCCAAAAATCGGAATTAGATCCAAAAAAATTTGAAACCTACTCATCGAGATTTATAAAATAAGATCCACTGTGACTTTTTTGAGGTTTTTTTCATGAGTTTTATTGAATTGGTTGAAAAAAATTCTAACAAAAACCAAATTCAGTTCCCAACCTACTTTCACACTTTTGATGTACTAAGAAATTGGTATAATTTATTATGCTAATTTATACGTTAGAGACCATGTATTACTACTAATATTTGTATTTTTAATATTTTCTCAGGTGTTAGAAAAGAATTGGAGAATATTGAGAAAAATAGAAAAATTATAGTGTTTTAAGACACCTAAAGTGCACAATATTTCTAGACGCATAATTTTTTACTCGAAACTCCAAATCATCCGTCTTGAGCCTAATTTGAATAGAATTTCGAGAGTTACAATTTTTCAATTTATCCTTTTTTCAAATTTAATTATCTCAAGATTTGAAATTATAATACAAAATACAACAGTTAAAATAGGATGAAAATTCGTATATTTACTATTAATATTGAACGAGCTCAGCCATTTAAAAGGCCCAAATCCAAGTGTGTGAAGTTGGCCGATCCAAGCCCACTTCACAAATCCACCAGCTCCTTATCAAGGGGCCCCATGAAATAATTTTTGGCAGCTTAATTCCAAGTCCAACAAGGACTTTGTTGAACGTGTTTGAGCTTGAGCAATTTCTGATAGTACACAGTTTTGAGCAACATCATTTTTTGCTTTACTATCAATGGCATACCCAAGAAAAAATTTTTCATCAGATTTAGCATCAAATTTTCCCAAGTGATCACGATCATTTAAAATAAAACATTTGCAACCAAAAACTTTTAAAATATGCAATATTTGGTTTCTTGTCATTCCATAATTCATAGGGTGTCTTATCTAACTTTTTACGAAGGATAGTGCGATTAATCACATTGCATGCGGTGTTAACGGCTTCCGCCCAGAAATACTCCGGTAAAGAATGTTCATGTAACATGGTTCTAGACATCTCTTGAAGAGATCTATTTTTTCTTTCAACCACACCATTTTGTTGAGGAGTTCTAGGTGCCGAAAAGTTATGATTCATACCATGCTCATCACAAAAATTCTCAATATCAATATTATCAAATTCTCTACCTCTATCACTTCTAACATGTATAATAGAAACACCTTTTTTATTTTGAACTTTTCTACAAAATTTTGTAAAGACATATGGAGTTTCACTTTTGTGTGCGAGAAAGAACACCCAAGTGAGTCTAGTAAAATCGTCAACAATAACAAAAGTATATAATTTATCACCCAAACTAGCAACCGAATTAGGACCAAATAAATCAAGATGCAACATATCAAGAGGTCTAGTTGTAGTAATGTCCTTCTTAGATTTAAATGAAGATTTATGTTGTTTACCAAATTGACATGTATCACAAATTTTATCTTTAACAAATTTGGTCTTAGGCAATCTTTAACTAGCTCTTTCTTAGACAATTTATGAATTAAATCCATATTAGCATGTCCTACTCTTCTATGTCATAACCAATATACATCAGTAATAGCGGATAAACATTTAACATCTTGTTGTGATAAATCATCAAGTTCAAGAGTATACACATTGTTAGTTCTATATGCAATAAGTAAAATTGAATCATCACTAACATTCTTAACAATGCAACGATCGGATTTAAAAATTACTTCATAACCTTTATCACATAGTTGACTAATGTTAAGTAAATTATGCTTTAAACCATCAACTAATATAACATTGTCAATACAAGTAGAATGCTTACCAACCTTACCTATACCGATGATTTTACCCTTGGCGTTGTCCCCAAAAGTCACATTCCCTCCTTGCTTGGGAATAAGACTTAAGAAATTGTTCTTATCTCCCGTCATGTGCTTTGAGCAACCACTATCCAAGAACCACTTAGTTTTGCTACCTTTGGCTTTCAAGTACACCTACACCATAACCTTAAGTAACTTCTCCTTTGGTACCCAAAATGTATTGGGTCCCTTTGGGTTAGCAAACATAATGGTTCCTTTTGGAACCCAAGCAAGCTTTCTCTTAGGAAAATTTTCATTCCTATAGTAACAATGATCCACGTAATGAGTATTTCTACCACAATATGAGCAAAGATGAGTGGATCATGAGGTGTGTATGTTTTAAAAAAGTTTTTGTAATCTTTTTGGTTATCAATTTGGTTATAGCCCAAACCGGCTTTGTCGAATACACATCTTTGCATTCCTAATAGTTTATCCAAGTTATCCTTTCCTTTGGTGAACTTGGCTAGACAATTAGTTAAATCGTCCACTTGATCTTTCAATTTGATATTTTCTATTACAAGTGTGTTTGGAGTTTCTTTCTCCTTTCCTTTTTTTAAAGTTTTGATTTCATTTTTCAAAAATATGTTTTCTTTCTCAAAACTTTCACACTTGCTAGAAACCATCAAATTTTCCTTTTTAAGGCTTGCATATTCTTTAGACAATTTATTAAACTTGCTATGTAATTCTTCAAACATATCATATAATTCATCATAGTCATTCTCATCATGTGCATCATTATTAATAGAGACATTATCATCACTAAATGAATCATAAGTAGAGCATACCTCATCGTCTCTTGCCATAAGGCAAAGGTTAGCCGTTTCCTCGTCGCTAGAGTTGGCATCGGACTCGCCTTCTTCAGAATCACTCCAAGTGCCTTTGAGGACGTGTCTTACTTGTTTGAAGGCTTTGTCTCTTTTATCTCTTCTTTTTTTTTCTTCTAACCAGGCAATTTGTTTTGAAATGTCCTGGTTCATGGCAATGGAAACACTTTTTTTCTTCTTCGTTTTCAACTTTTGGTTGAATAGATCGATCATTGTTCCTTCTTGATGAAGAATCAAAGTTGTTTCCTTTTCCTTGAAACTTCTTCTTCTTAACTAGAAATTTTATGAATTTTCTAGAAAGAAAAGCCATATCCTCATCTCTTACCATCAACTCCTCATCATCCTCTAATTGATTTGCTTTGAGAGCAAGAGTTTTCTTGGCTTTTGAATCGACCTTGTCTTCTCTTTCCAATTCTTTCTCATGGGTTTTGAGAGACCCCAATAGTTCATTCATGCTTAGTGTCTTGAGGTTCTTGTCTTCTTGAATAACCGTCACATTAGGTCTCCATTTCTTGGGAAGAATTCTAAGAATTTTTCGAATCTTGTCCTCATTTGAATATTCATTTCCAAGAAGATCTAAAGCATTAGTGATAATAGAGAATCTACTATACATAAAAGCAAGTGATTCATTAGGTTCCATTTTGAAAAGTTCATAATCATGAACGAGCATATTAATATTATCATCCTTAACTTGTGAGGTTCCTTCATAGACAACTTCTAATTTGTCTCAAATTTATTTGGCGGTTTTACAACTAAAAATTTTGTTGTATTCATTTATAGTTAATGCACAATGTAGGGCATTCAAGGCTTTAGCGTTGGAATTGGATTTTCTTAAATCAATCATGCTCATTATATTCGAAAATAGATTTAGGAGTGACTTTACCCTTTTCATCGGTTTTGGTTAATCATAGGGTCCAATGAGTGTAACCCTCCATTGTTCAAAATCACTAGCTTGAAGAAAAAGTACCACATACGACTTTTCCAATAACTATAATTTTTGCCATCAAATAGGGTGGTTCTAGTGTGGAAGAACCTTCGTTCAATTTCCGGTTCCTTGACAAATAGACCATGATCGTAAAACTTAAGTTGTAAAATCAAAACAAGAGTACAACCTCTGATACCAATTGTAGATCGAAAAATACCCTAGATGGGGGTGAATAGGGTTTTTAAAACTTAATCGAATTTTTAAAAATGATTTAAAAATATTTGATGTCTATATTTATCAAGCAATCAAGAACAAAGTTAATTTCAAACACAATGAATAAATAGCACAATATAATAGAGCAAGAGATAGAAAGATTGAACCGATCGAAATCGAAGACTTTTTGTCCACACGGTTCGGCATGTTCACTTACTCCGCGCTTAGTTAGTTCTCCGAGAATTTCCACTATAACCGATCTCCTTCCGGGTGAAGATCAAACCTCTACAAGTGTATTCTTCTCACACACTCTTACAAGTATTGAAACACCCTCAATACTCTCACAAGAAATCCCTCTTGCTATTCTATGAGATACACCTCTCACAAATATGATTTGAATAAGTTTTGGTGGCTAACACCAATGTACAATATCTCTCTTGTGTATAACAAAATACAAATGAAGCTCACACTAAGAGATATCAATATTGATCAATGAATATAAGCTCAAAGAATGAAGAGATTGATCAATGCTTTAGTTAGAATACTTGAATAATAAGAATATATGAAAAATGGTTTTGTATGATCATTCAAGTTGTTAAAAATGAGTCTTAAAACTCATATTTATAGCTTGCAAAATCATATGGCCATTGGGGATGATTAAGAAAGGTTTTGGTTCCAAGGTATACATTTTCAAACTTTCCAACAGCTAGTTTTGACAAAACAAATTCAAATTTGTTTTGTTAATTTCTCCCAATTTGACCGTTGGATCATGCTCAAATTTTAGTAAAACGTGCCAGGAGATGTTGTATAACTACTGTAAAAATTTCAAAATGATCGGAGTCCGGGAAGGCCTCCATCTTACCGTTAGATCAAAACTAGGAAAAAATTGAGCGAATTTTAAACGTAAAATAAAAATATTTTTGCAATTTAATAATTTAGTTCCAAATAAAATTCTAATGATTTTCAAACTTCAAAGATATGTTTCTAAGATACCTATTTTTATTAGAACCTAAAAATATGATCATTTAAAATTAATATGAATTTATTTTGAAACTCGATTTTTGTAAAATGATGTTTTTCAAATAAATTCAATTTCAAGCTAGTTTGAATCAATCTTTAAAAGATGCATGAATATGTTTGAGCTATAGGTATTTGATCAATAAAGTAACTTTACATAAAATCTAAGCACTCACTCAATTTAATGATAATTCGAGTCTTCGTGATGCTTGATTTTCTTGTGTGTATCTTCTCTTGTTTGATGTTCTTTATCCTTTCTTGGTTTTGATAACTTGTAGAACATGTGGAGATCATTCTTGTGCATAGCTTCACTTGCTTGATATTCTAGATCTTTTCTTGGCTTTGTATAGTACATGTATATCACTTGAGTTCATTTCTTATGAGTAGAGGCATTTGTAAAGCTTGTGTGAGATTTTGATTGCTTCGGTTTGAAGTTACACTTGGTCGAAAGATATATCGGTTAAAATGGTTATCATCATTGGAACAATCGAGTTAAATAACGCTTTATTAACTTATTGTAATTATCAAAATAAGATTAATTGACTTTAAGGTCAACACATGATTTTAAAAAGACGAACTATACAATTTGAGATATATTTTTAGAGTTGAAACTATTATTTTAATGTTTTAAGTAGTATATTATTTAGTGAGTGTTTACTATGGTACGTGCATGTATACATTAATAAGTTATACTACACTATTATTTACCATAAATTAATAAATCACGGTACATATCATGTTCATCATCATATATTAGTAAAACAGCTTAAATAGTCATTAAATGTTGGAACTAGTATTACTTTGATCATCAAATTGCAAAATGAACCACTTTAGCCGATCAAACTTTGGATCTAGTTTTAACGTGTTCACTTTATCCAATTTGATCGTTAAATTAAATAAAATGAAGCCACTAACTTCATTTAAAGGCTATCTATTAGATTTTTTTGACATTAACACATATTAGCGGAGAGAGGAGAGAAAGATAACGAGGAAACTTCGCCGCCACCCCTCCACCCTCCCCTTCTTTTTTTTCCATCTAACATCGGTTCATTTTCAATGAGAAGTAAGTTAATCACTTTGTATTAGGAGTGTGATTTTAGTGGGTTTGCTGGTAGGTGGTGCGATTGTCGCAAATATCTTGCAAGCGAGTCGAGGCTATAATAGGGTGAGTTTTTCCATTGCAAAGAGAGAGGGTAATTGTGTTGCTCACTCCTTGGCCTAGTATGCTAGGACAATATCTGATTATGTAAATTGGTTAGAAGACCTTCCTTGTATGACCTGAGATGTTGCGGGACGTTCCTTGCTTGAATTAGTAATATTATCAATTTTTTTCTCAAAAAATACTAAAATTAGAATAAGAAACTCCATACTAATTCTACAAGTTTATCAATTGGTATTTGAAATTGAAAAACATTATCAATCAATATTTGAAATTGAAAACCATTATCAAACTGCTCAGTTTTTCGTTCATTTCGATTTGTTCCAGTTTGTTTTGATATTTCGGTGAAAATATTACTTGTGGTACTTTTCTGCAAAATGCTATTTCGGTAAATATGCATCTACTAATGGGACGAACTAGTAAAATAATAAGAAAGTTGTTCAGATGCGTGTAAAATATCATTATGAGAATAAAATATGAGAAATGTTTTAGATAAATTTATGGATGGTAGAATAACTTGGTTGCCTTAGTATTTTCTCATGAAGTAACTGTGGGGGAGATATTGATACTTTGGCTAGTCATATTTAATGATAAAAATTGCAATCAAGCGTTTTCGAACCTTGATTTTTATTCTTTTATACTTTAACATAGCATTACACAACGGGTAAAAGGTCATTTTTTTTTCTTTACTTATTTTCTCGTTTTAAGAAAAATAACTTTGATATTCACTTAAAAACTAAACAAACATTAAACAAAAAGCTTCCAATATTAAACTTGCACAGAATAGAAGAACATTATATTAAACAAGAAGCATCCAATACTAAACCAGCAATGAGCAAAAAAAGCTATTCACGGTGCAATTTAACCAACAAAAAAGTCCGTATGCTTGATCTCCAAACTTCAACACCTAAAAATGTGGGGTTAGAATTACTTGGCTTGTTTTTCAAAAAGAGAATTTAATTAATTGAATTTCTTTATTTTAAAAGCTTAGTTAAAAAAATGGGACTAGCAATTTGAGACATTTAGAATTAAAAAAATGACTATTAATTTGAGACAAAAGAAGTATAATATATTTTGGTAGTATATTTATATTTGGTCATTTTGGAATTAGTATTTTCAGTATTATTTTTTGGTAGTTTTATTATTTTCAGTACGGTAATTCATTATTTTCAGTTTTTATAGGAGTAATACCAAAAGTGGTTGGTATTTCGATTTTCGGTAATCATATATGGGTTATCAAAATTATTTTTACTCAGATTAATTCAGTTAATTTCCATAAAACCTTACTAAGTGATGCCCTACTTTGTATTATAAACTACTAGACACAAAACACACATAATGCGTGTGCACGCCTGATATCCCAGCACGGATAAATTTATGTTAGAATAAGAGAGAGAGAGAGAGAAAGAGAGAGAGAGAGAGAGGGAGAGAGGGAGAGGGAGATAACTTAATGGTTAATATTATTTATAGTAACAAATAAATTATAAGTTCAAATCCTAATATCAACATTTGTTTTCAACATTAATAGGGGCAAAATAAAAAAATATCAAAATTTGTTTGGATAATAGGGGGAAAAATGTGTGCATAAAATGCATAATCTGATACTATATAAATATCATAATTATTTTATTTTTCGAGATGATAAATGAATATAAGTCTTTACTAATAGAATTTTTATAACAAGTTTTTTAGAGATCGAGTAATTAAGTACTTTTCATATAGTTTAAAAGATAGTCAAGAATAAATATTTATTTTTGTCCAAAATGAAATGACCTAACAAAAATATTTACTTTCAAATATTTAAATTGCATACACAAATTGTATAATTTAAGATAAAAGTAATTCCCTCCAACATGTTACTTTTGTCCTAAATGAACTTAATTACAGCCAAATTACTCTTAAAGTAATTATTAATTTAATGCAGACAGCGGGCCATGTGGATGAGACAAAAATGAAATATATAATTAAACTTCCAAGTTATAATTAAAATAATAAACTAATTCAAAACATGAATGAAATACAACCATATATTTAAGAGAAGCTGAAAAACAAAATAAATGTGAAATCAAGAAATGGGAGTTGGTCTTGTGAAAGTGGAAATATTTGCCTCCTCCTAAAACTTAAAAACTTATACCAATTTTTAGGGTGGTGTTATTTCCACCCCCAAAATCTGTCACAAACATCTCCACCAAAATTTAACTAAAAACACATTTTAACACCTCCTTATTTATCACAAACACTCATTCACATTACTTGATGTTAGGTGAGCCGAATTTATGTAAGTGTCCTCACCTCTCATTAGGTGGGCCTTATTTGAAAAATATTCTAGTAATCAATTGCCTAATGTTAGGAGATTTTTTGCAAATAAACTCTCTTTAAATGTGTATGACTGCACTTATCTCTCATTAGGTGAATTTTAGAGAGGTGTTAGTGATTAAAAATTTACCCTGAGGGAGGGGGGAGGAGGGGCAGGAGGTGGGGTTTGTAACAAGGGAGTGTTTGTAATTAAGCAAGAGTTAGATTTTTTTTTTTGTCAAAAGCCACCACCGACTTAATTTTTCTAGAAAGTGAACTTGTACGCCTTTCTTCTTCTTCTTCTTCTCATTTTTTTTCGGAGGAAATGCCGAGGAAGTGGAGGAGAAAACAACAATTTTGTTTTTCTTATTGAATATGTTTTCTCCTTCTAAAAATTGGTCTTCAAAATTCCACCAAATCAAGTGGAGCTTTTAGGAAAAATTATTTTATGTGTCGAGAACAATATGATGGTATAAGAATTGGGATTGGGGTAATCATCTTCGTCTTTATGGCTATATATTTTTTGGTAGGGGTTAATTATGATTCTTTGCCCTTGCTTGGTTAAAAACAAAAATACCAATTTTTTTAGTTTTCTACCAAAAAGTACCATTTATTTTCACACTTCCCAAAATTTATTTCACGTTACTTCCTTTCTCATAAATTTTTTAAAATACCATAACTTTAAATCCAAAAATTGGAATTAGATAAAAATAAAATTGAAACTTACTCATTGAGATTTATAAAATAAGATCAATTATGACTATTTTTTGAGGTTTTGTCATGAGTTTTATTGAATTGGTTGAAAAAAACTCTAACAAAAACCAAATTCACTTCTCAACCTAGTTTCACACTTTTGATATACCAAGAAATTGGTATAATTTATAATGCTAATTTATACGTTAGAGACCATATATTACTACTAATATTTGTATTTTTAATGTTTTCTCAGGTGTTAGAAAAGAATTGGAGAATATTGAGAAAAATAGAGAAATTAAAGTGTTTTAAGACACCTAAAGTGCACAATATTTCTGGATGCATAACTTTTTACTCGAAACTCCAGATCATGCGTCTTGATGTGATCCAGCCTAGCCAAGATATTAGCTCTATGTTCTTGCATGTTCTCATGACCGGCTGGCTGAAGAATTTAATTATTTATTTTATATTTCTTAAAGCCCAAGGATTATAGATAATTATTTTCTAGAGTTATTATTATTTTAGAATTATTTTGGGCTTATTTTAGGGTGTTTATTAATTTCCTTATTGCATTAGGAATATTCTAGGAGTTATTATTTTCCTTTTCTATGTAGGAATTAGTTTCCTTTTTGAATTAGGATTAAGGCTTTGTTTACTCCTATTTAAAGGAGGCACATTATTGTTTTAGATAAGTTATGATGATTAATTAAATTGAGAGCTTTCTCTTTGTGTTCTTTAAGAGCATGTTGAACATGTTGAATTGAGTAAATTCAATTGTTCTTGACTTATCAATCTAGCAATCACACTAGATTGTGGCGTCATTCGACTATACCGAGGGTTCGCGCTTCTTTAAGCGTTGGGTTGAGGTTCCATCTTCCATCTTTTCGACGTATTCCAAGGTTCTTGCTACGTTTGTAGTTCAAGGTTGAGGATCCATTAGCCTGGCTAGGAAAGACGATCCGGGTTCGCGTCATTGGTATCAGAGGAGACTTTTCTATCCAGGTTCTCTATCTTAGTTTCTTGTTCTTTCAATTTCGTAGTAGATTCTTGAAACCCTAGGCCTTCATTCTTGTTAATCTTATTCAAAAAAAAAATTGTGTTAGGGTTTATAGATTCTGAAAAAAAAAAAAAAAAAAAAAAAAAAAAGTTGCAAATCAGATTTTTTTTCCAAAATCCCGTTGAACTGTCGAAATTAGTGGTTTTTGCTATCGAAACAACCTCGGATCGTCCTGATTTTCCGCCCAATCATTGTAAAATTGCGTTCCGAACAACATATCCGAAAATCAGCCCGATCCAACGGTTAGATCAAAAGTTATTGCTGTTTTACGATAGCACCTGCATTAAAAAAAAAGTGTTGTGAATAGTGCTGCGTGAATAGTAAAAAAAATTTATTTATTGAAATTTTCTTTGTTGGAAGAACCCTAGAATTGAATTTTGATTATTGTTAGGGTTGGTTTACGAATATTGTTGCATTGAAGTTTCAATTGTGGAGGTTTAAATATTTCAAAAAAAAACCTAGATTATTCATTGATATACTTCTTGTTGGGTTTTAATCTTGTGATTTTGGTCAATATAAATTCCGTTGGTTGGGAAAAATCTAGAAAGTCATAGGATATTTGATTTGCGTTAATTAGGGATTTGATTGGTGCTTATCCTTTGGAAATCTACTTGCATTTATTCTAGCAATTCTAGAAATTCGTTTGGCTCATTAATATTGCTAGAATTTTGGTTTCTTGCGTCCTTGGTATTACATTGTTGAATGCGTCCAATTTAATTGTGGGTGTGCAATTGGTTGTTGAGGACTTGTGATATTCATATTATTCAACTTGTTTAAAAAGTTCCAAAGAGAAAATTGTGAGTATATCTTTCTTGAGCTACAAACACGAGCGGTAAAATCAGAGTGACATCTTTGAGCGAAACACGAAAGGGAGTGTAGTGAGGATTATCTTTATTGCACTAATCTTTGTTTTGCAGCAAGTATGTCTTGTCTAAATTTTGAACATGGAGAAAGGTGGCTTCAAGAGGAGATTAAACGCGATAGTGCGCGATTAACGCAATTAGAGATTGAACGGCGTAAGCGGTTGAATAAAGCTCCTGAAGAGAACTTGAAAAGTAAACCTTGTAAAGTTAAATTTGAAGATGAATGGGATCCAGGTGTTACTAATAGAAGACATGGTGGCGAGGTTAGAAAAAGTCGGGTTGAAGACAACAATATGGGTAGCAGCAAGAAGAAGACTCCTTTGAATGATCCTAAAGAATGGCACAAATTGGGGAAGATGATGGAGGCTTATATTGAATTCCATATGAGGCGCAGCGAAGAGCCAAATCCGAATTCATCCTCTTGCGAATCAAATCATTGTAAAGAGGAGGAAAAGCTAACCATATCTACACCACTATCGGAGAATAAACCGAAAATTGATGAGATCGAGGAAATTGAAGTGACGGCTGAAGAAGGCGAGTTGTGGGTTGAAGGTGTAGTTCCAAGTTTGCAAGAAGAAGATGAAGAAGTTATAGTGCAAGTTGAAGATAATTACATTGAGCAAAGCCAATCGATTCCCATTGAGGGACGAGTTGACAAGCAAGAGACTTCAACTACTATTACTCTAGTTCCATTGCCACCTAAGCAAGCTCTTGAAGATCAAATGAAGTTACACAAGGAAAGTATGTTGAAAGTTGATGAAGTGGAGCATGTAGACTTCATTGGAGTGGATCGCTTTGATGTCCATCCAAACTTTATGTTATTAGATTTCTTCAACAAGTTGCGGAGGATCGCATTGCAATATTGTTTGAAATTCGAGAAGTTTTGCTTTGTAAGGAGAATCAAGCGTCGAAGATATTCGAAATATTTGTTTTCATGGGAAGGAAGAACAGAATTATCTCATGTTAAGTTTCAACGGAAGAATGGGAAGTATTCAAAATACTTATTCAATTGGCATGGGAGATTTCAAGTTCCAAAGCCGTGTCCGAATGCCGAAGTTGTTCAAGACTGGTTGAATCGAGGAATGGGTAGGCCAGATTCGAGGACGAATCTTCTTGAAGAAGAGGGGAATGATGTGATCCAGCCTAGCCAAGATATTAGCTCTATGTTCTTGCATGTTCTCATGACCGGCTGGCTGAAGAATTTAATTATTTATTTTATATTTCTTAAAGCCAAGGATTATAGATAATTATTTTCTAGAGTTATTATTATTTTAGAATTATTTTTGGCTTATTTTAGGGTGTTTATTAATTTCCTTATTGCATTAGGAATATTCTAGGAGTTATTATTTTCCTTTTCTATGTAGGAATTAGTTTCCTTTTTGAATTAGGATTAAGGCTTTGTTTACTCCTATTTAAAGGAGGCACATTATTGTTTTAAGATAAGTTATGATGATTAATTAAATTGAGAGCTTTCTCTTTGTGTTCTTTAAGAGCATGTTGAACATGTTGAATTGAGTAAATTCAATTGTTCTTGACTTATCAATCTAGCAATCACACTAGATTGTGGCGTCATTCGACTATACCGAGGTTCGCGCTTCTTTAAGCGTTGGGTTGAGGTTCCATCTTCCATCTTTTCGACGTATTCCAAGGTTCTTGCTACGTTTGTAGTTCAAGGGTTGAGGATCCATTAGCCTGGCTAGGAAAGACGATCCGGGTTCGCGTCACGTCTTGAGCTTAATTTGAATAGAATTTTGAGAGTTACAACTTTTCACTTATTTATTTTTTCAAATTTAATCATCTTGAAGTTCGAAATTGTAATGCAAAATACAGCAGTCAAAATAAGACGAAAATTCATATGTTTACTATTACATTAACAAGCTCAGCCATTTAAAAGGCCCAAATCCAAGTGTGTAAGTTGGCCAATCCAAGCCCACTTCACAAATCCATCAACTCCTTATCAAGGGGGCCCATGAAATAATTTTTGGCAGCTTAATTCCAAGTCCAACAAGGACTTTGTTGAATGCGCTTGAGCTTGAGCAATTTCTGATAGTACACGGTTTTGAGCAACATCATTTTTTGCATGCCAGTTGAGCGCTGCTTCAGCTCCAATTACAGTTCTTGGTTCACTATTAGGATCAGTAGCGACTGGGGTCCATATTTTCCAGTTATGTTTAGGATCTTCAAAGTCATCTAGGGACGGGAACTTTGAGGAATAGTCTGGACTTTTGGGATCAAACATGTAACATGAAATTGGTTCAGGCATATGTGGAGCAGGATAGGGATTTTTTGGCTGAGCAGGTTTGTTCAGAGTTTTGATGGCCTTTTGGTAATAAGGAGATAGGAGTGGTGGTTTTGGTGGTGTAGGTTCTTGTGGTGGTGGTATGTGGCGTGCAGCTTGAAACTTTTGGTGAAGCTTTAGGAGATGGGTTATTACCATAAATAACATAATAATCAATTTTTTCCGATGGTTCTCCTAACAAACCAACAGTAGGGTCATTTGCTTCATATCTTTCTCTCAAAAGGTCTTTAGAGTTTTTCTTAATATTAAGATAGTAACGAGCTAATATTTATAGTAGATCGTTACTATAAATATTTTATTACTGTTTAACAAAGTACAAATCGTCCTGTAAATATTATTTAAGAAATATTTGGAATAGAGCTATCCCATAGTATTAATAATCCTTATACTTGGTAAAATTTTAATTTTATTAAATTAAAATTTTTTATAAATATTTTCATTTAATAAAATTAAAATACCATATTATACGAGAAATGAAATTTATTAATTGAGTTACTGTGATTTTGAGTGGTCAAAAATTTTCATTAATCAATTTGATTATCTAAAGGACGTAAAGAAGAAGATTGAAAAAAAAAATTAAAATTTTATTTTAATAATTGTTTTGTTATCCGGCAACCACGGGATAAAATAATACACCACCTATAGTGGTGGTATAGTTTTATCCAGTTCAAATGAGATAAAAGCATAATTAATCCATTGTGCACTTTTGTCCCGTGCTGCACCAAATTTGAGATAGGATAAAAATATCCTATCCATCCTTACACTAAACACATGATATGATTTGTTTATCCTATCCTTTCTAACAACGCATACTGGATATGATTAATTAATCAAATCCCACATCTAATCTGGCGCAAAAAACACACCCTTGATGTCCCTCCCAAAATTAATGGCGGAGTCAGGAATCTAGTTTAAGAGAGATGAAACTCAAAGCATACAAATATATATTTAAAGTTATAAAATTTAAATGTAAACATAAATTATTAAAATAGGACGAAAATTCATATATTTATTATTAATATTAAAGAAGCTCAGCCATTTAATAGGCCCAAATCCAAGTGTGTGAAGTTGGCCAATCCAAGCCCACTTGACAAATCCACCAGCTCCTTATCAAGGGGGGCCCATTAAATAATTTTTGGCAGCTTAATTCTAATTCCTAATAGGACTTTGTAAAGGGACACAAAGTGGAGATATCTATATATTAGGCGATTTTGTCTTTGTTCTTTCTTCTTCTTCCTCCTCTTTTTTTTTTCCAAAGATTATTTGAAGATTTAATTTTTTAATTTCATGCCAAGTAAGTTTTCTTCTAATTTTATTTGTTATTAATTTTTTTTATGCTAGTGTAAATTTGTATTATGTTTAGGATGAATATATTTAATTGATTTTATTGCACTTGTTTATGCCAATTGACTCTACTAATTTAATGCATTAATGTTAAATATAATTTTTCCTGTTGGATGCCTATTTTAATTGATAAAAATGAAGTTGGATTCTCATCATTATTTTTTGTTGGATTCACCTTATGATTTGTTGAGAGCGGATATAATGTATGTTTTAATGGATATATTCAGTGTTTTGACATTATATTCATTCAACTCAAAAACTCAACCAAACAACACCTTTGTATTTTAAATTGTTAAAATTATAAATATTTCTTAATTATGTGATTGCACATGTGTAAGTTGTTATATTAATTAATAATTTATGATGATCAAATACATATTGTTGACCTAAAGGTCACTAATCTTGTTTTGATAATAACAATAGCATTAATCTTGTGTAATTTAACTAAGTTGATGTTTTAAGTAATAGTCACAACTATTTGATCATACGTGGACAAAACCGACAAGCCGGAACCAAGATTATTCTTCTATAAAGTTTACAAATCTCTTTTGTCTTGAACCACACATCACAACTTGATCAAAGCTCATTCATCACTACAAATCAATGAGGATCAAAGACCAAAAGCAAATGAAGAATTGAAGAAACTTCCTAAAGTAATTAAAGACTTGTTTATTCAATATTTGAGTGAGTACTTTAGAATTTGTGTAAAGTTTCTTATTTGATCATCATTATAGCTCGTGAACTTTGTTTTAACTTTTTTGAATTGATCAAATCAAAGTTTGAATCAAGATTCTTTTAAAACTTTATTTTAGCAAAAACTCGTTTTGAAATAAAATTCGTATTAAATTCAAACGATCTTATTTTGAGCTCTCCCGAAAATAGGTGTCTTAGGAACCTATATTTGACTTTCCCCAAGCATCAAAATTGATTTTAGAGCAAAACTACAAAAGTGTAAAAATTACACTTTTGGCCTGTCTGAAAAAGCCCATCAGTCGACTGATGAGCTGCGGCCCAGTCGACTGATGGCCCAGAAACTAACCGTTGAATTTCTAATTTTTTACCATTTTTGGCACCAAACTTTCACCAACTTCCTCCAAACGGCCATATGATGTCATAAACTATATATACACTATCTAGGACTTATTTAAACACTCTTGAATGATTCTAACTATATTCTCTTCATCTATACTCAATATTCAAAGATTCAAGAACATTGTTTTGATCAATCATTATTATTTTGAGCTATAAATTGTGATCAAATTTGATATCTCTTAGTGTGAGCTTAATTTGTATTTTTCAAACACTTTAGAGCTATTGTACATTGGTTTTTGTCACCAAAAATCTTATTCTTCATACTTTAAGAGAGGTTTATCTCTTAGATTAACAATAGGTTGTTCTTGTGTGGGTGTTGTGAGAATTCAACATTTGTAAAGTGTGTGAGAATGATACACTTATAGAGGTTTGATTTTCACTCGGAAGAAGATTGATATTAGTGAAAATTCTCGGGGAACTAACCAAGCGCGGAAGTAAGGTCTAACAAACCGAATCGTGTGGACAAAAAGTCTTTGACTTCAATCGGTTCAATCTTTCTATCTCTAGCTTTTTATTCATTGCTATATTATTGTGTGTGATTAAGATTGCTTGCTTGGTTGCTTGATATAGACTTTAAATCTTTTTGAATCATTTTCAAAAATTCGTTTTAGTTTTTAAAAAACCCTATTCACCCCCCTCTAGGGTATTTTTCGACCTACAATTAGTATCAGATGTTGTACTCTTGTTTTGATTGTACAATCTTAAAGTTTACAATCATGTCTATCTATCAAGGAACCGGCCGTAGTGAAGGTTCTTCAACCACTAGGCCAACTCTTTTTGATGGCAAAAATTATAGTTATTGAAAAAATTGCAAGTGCACATTTCTACAAGCTAGTGACTTTGAACAATGGAGGGTTACACTTGTTGGACCCTATAAGATTACCAAAATTGATTAAAGGGGTAATGTTCTCCCTAAGTCTATTTCCGAATATGATGAGCATGACATTAAGAAAATCCAATTTAGTGCTAAAGCTTTAAATTCTCTACATTGTGCATTGACTATGGATGAATACAACAAAATTTCTAGTTGCAAAACCGCCAAAAAAATTTGGGATAAACTTGAGGTTGCTCATGAAGGAACCTCTCAAGTTAAGGATGACAACATTGATATGCTTGTTCATGATTAAGAATTGTTCAAGATGGAGCCTAATGAATCTTTTGCCTCTATGTATAGTAGATTCTCTATTATTACTAATGCTTTAGATCTTCTTGGCAAGGTCTACTCTAATGAGGACAAAATTCGAAAGATCCTTAGAACTCTTCCCAATAAATGGAGACCAAAAGTAACGGCCATTCAAGAAGCCAAGAACTTCAAGACCCTTAGCATGCACGAACTCTTGGGTTCTCTTAAAACTTATGAGAAAGAGTTGGAAAGAGAAGAAAAGGTTGATTCGAAAGCCAAAAAGACTTTAGCTCTCAAAGCAAGTCAACGAGAGGATGATGAGGAGTTAATGGGAAGAGATGAGGACATGGCTCTTCTATCTAGAAAATTCATAAAATTTCTAGCTAAGAAGAAAAGCTTTTAAGGAAAAGGAAACAACTTTGGTTCTTCATCAAGGAGGAACAATGATCGATCAACTCAACCAAGAGTTAAAAATGAAGAAGTGAAGAAGTGTTTCCATTGCAATGAACCGAGGCACTTCAAAACCAATTGCCCAGTTAGAAGAAAGGAGAAGAGGGATAAAAAGGACAAAGCGGTCAAACAAGTAAAACACGCCCTCAAAGGCACTTGGAGCGATTTCGAAGGAGGCGAGTCCAATGCCGACTTTAGCGACGAGGAAACGAAAAACCTTTACTTTATGGCAAAAGATGATGAGGTAAACTCTAATTATGATTCTTCATGAAATGCACATGATATGTGATAATGATTAATTGATGAATTCTATTAATGATAATGCACATGATGAGAATGACTATGATGAATTATATGAGATGTTGAGGAATTGCATAGTAAATTTGAAAATCTATCTAAGAAGTATGCAAATCTCAAAAAGAACAACTTAATGATTTCTAGCAAGTGTGAAACTTTTGAAAAGGAAAATGTTGTTTTGACAAATGAAATTAAGACTTTGAAGAAAGAAAATGAGAAGTAAATTCCAAACACACTTGTATTGGAAAATGCTAAGTTGAAAGATCAAGTGGATGACTTAACCAATAGTCTAACCAAGTTCACCAATGGGTGGGATAACTTGGATAAACTATTAGGAATGCAAAGGCGTGTATTTGACAAAGCCGATTTGGGTTACAACCAAATTAACAATCAAAAGTATTACAAATTTTTTTCAAAACATACACACCTCATGATCCCACTCATCTTTGCTCATATTGTAGTAAAAATACTCACTATGTGGATCATTATTTTTATAGAAATAAGAGTTTCCCTAAAAGGAAACTTACTTGGGTTCCAAAAGGAATCATTATGTATGCTAACCCAAAGGGACCCAACACATTTTGGGTACCAAAGGAGAAATTACTTAAGGTTATGGTGTATGTGTGCTTGAAAGCCAAAGGTAACAAAATCAAATGGTTCTTAAATAGTGGATGCTCAAAGCACATGACGGGAGACAAAAATAACTTCTTAAATCTCATTCCCAAGCGAGGAGGGAATGTAACTTTTAGAGACAACGCCAAGGGCAAGATCAACGGTATAAGTAAGTGTAAGGATCAAACGCTTACCATTGCGCCAAAAGCTATAGCTGTTAGCGAAGGCACAACTTTATTTCCTTATACGTAAGGCCCATTAGAGCGCCATGGCATTGGATAACCTGCACACCGGATATACCCTCCGGATTCACCACGGAGAGGAGCACAATTGTGGATTTACCTCCAACAATCCCCCCCCAGTAGCGCGCCCCAGGTATCGAACCCGTGACCTCCTATGATACCAATTATAGGTCGAAAAATACCCTAGAGGGGGGGTGAATAGGGTTTTTAAAATTTAATCGTATTTTTAAAATTAATTTAAAAATATTATGTCTATATTTATCAAGCAATTAATGACAAAGATAATTCCAATCACAATGAACAAATGGCACAATATAATAAAGCAAGAGATAGAAAGATAGAACCGATCAAAGTCGAAGATTTTTTGTCCACACGGTTCGGCTTGTTCCCCCTACTCCGTGCTCGGTTAGTTCCCTGAGAATTTTCACTATAACTGATCTCCTTCCGGGTGAAGATCAAACCTCTACAAGTGTATTCTTCTTACACACTCTTACAAGTATTGAAAACACTTTCAATACTCTCACAAGAAATTCTCTCTTGCTATTTTAAGAGATAAACCTCTCTTATCATTTTGAAAGAAATGATTTGGTGACTAACACCAATGTACAATAGCTCTCGTGTATAACAAATTACAAATGAAGCTCATACTAAGAGATATCAAAATTGATCAATGAATATTAGCTCAAAGAATGAAAAGATTAATCAATGCCTTAGCTTTCAAACTTGAATAATGTGAATATATGAAATATGAGTTTGTATGATGATTCAAGTTGTTTAAAATGAGTTTTAGAACTCATATATATAGGTGGTAAAAGTTTATAGCCGTTTGAGGAGAAAAAATAAATTAATGGGCCAAAAGTGGACTTTATAAAAAGTTCCAACAGCTATATTTTGCAAGGTAGTCGACTACCCAGAGTACCATGTAGTCGACTACATGCTTCTGGAGTGGGGAGGTTTTGTGCATTTCTCGACTTTTGCATTTTGACTCCTAAAATGATTTCAATACTTGGAGAATGTCAAAAATAGTTTTGTAAGACTTCTAAAATAATTTTTGTATCAAAATTCATTCAAATGAATTTATAGTGGATTTTCCAAGATGACTAGTTTTCGGTAAAAATTGTTTTCAAAATTAAAACTAGTTTCGATCAATCTTGTCATGGTTAAGATAATGTATGAGCTATATAAATGATCAATGACATCTTTTACATAAGATCTAAGCACTCACTCAATATATAAATGCTTCGGTCTTCGTGATGCTTGAATTTCTTGTGCGTATCATCACTTGATTGAAGTTCTTGATTCTTTCTTGTTCTTGATAGCTTGTAGAGCATATTGAGATCATTCTTGACTTTGTATAGCATATGTGAATCTCTAAAATTGATTTCTTGTGAATAATGGCATTTGCAGAGCTTGTGTGAGAATATGATTGCTTCGGTTTTAAGTTACAATTGGTCAGAAGATGTTTCGGTTAAAGTGGCTATTATCAAAGAACAACCGAGTTAAATAACACAATATTAACTTATTGTAATTATCAAAATAAGATTAATTGACTTTAAGGTCAACAATCTCCCCCTTTTTTATGATGACAATAAAGTTAATGTGTGTTTATAGAAAGATAATAATTTTAAGCATATGAATAATATGCTCCCCCTGAATAAGTGCATAGATAAAAAATTATACAAGTAATTAATGAAATGAAAAGTACTTGCATAGATAAGATAAGTTCAAGCTTAAACAAATTAAACATACTTAGTAGTTCTTGATAAGCATAAAATTAACAAACATAGCATAATAAAAGCAAACGATAAAATAAGCGATAAAATAAAAGAGTGTGTACCATTATCATAAAATAAAGGAGTGTGTACCATTATCATTCATGACACACACATAACACACATATACTTCTCCCCCTTTTTCTTCATCAAAAAGGTGGGAATCACTCTTGAGGAGGCGGCGGCGGTTGCGGATCCCATGGTTGCCAACCCGGAAAGATATAATCCAGATGATAGTGGTGAAAGGCCGTCTCAATTCGATTGAAGCGCTGGTGCATCTCTTGACGTGTGTTGTCCATTTGAATGGATAAGTTGTTAATGGCATCCATGAGTTGATCTTGGCGAGGACGACCCCTTTGATGTGGAGGAGAATGAGGGACTTGTTCATAGGCTTCTTCTTGGGCATCCCCTTCTTCTTCATCACTAGCCTCTATGTCATTTGGATCATTAGAGATCCATCACCCATTGTCTAAGTGGTAGTGCATTTGATGAAATGTCCTCTCAGTGTATAGCTCATGTTCGGTTGGTTCTCTTGAATTGGTCTCGTCATCAAGTGGAATATCATAGAATTTAAATAGGCGTGTAAGAGCCATACCATAACCAAGGCCTCGAGCCGAGTGAGACATGATGTCTATGAATTTATCAAAAATTAAGCTAGCATAATCAAGCTTGTAGTTGCTAGCAATGACTCATGTGAGAAAAATATCATAGTTGGTGACATTTGAATAACTTCCACTACGAGGGACGATGCAACGAGTGATGATATGATGGATTAATCTAGCATGTAGAGTGAGCATAGAGCAAGAGATTCTATGATAGGAATTATTTCTCCTATTTTGATGACGACCTTTTAAAAGAGGTTTAAGCCCGTCGTAACGGGTGTAGCCAAATAAGGTGTCATAATTGCTAGAAACAATAGTAGTGCCATAACGATTAATTCCAAACATTTGTGCAAGATTATCCTTGGAAAAGGTAATGAATCTACCTTTTAGATATGTTCTCAAAAGAGAGGTATTGGCTACCCCATCGTCATTTTGAGGATGATGCAAATTGGCATAAAATAGGCGAATCAAACGTGGATAAATATTTTCGTTGATATCCAAAAAGTCTACAGTCCTTTGTTGATGAAAAACATTTGTGATACGCAAGCCATTCTCCGAAAATAGAGTGCGATTGAATTGTTTACCTTCCACGATATCTCGGTTGATGAAATCCGAGTTGAAACGAGCTTCTATCGAAGCATTGATGAAAAGTGGTGGTCCTTGTTGTGGTGGAGAGTTTGATTCTCGAACACGTCGTCTTGTTGATCGTCTAGCACTTGAGGCCATGGATATGATGAGAGAGAAAGCTTAGGTTTATGGTGGGTTTATGGATTTTTGGTGAAAAACAAAAGTTGAAATTATGGAGTTTTGTGAGAGGAATAAGTAGTGTAAAGTGTTTTAGAGTGATGTAGAGGAGTGATTTTGAGAGAAAATGGAAAGATTTTGGGTTTAGAAGATGTAAATTTGAAATTGGGGTTAGGCTTTGAGAAGAGAGAGAAAGTGTTGAAATGGGTTGATTTTGGGTAGATTTGTAAAGATTTGATGTGTATTGATGATAGATAAATGATGTAAACTTGTTATGGAGCAATGATTTGGAGTGTTTTTTATTTTTCAAAGCTTGAAGATGTAAAAATGGAGGTATTTCGTGGGTTGCGGAGTGAAGGAGATGAAGAAAATAAGTGGAAATTAGTATAAATCTCGTGGGTCAATGATGCAGCAAAACAGTGAGTTGACTCACCCATGTAGTCGACTACATGGTTCTTAGTGTAGTTGACTACACTGCCTAGATTTTCTGCAATTTTGTGTATTTTGCTCTCAATGCTTTTCAATGTAATCTTTTTCCACAAATATCTTTCCAAAAAAAGAAACAAAATATAATACTCAACATACATACATAAATAATTATAAAATAAAGAATAAACATAAATAAGCAAATTCATAATTAATCAAATTAATCACATTAAACTTTTCATAAATTAACAAAAATTTCAAAACTACTCAGACCAAGCTCTAGTCATATCGAGTTCACGTCGAATAGTACAAAAACATCATCACGTGGTTTATGAAGATATCCGCAAATATTTCGATTCGATGCCAACAACCACATCACCAAAATCCCCATGATCAATCCGAATAAAATAATCTTATCAAATGCTTTCTGTACGTGAGTGTTGTAACAATTTGTTCATGGGTCCAATATAATAGCCAAAACATTTCCATGTTTATCACCAAAGTCCTACAACTAATAATAAAAATACCAACTAAATGTCCCACACCAATTTCCGGCAACTTCAATTCCACAATTCGGCTTTCGGCCGTTGAAAGGGCCACCGAATTTTGTTCCTACTTGACCAAGATACTAATGCGTGTCCTAAAAAATGACAAGTCAAAATGCCTTTTCCTATCGACTTTTACCCCGGCAAATACCCTAACAACGAATTTACCAATTACCCCAAATCAATACCCTCCCTGACTCTACACCGAAAATGCATTCGTTATAACCCTAAGTTAAGTCAATTCCACTTCCCCGCATGGAACGCACCACAAAGACATAACAACTAAACACCAATATCCGGCCTAGACGCCGTCAAATACAATAGGTACCAATCATACCTCGATATACAAATACCTCTTGATGTCCACACTTTTACCTTTTTCGTCTTTGTCTAGCTTCAATGTTGAACTCATAGGGTGCTCATGGACTTTGCGCCCTTCCATGTCGAATTTTTTCAAAAGTTCCTTCACGTACTTCTCTTGATTAATGAAAATGCCTTCTGTGCATTGTTTCACTTGTAATCCAATGAAGTAGTTCATTTCTCCCATCATGCTCATTTCGAATTCTTTTTGCATACATATGGAAAAATCCTTACACAAATTCTCGTTAATAGAACCAAATATAATATCATCAACATAAATTTGCACAAGTAGCATATTATTGGCATGATTCTTAATGAATAAGGTAGTGTCTACCTTGCCTCTAACAAATCCATTATTAAGCAAAAATGAACTTAATCTATCATACCATACTCTAGGTGCTTGTTTTAAACCATATAAAGCTTTAGACAATTTAAATACATAATCCGGATAAACATGATTTTCAAAACCGGGAGGTTGTTTCACATAAACTTCCTCTTCAATAAAACCAATCAAGAAAGCACTTTTCACATCCATTTGATATAATTTAAAATTCTTAAAACATGAATAATCAAGTAGCATGCGAATAGCTTCTAGACGTGCAACGGGTGCATATGTTTCTTCATAATCAATGCCCTCCTCTTGATTGTGTAATTGGGCAACAAGTCTAGCTTTATTTCTAACAATTACACCACTTTCATCTTTTTTGTTACGAAATACCCATTTGGTACCTATAATAGTATGATCTCTAGGTTTGGGAACAAGTGTCCACACTTTGTTTCTCTCAAATTGATTGAGCTCTTCTTGCATAGCCATCATCCAAGATTCATCTTGTTCGGCTTCAATAATGTTTTTAAGCTCAAATTGAGAAACAAATGCCACATTATTGCAATGGACACAAATTTCCAACTCCTAGGCAAATCATTCGAGTCTTGCTCGGTTTTATTTTCTAACTCCTTAAAAGGAGCTTGAGCACTCGATGGTTCTTCCTTAGATGTATCATTAATTTGAATATCCGAAATCTTTTGGATAATTTCAACATCATCATCGGAATGTACTATAGGTGAGAAAGGATTTGTTTCATCAAACACAACATGCATAGATTCTTGGACTACCAAACTTTTCTTGTTATAAACTCTATATGCTTTACTATTAGTGGCATACCCAAGGAAAATTCCTTCATCGGATTTAGTATCAAATTTTTCCAAATGATCACGATCATTTAAAATAAAACATTTGCAACCAAAAACTTTAAAATATGCAATATTTGGTTTCTTGTCATTCCATAACTCATAAGGTGTCTTATCTAACTTTTTACGAATAATAGTACGATTAATCACATAGCATGCGGTGTTAACGGCTTCCGCTCATAAATACTCCGGTAAAAAATGTTCATTAAGCATAGTTCTAGACATCTCTTGAAGAGATCTATTTTTTCTCTCAACAACACCATTTTGTTGAGGAGTTCTAGGTGCCGAAAAATTATGATCAGTACCATTCTCATCACAAAAGTTCTCAATATCAATATTGTCAAATTCTCTACCTCTATCACTTCGAACATGCACAATAGAAACACCTTTTTCATTTTGAACTTTTCTACAAAACTTAGCGAAAACATGCGGAGTTTCACTTTTGTGGGTGAGAAAGAACACCCAAGTGAGTCTAGTGTAATCATCAACAATAACAAGAGTGTACAATTTGCCACCTAGACTAGCAACCGAAATAGGACCAAACAAATCAAGATGCAACATATCAAGTGGTCTAGAACTAGTAATGTCCCTTTTATACTTGAAAGAAGATTTGTGTTGTTTACCAAGTTGACATGCATCACAAATTTTATCTTTAACAAATTTTGTTTTAGGCAATCCTTTAACAAGCTCTTTCTTAGACAAATTATGAATCAAATCCATATTAGCATGTCCTAGTCTTCTATGCCATAACCAAGATACATCATTAATAGCGGATAAACATTTTACATCTTGTTGTGATAAGTCATCAAGCTCAAGAGTATACACATTGTTAGTTCTATATGCAACAAGTAGAATGGAATCATCACTAACATTTTTAACAATGCAACGATCGGATTTAAAAATAACTTCATAACCCTTATCACATAATTGACTAATGCTAAGTAAATTATGCTTCAAACCATCAACTAATAGAACATTATCAATGCAAGTAGAATGCTTACCAACTTTACCTATATCGATGATTTTTCCCTTGGCGTTGTCCCCAAAAGTCACATTCCCTCCTCGCTTGGGAATTAGACTTAAGAAGTTGTTCTTGTCTCCCGTCATATGTTTTGAGCAACCACTATCCAAGAACCACTTGGTTTTGCTACCCTTGGCTTTTAAGCATACCTACACCATGACTTTGAGTAACTTCTCCTTTGGTACCCAAAATGTGTTGGGTCCCTTTGGGTTAGCAAACATAATGGTTCCTTTTGGAACCCAAGCAAGCTTCCTCTTAGGGAAACCTTCATTTCGATAGAAACAACGATCCACATAATGAGTATTTCTACCACAATATGAGCAAAGATGAGTGGGATCATGAGGTGTATATGTTTTAAAAAAGTTTTTGTAATCCTTTTGGTTGTCAATTTGGTTGTAACCCAAACCGGCTTTGTCAAATACACATCTTTGCATTCATAATAGTTTATCCAAATTATCCCTGCCATTGGTGAATTTGGCTAAGCTATTAGTTAGATCATCCACTTGATCTTTTAATTTAACATTTTCTACTACAAGTGTGTTTGGAATTTCCTTTTCCTTTCCTTTCTTCAAAGTATTGATTTTATTTTTTAAAATCATGTTTTCTTTCTCAAAAAATTCACACTTGTTAGAAATTATCAAATTCTCCTTTTTGAGGCTTGCAAACTTCTTAGATAGATTTTCAAATTTTCTATGCAATTCCTTAAACATTTCATATAACTCATCATAGTCATTTTCATCATGAGCATCATCATTTATAGAAATATTATCATCACTAAATGAATTATAAATAGAGTCTACCTCATCGTCTCTTGCCATAAGGCAAAGATTTGCCGTCTCCTCGTCGCTAGAGTTGGCATCGGACTCACCCTCTTCGGAATCACTCCAAGTTCCCTTGAGGGCATGCCTTACTTGTTTAAAGACTTTATCTCTTTTATCTCTTCTCTCATTTCTTCTAACCGGGCAATTTGTTTTGAAGTGTCCCGGTTCATGGCAATAGAAACATTTTTTGACTTCTTCGTTTTCAACTCTTGGTTGAATTGATCGATCATTGTTTCTATTTGATGAAGAACCAAAATTGTTTCCTTTCCCTTGAAACTTCTTCTTCTTGGCTAGAAATTTCATGAAGTTTCTAGAGAGGAGAGCCATGTCATCGTCACCGCCCATTGACTCTTCATCATCCTCTCGTTGACTTGCCTTGAGAGCAAAAGTCTTCTTGGCTTTTGAATCAACTTCTTCTTATCTCTCTAATTCCTTCTCGTGGGTTTTAAGTGAACCCAATAGTTCATCCATGCTTAACGTTTTGAGATTCTTGGCTTCTTGAATAGCCGTTACTTTGGGTCTCCACTTCTTGGGAAGAGTTCTAAGAATCTTTCTAATCTTATCCTCATTAGAATATTCCTTTCCAAGAAGATCTAAAGCATTAGTGATAATAGAGAACCTACTATACATAGAAGCAAGTGATTCATTAGGCTCCATTTTAAAAAGTTCATAATCATGAACGAGCATATTAATATTATCATCCTTAACTTGTGAAGTTCCTTCATAGGCAACTTTTAATTTATCCCAAATTTCTTTGACGGTTTTACAACTAGAAATTTTGTTGTATTCATCTATAGTTAAAGTACAATGTAGAGCATTTAAGGCTTTAGCATTAAATTGAATTTTCTTAATATCATTCTCATCATATTCGGAAATAGATTTAGAAGTGACTATACCATTTTCATCGGTTTTGGTAATCTTATATGGTCCAATAAGTGTAACTTTCCATTGTTCAAAATCACTAGCTTAAAGGAAAGTGCTCATACGACTTTTCCAATAATTATAATTTTTGTCATAAAATAGAGGTGGTCTAGTGGTGGAAGAACCTTCGTTAATTCCGGTTCCTTGATAAATAGATATGATCGTAAACTCTAAGATTGTTAAATCAAAACAAGAGTACAACCTATGATACCAATTGTGAGGATCAAGGGCTTACCATTGTGCCAAAAGTTATAGCTGTTACTGAATGCGCAACTTTATTTCCTTATACGCAAGGCCCATTAGAGAGCCATGGCATTGGATAACCTGCACACCGAATATACCCTCCGGATTCACCACGGAGAGGAGTGCAATTGTGGATTTACCTCCAACAGTAAGGTTGGTAAGAATTCAACTTATATTGATAATGTTCTCTTAGTTGAAGGTTTAAAGCATAATTTACTTAGTATTAGTCAATTGTGTGATAAAGGTTATGAAGTTATTTTTAAATCCGATCGTTGCATTGTTAAAAATGTTAGTGATGATTTCATCGTACTTGTTATATATAGAACTAACAATGTGTACACTCTAGAGCTTGTTGATTTGTCTCAACAAGACATTAAGTGCTTATCCGCTATTAATGATGTTTCTTGGTTATGGCATAAAAGATTAGGACATGCTAATATGGACTTAATTCACACTTTGTGTAAGAAAGAATTATTTAAAGGATTGCCTAAAACTAAATTTGTTAAGGATAAAATTTGTGATGCATGTCAACTTGGTAAACAACACAAGTCTTCATTTAAGTCTAAGAAGGATATTACTACAACTAGACCTCTTGATATGTTACATCTTGATTTATTTGGTCCTAATTCGGTTGCAAGTTTTGGTGGCAAATTGTATGCGTTTGTTATTGTTGATGATTATCCTAGATTTACTTGGGTGTTCTTTCTTTTTCACAAAAGTGAAACTTCACATGTTTTTGTCAAATTTTGTATAAAAGTTCAAAATGAGAAAAGTGTTTCTATTATGCATATTAAGAGTGATAGAGGTAGAGAATTTGATAATATTGATCTTGAGAATTTTTGTAATGAGCATGATATTGATCATAATTTTCGACACCTAGAACTTCTCAACAAAATGGTGTTGAAAAGAAAAAATAGATCTCTTCAAGAGATGTCTAGGACTATATTAAATGAACATTTTTTGCCGGAGTATTTTTGGGCGGAAGTCGTTAACACCACATGCTATGTGATTAATCGTGCTATTATTCGTAAAAAGTTAGATAAGACACCTTATGAGTTATGGAATGACAAGAAATTAAATACTGCATATTTCAAAGTTTTTTGTTGTAAGTGCTTTATTTTGAATGACCGTGATCACTTAGGTAAATTTGATGCTAAAGCCGATGAAAGAATTTTTCTTGGGTATGCCACTAATAGTAAAGCATATAGAGTTTATAACAATAAAAGTTTGGTCGTTCAAGAGTCTATGCATGTTGTATTTGATGAGTCCAATCATTTTTCACCCATAGTGGGTTCCGATGATGATGTTAAAATTATCCAAAAAGTTTAGGATATTCAAATTAATGATACATCTAAGGAAGAAATATCGAGTGCTCAAGCTCCCTCTAAGGAGTTAGAAAATCAAACCGAGCAAAACTCAAATGATTTACCTAAGAGTTGGAATTTGTGTTTAACCACCCTATTGATCAAAATCTTTGAGAGCCATCTAGTAAGGTAATGACTAGATCATCCATAAGAAATGTATGCAATAATGTGGCTTTTGTTTCTCAATATGAGCCTAAGAACATAAATAAAGTCGAACAAGACGAATCTTGGATGATGGCTATGCAAGAAGAGCTCAATCAATTTAAAAGAAACAGAGTGTGGACACTTGTTCCCAAACCTAATGATCACACCATTATAGGCACTAAATGGGTATTTCGTAATAAAAATGATGAAAATGGTGTAATTCTTAGAGATAAAGCCAGACTTTCTGCCCAAGGTTACAATCAAGATGAGGGCATTGATTATACATATGCACCCGTTGCACGTTTAGAAGCCATTCGCATGCTACTCGCTTACTCATGTTTTAAGAATTTTAAGTTGTATCAAATGAATATGAAAAGTGCTTTCTTAAATGGTTTTATTGAATAGGAAGTTTATGTGAAACAACCTCCCGATTTTAAAAATCATGTTTATCCGGATTATGGGTTTAAATTGTCTAAAGCATTATATGATTTAAAATTAGCACCTAGAGTATGGTATGATAGATTAAGTTCATTTTTTATTAACAATGGTTTTGTTAGAGGTAAAATTGATACTACTTTATTTATCAAAAATCATGATAATGATATGCTACTTGTGCAAATCTATGTTGATGATATTATTTTTGGTTCTACTAACGAGAATCTTTGCAAGGATTTTTTCACTTGTATGCAAAAGGAATTCGAAATGAGCATGATGGGAGAAGTGAATTGTTTTCTTGGATTACAAGTAAAGAAATGCAAAAAAGGAATTTTTGTCAATTAAGAGAAATACGTGAAGGAACTCTTAAAGAAGTTCGACATGAAAACCGCTAAATCAATGAATACGCCTATGAGTTCAACATTGAAGCTCGATAAAGACGAAATTGGTAAAAATGTGGACATCAAGAAATATCGAGGTATGATCGGTAGTGTATTATATTTGACGGCTTCTAGGCCAAATATTATGTTTAGTGTTTGTCTTTATGCATGATTCCAAGCGTATCCTAAAAAATCATATTTACTTGCCATTAAACGTATATTCCGTTATCTTTTCAGTACTAGTTCGTTGGGTTTGTGGTACCCAAGAGAGAACACTTTTGACCTAATAAGTTATTCCGATGCGGATTTTGCCGATTACAAAATCGATAGGAAAAGCACTAATGGCACTTGTCATTTTCTAGGACACGCACTAGTATCTTGGTCAAGTAAGAAACAAAACTCGGTGGCCCTTTCAACGGTCGAAGCCGAATATGTGGCAGCAGGAAGTTGTTGTGCACAAACTTTATATATTAAACAACAACTAGAATACTTTGGAATTAGTCTTAGCCACATTCCCATTAAATGTGATAACACAAGTGCTATTAGCTTGACCAAGAACCCCATACAACATTCACGTACTAAGCATATTGAGATAAGACATTATTTTATTTGTGATCATGTGCAAAAAGGTGATGTTGATATTGAATTCGTTAGCACCAAATCGCAATTTGCGGATATTTTCACTAAACCATTCCCAGACGATCGTTTTTGTACCATTCGTCATGAATTTGGTATGACTAGAGCATGTGATATCTAATTGGCCAAAATATTCATTTACATTGATCTGTTTATGCCAATTCTTGTGCATACAATCTTTATTTTAAAAAAAATAAAAAATTTGCCACTACTTTGCTTGTATTGCTTTTACATGTTATTATATGGATTAATAGTGTTTTTGCAGTACAAAAGTGGTTCAATAATCATTCCCTAGCTTCATATGGCCTAATAGAGCAAAAGCTTTGAAAATCTGGGTAGAACAGTTGATCAGTCGACTAAGCCTTGGTGGTCAGTCGACTAAGGCATGATCAGTCGACTGAGCAGTGGCTAAGAGCATACACTTTAAACCCCTGTTTTCCCTTATTCTCTTCTCTCTCTATTTCGAGTCTTTCCTCTCCAAAACCATCCTAAACCTTTACAAATCACCCAAGCACTTAAATCTCTTTACCAAAACCCATCTTAAACCATAAATCATCATCTTTCTACATCAAATCAACCACAAATTACACCTATTTCACTCCAAATCACTCAAACCCATCTCAATTTCTCTTTAAACCTAACCCTGGCCACCATTGTTGATTTCTTACCTAAAACTCCACTTATCACCAAATTTCTCCACTAATACCTCATATATTACCTATCTAAACACACTCCCACAAATTTCCTCCTCAAAAACATTTTTTCTTCCAAAATTCATATTTCACCTTTAGAACCCTAATTTTTCAAACTCTATCTTTTTAACCCTAAATCTTCTACTATGTCTCAAGGCTTTCGCTCTCGCCGTGGTAAAAGGAATGTAGCCCCGGAGAATGTCCCACAAGAAATTCCATCACAAGCACCTCTACCTCTTTTGTTCATCTCCGACGAGGTCTAAGAGAACAGCAAGGTCGACTATGCTATTCGTACTATCATTGAAGGTAAACAATTCAACATTGAATTATTCTCTACAAATGGCTTGAATATCACTGCTCTTTTCCGTAGACAAGGCATTGTTAATTTCTTAACTATTCGAGAGAATGTTTATCCCCGTTTGATTAGATTGTTTTATGTAAACCTTCATCACTCCACACTTGATTATGGGCATCCTAACAAGTACTGTCTTAACACTCTCCTCAATGGTCGTATGCTTAGCTTCACTAAGGCGGACCTTAGTAGAATCTTCGGTTTTCCAACCGAAAATGTGACGAACGTCCCATCTAACTTTGGAAACCTTTTCGGTTTCGAGAAAATCGCGGCCTTAACCATCCTTCTCACGCGACGCCATAAACAACACCGGTTTATATGCTCAAGCTTATATGCTCAAGCTACAAAACCGGCTCATTCATTCCATTCTCAGATATTCAACTGTTCCTCAACGGGGTAGTCGAGCTTCGGTTAATGCATTGGATCTATTTTTGGTTTGGGCAATCTCTTTGGGACACAAACTTGACTACGCCTCTCTTATGTTCCACTATCTCTTTGAGATCATTAGCCGCAAGAAACAAGGGTTAGTGTATCGTATGGCGCTCACACGGTTATTCTAATTCTATGATATTCACCTTGAGGATGAGACTGAGGTTATTGTTTCTATGATCGATGAAAACTATAATGCCAAAACCATTCGCTAAATTGGATATCATATAGAGAATGGTGAATGGACTTTCAATGATCCTCTTGATGGCAATGAGGATGACGATAGTGATGATGATGAGGATTTGCCTCATACCGAGCCTATGGATCAAGACTTTCCACATCAAGGGACTTCATCTCAAGTTCCTTCAAGCTCCCGACAAACCCAAGTCACAACCGAGACCATTACTAATGAAGCCATTCTTCAAGCTATTCAAAACCTCTCGATCACCATAGAGAATCGATTCAATCGTATCGAGGATCGCCAACGAGCTCATGAGGCAGTTTTTCTTCACTACCACCCCGACTATGTATTCCTGGCATGGACACCGTGGCAAGGAAATCAAAGGTGGGGACAATGGCGGCAAGACCCTCAAGACCCGCAAGAGTAAATGGTGGGCGATGGTTTCTCTCCTTTTTGTTAATAACAAAGGGGAAGAAAATATGTGTGTTAGAGTGTTTGGTACACACTCCTAGTTTTATGTTTCGGCTTAAACTCTTTTTTTTTGGAATTTTTTTTTTATTAAAAAAAAGACAAAGCAATTACGAAGGTCTGGCAAGCCTGCTCTGTCTATTCTATCAATCCCTATAAGCTTGTGAGGCAGGTTATCTTTCCTAAATAACATGGTCCTTTGCTTTTTAACTCCTAAGTTAGCCAAAAAATCCGCAAACCAATTAACTTCTCTGTAAACATGGCAAATGGAAAAATCAAACATGGCTTAAACTCTTTACTACTTTTGTTTGTTGGTTTTTAAACTCTTATTATGGTTTTTTTATTTTTGCTTGGTTGAACTTAAAATTTTATTAGGATATTATGTTGCAATGGTTTGAATTAATATTATGCATGCTTATTAGATTTAATTTTTTGCATAGTTTGAGGGGAAGCTTTCCTTATATTATTTCAACTTTTGATCTTAATTGCAAACACACATTAATTTATTGTCATCATCAAAAAGGGGGAGATTATTGACCTAAAAGTCACTAATCTTGTTTTGATAATAACAATAACATTAATCTTGTGTAATTTAACTAAGTTGATGTTTTAAGTAATAGCCACAACTATTTGATCATACATGGACAAAACCGACAAGCCGAAACCAAGATTGTTCTTCTACAAAGTTTACAAATCTCTTTTGTCTTACACCACACATCACAACTTGATTAAAGCTCATTCATCACTACAAATCAATGAGGATCAAAGACCAAAAGTAAATAAAGAATTGAAGAAACTTCCTAAAGTAATCAAAGATTCGTTTATTCAATATTTGAGTGAGTTCTTTAGAATTTGTGTAAAGTTTTTTATTTGATCATCATTATAGTTCATGAACTTTGTTTTAACTTTTTTAGATTGATCAAATCAAAGTTTGAATCAAGATTCTTTCAAAACTTTATTTTAGCAAAAATCGATTTTGAAATAAAATTCGTATTAAATTCAAACAGTCTTATTTTGAGCTCTCCTGAAAAATAGGTGTCTTAGGAACCTATATTTGACCTTCCCCAAGCATCAAAATTTATTTTAGAGCAAAACTACAAAAGTGTAAAAATTGCATTTTTAGCCTGCCTGACAGAGCCCATCAGTCGACTGATGAGCAGTGGCTCAGTCGACTAATGGCCACTCAGTCAACTGATGGCTCAAAAACTAGCCGTTGGATTTCTGATTTTTTATCATTTTTGGCACTAAACTTTCACCAACTCCCTCCAAACGGCCATATGATGTCATAAACTATATATACACTATCTAGGACTTATTTAAACACTCTTGAATGATTCTAACTCTATTCTCTTCATCTATACTCAATATTCAAATATTCAAGAACATTGTTTTGATCAATCCTTATTATTTTGAGCTATAAATTGTGATCAAATTTGATATCTCTTAGTGTGAGCTTAATTTGTATTCTTCAAACACTTTAGAGCTATTGTACATTGGTGTTTGTCACCAAAAATCTTATTCTTCATACTTTAAGAGAGGTTTATCTCTTAGATTAGTAAGAGGTTGTTCTCGTATGAGTGTTGTAAGAATTCAACATTTGTAAAGTGTGTGAGAAGGATACACTTTTAGAGGTTTGATCTTCACCCGAAAGAAGATTGGTATTAGTGAAAATTCTCGGTGAACTATCCGAGTGCGGAAGTAAGGTCTAACAAACCGAACCGTGTGGATAAAAAGTCTTTGACTTCAATCGGTTCAATCTTTCTATCTCTAGCTTTTTATTCATTGCTATATTATTGTGTCTGATTGAGATTGCTTGCTTGGTTACTTGATATAGACTTTAAATCTTTTTGAATCATTTTCAAAAATCCGTTTTAGTTTTTAAAAAAAAACCTATTCACCCCCCCCCCTCTTTAGGGTATTTTCCGACCTACACATACATGTACGTAAATAATAATTTGGATATTTGGATTTAGAACATGGAGTGGTAAACACCAAGTTTTTGTTAAATTGTTTAAGTAACCAAGAACATGTTTTAGCCACTGCTTGGTAAAATCTGAGCAAGTTGGTAATGAGGAAAGTAAAGTAACAAATATTTTAAAATATAATTCAATACCTAACATTTGGCTTTGGAATCACCCCAAAATTATAAGAAATGAATTTTTGGTAAATTTTATAAGATAGATAGACGGCGTTGATTTCCTACGCGGGAATCTTGAATTATTCTTTCAAATATTTCAAAGTTCACTCCATATTTTGAATAGATTCTTTTAATTAATGAATTAGGCTTGTATGTTAAAATTTGATGATTTAAAATTTTGATTAAGTTATTAATTTGGAGGATATTTAGTACATGTTGAAGAACATATTGTAATTGATTTATTTGGTGGAAATAAGTAATAATTGAATTGCTTGAAATTTATGGTCAATTAAAACAATTGTTTATGAAACTAATTACCAAACTAAATTAAAACAATTGTTTCTCAATTAAAAGCAATCGCAAGGGTAGAGGACACCACTTTGTACATAATTGAAGATATTTTAATTAATGAAATATTCTTTTCACAATTAATGTATGAGAAGGACATTTTATTTCTTATTTTAAAATAAGGATACTTTTTTGTAACTGATCCTATATTTTGCAGATGCTATTCTTTATGGTAATCTGCTACTATATTTTTCTCTGATAAATATGCCATCACTATTGAAATCAATGAAGAGATGTCTATGTTATTCTAGAAATTAACATATAAGTCTTTCATTTATCTTGTGGTTTGTTATTTGTAGGCTACATATATTGTAAATTGTAAATATGCATTTGCTAAAGTAAATTAATGCAGGCTACTCCTATTATCAAAGCAATTATCTTTTTGCTATCATAGTGCTGATTCGAAAAATTGTACTATATGCTTCCAATATTGTATATTGCTTTGATAATAACTATAATTGTTTTGGCAATAGTACCATATACCGCCTATTGTTTTGTGTAATAACGAAAACATGAGTAAATGGATGTATTCATCTTGTAGCTCTGCTCCTGCGCTAAGCCTTCGTAATTTTTCAAGATATTTTGTAACAACTTCAAATCTAATTAGTTTAAATAGTAACGTATAAATTTCGATTAAGTGAAATTTTTGAAGAGCTCAAGAATCTTGATCGATCATGGGCCAAAAAATGGACTAAATTATACAACTTAAGAAGTTTAGTACAGACCAAAATGTAAAGTTAAAAAGTTTAAGATTAAAATAATAAAGTTATGAAAGTGCGGGGTAAATTAATCGTAATTAAGCAAAGCTTAGATATTTTTTATTTTGTCAAAAATCTCCACCGACTTAATTTTTTCTAGAAAGTGAACTTCTACGCCTTTTTTTTCTCTCCTTCTTTCTTCTTTTCATTTTTTAGAGGAAATGCCGAGGAAGCGGAGGAGAAAACATCACTTTCATTTTTCTTATTGAATATTGAATATGTTTTCTCTTTCTAAAAATTGGTCTTCTAAATTCCGCCAAATCAAGCGGAGCTTTTAGGGAAAAAAAAATTACGTGTCGCGAACTAAACGATGGTAAAAGAATTTCGTAGTTGTGTGGATTGGGATTGGGGTCATCATCTTCACCTCTAAGGCTATATAATTTCAGATAGATGCTAATTATGATTCTTTGCCCCTGGTTGGTTAAAAACAAAAAAATCAATTTTTCTTTCCACCAAAAAGTACCATATATTTTCACTACTTCTTTACTTTTTCTCTCATAAAATTTTTAAAACACTATAACTTTAAATCTAAAGGTCAGAATTAGATAAAAAATTAAAAAAAAAAAATTGAAACCTACTCATCGAGATTTATGAAATAAGATCCATTATAATTATTTTTTTAGTTTTTTCATTAGTTTTTTTGAATTTGTGAAAAAAACCTCCAACAATAACCAAATTCATTTTCCAACTTACTTTCACACTTTCCAACCTACTTTTATCTATTCAACTCAATAACTCAACCAAACAGCACATTTAATATCCCTTTAAAAACTAAACAAACTTTAAACAAAAAGCCTCCAAAATTAAACTAGCAAAGAGCAAAAGAAAGTTATATTAAACAAGAAACATCCAATACTATACTAGCAATGAGCAAAAAAAAAGTAATTTACGGCACAATTTAACCAAAAAAAAGTTCATATGCTTGATCTCCAAACTTCAACACCTAAAAATGTGGTATTAGAATTACTTGGCTTGTTTTTCAAAGAGAGAATTTAATTAATTGAATTTTCTTATTTTAAAAGCTTAGTTAGAAAAATGGGACTAGCAATTTGAGATATTTAAAATAAAAAATGTGATTATTAATTTGAGACAGAAGAAGTATAAATTTTTTGGGTCATTTTAGTATATTTATATTTGGCCATTTTGGAATTAGTATATTTTCGGTATTATTTCTCGGTAGTTTTGTTATTTTTAGTACGGTAATTTGATATTTTCAATTTTTATAGGAGTAATACCAAAAGTGGTTGGTATTTTGATTTCCGGAAATAATATATAAGTTATCAAAATTATTTTTACTCGGATTAATTCAGTTGGTTTCCGTAAAACCGTATTGAGTGATGCCCTACTTTGTATGATAAGCTACTAGACACAAAACACACATAATGCATGTGCACGCCTGATGTCCCAGCACAGATAAATTTATGTTGGAATAAAAAAATTAACAAAAAAAAAAACAAGAGAGAGATAGCTTAATGGTTAATATTATTTATAGTAACAAATAGGTCAACATGTTTTTTTCAACAATAATGGGGGCAAAATAAGAAAATATCAAAATTTGTTTGGATAATAGGGGGAAAAAATTGGTGTGATAAATGAATCCATAGGCTTCTGATGGCACGGGCACGTTGAAACATTTTTATTTTTTTTTTGAAATATTGATAGTGGTAAAGGAATGTAAAAAATATACCAACTTGCTATACCCGTATGAATCATACGAGCAATAATTGTATTAAAAAAGAAAAAAAATTATTGGTAAGAGTAAGACACATGCACCTGTACAAGTCACAAGTATATAGTATGTGGCTTACTCGTATGACATTTTTTAATATATATTTTTTTCTCAATCTTGCTATACCCGTATGACTTATACGAGCATACTACACCTGTATGACTATTTTTTTAACATATACAATGTATTATAGCTACAAATTTAATAATATATTTACAAATTTGTGATTAAGTTTATTCTTTGCACTGTGGGTGCTCTTAATTCCATCTTTGCGGCTGTAGTAATTGCTTTTATCCCTATTGGATAATACTTTTAACCTTAATATATGATTTGTCATATTACTAAATTAATATTTTGTTTACCAAAAGTTATAAAACTATTTTGAAATGTTATATATATATATATATATATATATATTATAGTTGTACATTACTTTGATCGTCTATAAAATATTGTTATTAGCATTTCAAAAAAAATGTTTTAATATATAAACAATGTCATAAAAGAATGATATAAAGTTTTACTAAAAATACTTGCGAATCATTTTAAAGTCAAATGAATATTAAGAATATGGGGAGGGAGAAAGCACATTAATTTACTGCCCCACATGACCTCAATCTTTTCCACTATGCATATATATATATATATTTTCGAATCGACTTAGACGTACCTCAAAGAGTCAGTGATATATTGCAATTAGTTCAAATTAAGACACCAAAGCTGAGACAAATGATGAGACAAAATGATTTCTTTTAAACAACAAAACAGTTTCAACTTATTAATTCAACTAGTCCCACTTCCTAAGTTTGGAAAGTTCCATACATGGGAAGGTGCTTTAAATATACAATAAAACATACAACAACATATATATGCATAATAAGAGTTCAATTTGTGTATATACGTAAGATCTCTAGTTACACAATTTAATTTCTTCATCTTATTATAGGTGCTTTTGATCCATGGTAGTTTTAGACAACGGAAAAGCTATATCGGGATGATATTAGTATCTTCGTCTCTTGGTCTGGAGCTTCCTGTAAAAACAGATTTGAAGTGACAAGTGAATATTACTATTCCATCGACAACAAATTTGGACAAACACAGCAACATACTGATAACAGCAGCCTTTATATGTTTCCGAAAAAATAATGAGCTAGTGTTGCTGAGAAGATGACTCAGATGAAAAACCCTAACCAGAGGGGCTTGTAAGGGAGAAACGCAGATACAAGGGAGACTAGAGTGAGAATTCCCAGGTAGACAAGTGCATGGTTGATGATTTTTACGGAGCGGGGAAAGTCTTTGGCCTTCACTATAATCCTCAGCATTATCCCGCAAGCGTAGAGGCACAGTGATATCAAAGAAGTTATCATGCTGAATGGGTGACACTGAAAAGCAGTGGGAGAGCCCGGGAACCTCACTTGAATGAGCTCAATAAGTAATCCGATGAAGCCAAAGGTTGCAGCAAGAAATGCAAAACTCAGAACTGATTCCGGTTCACTAATTAGAACAATTATTTATCAAATTAGTCCCAAATAAATAAATAAATAAAAGGGAAAGAAATTGAGAATATAAAATTGAGAATAGAGAGAGTTACACAGAAATTGGATTGCCGGAAACGGGTAGCTAGAGAGAATATATAGAGACATTTGTCTGGAAAATGGTAAAAGGACCTAATACATACATACATACATACACTAACTAACTAACAACTAACCAACCAACCAACCAACCTGGTAGAAATATTTTGTGGTTGCGAGGGTTGAGCAGCAGTGTCTTCACGACCACCATTCTCTATATCATCCACCATCTCTCTCTCTCTCTCTCTCTCTCTCTCTCTCTCTCTCTCTCTCTCTCTGTGTTTCTTCCTCTAACTGTGTATTGCGATGGGTTGAGTGACAATTGTGCTTCAATATGTTTTAGGTTGGTATAGACAGTTTAGTTCTTCTTCTTTTTTTTATGGTAGAAGTACATGCAGTTTTGTTCTTAAAAAAGTAAAAAACTTACCTATCAATCATTCAATCTGGTCTTTATCAACATTATCCTTATCACCAAACAGGTCCATTAATATATATACCTCCCAATATTTTAGGCATGTTTTTTTTTTAAAATAAAAAATAAAAAATTTCGTGTTCGGTTGACCAATTTTTAAAATTTCATTCAAATAAAAAAAAACTTTTTTTTTATTTTTTCTTTGTATTTTAGAAAAACTTTAAGAAATACATGAAAAAAAAAAGATTATATTTTTTGTAAGAAAAAAGAAAAATAATGTACTATATACAAATCAAATTGAAAAAGTCAGTTTTAAAGAATTATATTTAAAAATAAAATTTAAATTAAATAATTAAAATTCTAACCAAACAGGAACTAAGCTATTCTAATTTGTCAAAATTAGTAGAGTCGTCCTTTTTTCTTTAAAAAAAAAAAAACAACCAATCGACCCTAACAAGAGGAAGGGGGGCCTGGCATTAGGGGGGAAACCGCGTAAGTATATAGTTGCTGAAGAGGGGATGATAAAATGCAAGTTTGAATTTTGCAATCACATGGGGTTCCTTCCAGTACAAAGAGAGCATTAGTACTTATCTATCGGCTTTGACGAGTAAAATCAAGAATAAAAGTTGTCTACGTGCCTTGATCAAGTTAAAATAGGTCATATATTCTTAACTAACCTTATTTTATATATAGATCTAGGTGAATAGATATAATCAGATTTATAAATAAATATTATTAAATTTGAATATTTAGATTTATGTTTTAAATTTATATGATATGTCTAAGTGTAAAACTTTAGTAAGTAACCTTTAAATAATAATTATGACTTACGAATCCTTGATGGGGTACGTAGATCGAATAACATTACAAATGAAATTTTAATTTTTTATTCCTCATAATACATATAGAATTAATAGACCAAAATTCAATATTAAAATGAATCCACACCCGTTGTATTACTCTTTTTGTATCTCAAATCCTTCCTTTTGTTTTTGTTTTTGAATTAAGAGATTTAGACAAAATAAAAATTAAGTTGAAACATAACAAATACACCAAATTTTAATAATTGACTAGGTTGAAATATAATATTTTTACACAATGCAAAGTAAAGGCGAGATTTTCATTATGAAATTGATAGTATATTACATTAATTCAATTCTTAAAAATTCAAGTCTTTCAAAAAGAATATAAAATTCAAAAGGTACCGGTAGAGGACTTGCGTAATCTACTGGTAGTATGAATCTCTATTAATAAATTAGGTAAATCTTAATATTTTGCAACTCTATATATTTTTGTTCTCAACAGGTGGCCAAGATTTAATATAGATGTTTATGTTTTTATCTAACGACTCAAAGTTATTATAACATATTTATATTATAAATGATAATTACAGATTTTTGTTTAATTTAAAAATAAATATGGTATTTTTTAAAATAAAGTTGTTTGAGATTAAATATGAAAAATTACAAGCAAATCAAACTACTGAAGTGAGGAAACGGATTTGACATGGCAAAAAACAAACAAAAACTAAATGAAATAAAAAATATTTAATTAAATCTATATATCTATATTATAAAACATCAAGTTTGACTTAAAAAATATAAGGATCTAATGGTTAAAAATACACATGTTATGGTGTGCATTGATTCTACATCCTTAGATGAGTTTTATACACACATCAAGATGTCACATCAAAGTTAAAACACTCACACCAATAATATACACACAATAAACTCTCACAAACTAATAATATTGTTTATACTAAAAATGCTATAACTTGAAATAGAAAATTCAAAATTTAATAAAAATTTAATTTTTAAAATCTACTAATTAATATCAGTTAAACAAGATCCATCATGACTATAAAATTATGTAAAAAAAATCAAGAAAAATTATTGAGTAACATTTAAGAATCCATACATTGTTGGATTATGTTTACATTTTCCGTTAATGTTTGTCGAAATAAACTAATGATATTTGTCTATTTAGATTTAGAGCACGTTACTCTTTTTTATTCTATTATTTCGCCGTGCCGGATGGCACGGGTATACCCTAGTATATATATATATGTAGATTATCATGCACGTTAATTCCCCTTGTTCTCAAACGCGTGTGAATTGGGTTGTTTTTCTCAGCATATTATATATATATATATTCTTTTTAATGAGTTGAGGGTTACTTTTGTTCAGCTTATTTGTGTTTCATATTTTGTATATTTGTCTACATATTGTTTTTAATTCACTGTATAAATTTGATTATTTTCTTCAACTAAAAAAAATAAGTTTATTTAATATTCATATCTTATTTCAACTTAATTTTTAGTTTCTCAAACAAATAATTATTTTATATATCATTTTATATGTTATTGTTACTGTCAAAAATATTCTTTAAAATAAAAAAAAAAAAAAAAAAAAAATTTCCTCTACGTACCCAAACTCTTGCCACAAAGACGTACCAACTTATTCAAAGTTGCTTGAGAAAATTGAACCTCATGATAAAATGCAAGTTTGGATTGCATTCACATGACCAACCTTATTTCATATATAGATCTAGATGAATAGATATAATCAGATTTTTAAATATTATTAAATTTGAATTTTTAGATTTATGATTTTAAAATTATATGATATGTCTAAGTATAAAACTTTAGTTAATTAACCTTTAATTTAATAATAATTATATATGACTTACGAATCCTTGATGGGGTAGATCAAATAACATTAAAAATGAAATTTTAACTTTTTATTCATATTTGCCTACACATTGTTTTTAATTCTTCTTTACTTTACTTTACTATATAAATTTGATTGTTTTTTTCAACTAAAAAAAATAAATTATTTTAATATTGATTATTTTAACTTAATTTTAATCACTCGAACAAATCAATTATTTTACATATCATTTTCTATGTTAGTGTTACTATCAAAAATATTCTTTAAAATAAAATAAAAGAATTTGCTCTACGTACCCAAACTCTTGCCGCAAAGAGCCAAATTTACACAATATTATGCATCGCTATATATTATATATTTTCTAGATGGACTAATTAAGTATATAATTGTTATAATTGTGGTAAATCAACATGCTAATAAAATTTGAATATTATTTATATAATTGTATTTCTCATAATTACTTATATTGTTAATTGTTTTATTTAGTATATCATGAATTGAAAGTTTCTATGGTAATGAAAGTTTATGCGCATTATAATTACTATGATAAAGTATTTTGACTAAACGAACATTGATATTATTCAATATTCTTTCGAATTATGTTAGCCGAAATTTTCAGATCAATTCGAATACTATAAATTGCATATTTACTGTCCATTCGAATATTATAGACCGAATGAATATTGATGTTATTCAATGTTCATTCGAATCATGATAACTAAAGTTTTCAAATCCGCTCGAATATTATAGACTGACTGATTCCTACCCATTCGAATCATGATAACCGAAGAACATTGAACATATAGATCAAAGTGATATATTGCAATTAGTTCAAATTAAGACACCAAAGCTGAGACAAAATAATTTCTTTTAAAGAACAAAACAGTCTAGTCCCCCTTCCGATCCTAAGTTTGGAAAGGTCCATACATGGGAAGGTGCTTTAAATATATAATACAACATACAACAACATATATATGCACAATAAGAGTTCAATCTATGTACATATATATACGTAAGATCCCTAGTTACACAATTTAATTTCTTCATCTTATTATAGGTGCTTTTGATCCGTGGTAGTTTTAGACAACCGAAAAGCTATATTGGGATGATATTAGTATCTTCGTCTCTTGGTTCGGAGCTTCCTGTAAAAACAGATTTGAAGTGACAAGTGAATATTACTATTCCATCGACAACAAATTTGCACAGACACGACAACATACTGATAACAGCAGCCTTTATGTTTCGGAAAAAATAATGAGCTACTGTTGCTGAGAAGAGGACCAAGATGAAAAACCCTAGCCAGAGGGGCTTGTCAGGGAGAAACGCAGATACCAGGGAGACTGGAGTGAGAATTCCCAAGTATACAAGAGCATGGTTGATGATTTTTACAGAGCGGGGAAAGTCTTTGGCCTTCACTATCATCCTCAGCATTATCCCGCATGCATAGAGGCACAGTGATATCAAAGAAGTTATCATGCTGAATGGGTGACACTGAAAAGCAGTGGGAGAGCCCGGGAACCTCACTTGAATGAGCTCAATAAGTAATCCGATGAAGCCAAAGGTTGCAGCAAGAAATGCAAAACTCAGAACTGATTCCGGTTCACTAATTAGAACAATTATTTATCAAATTAGTCCCAAATAAATAAATAAATAAAAGGGAAAGAAATTGAGAATATAAAATTGAGAATAGAGAGAGTTACACAGAAATTTGATTGCCGGAAACGGGTAGCTAGAGAGAATATATAGAGACATTTGTCTGGAAAATGGTAAAAGGACCTAATACATACATACATACATACACTAACTAACTAACAACTAACCAACCAACCAACCAACCTGGTAGAAATATTTTGTGGTTGCGAGGGTTGAGCAGCAGTGTCTTCACGACCACCATTCTCTATATCATCCACCATCTCTCTCTCTCTCTCTCTCTCTCTCTCTCTCTCTCTCTCTCTCTCTCTCTCTCTCTCTCTCTCTCTCTCTGTGTTTCTTCCTCTAACTGTGTATTGCGATGGGTTGAGTGACAATTGTGCTTCAATATGTTTTAGGTTGGTATAGACAGTTTAGTTCTTCTTCTTTTTTTTATGGTAGAAGTACATGCAGTTTTGTTCTTAAAAAAGTAAAAAACTTACCTATCAATCATTCAATCTGGTCTTTATCAACATTATCCTTATCACCAAACAGGTCCATTAATATATATACCTCCCAATATTTTAGGCATGTTTTTTTTTTAAAATAAAAAATAAAAAATTTCGTGTTCGGTTGACCAATTTTTAAAATTTCATTCAAATAAAAAAAATACTTTTTTTTTATTTTTTCTTTTGTATTTTAGAAAACTTTAAGAAATACATGAAAAAAAAAAGATTATATTTTTTGTAAGAAAAAAGAAAAATAATGTACTATATACAAATCAAATTGAAAAAGTCAGTTTTAAAGAATTATATTTAAAAATAAAATTTAAATTAAATAATTAAAATTCTAACCAAACAGGAACTAAGCTATTCTAATTTGTCAAAATTAGTAGAGTCGTCCTTTTTTATTAAAAAAACAATCGACCCTAACAAGAGGAAGGGGGCCTGGCATTAGGGGGGAAACCGCGTAAGTATATAGTTACTGAAGAGGGGATGATAAAATGCAAGTTTGAATTTTGATCATTCAATAAATTTGCATTCACATGGGGTTCCTTCACAAAATGCAAACACTTTGAATTTTGTAATTAATTTATGTAGTATTCAATAGATTTTTACTCATAACATATTTGGTTGGTATTCTTAACCAACCTCATTTCATAGATCTAGATGATCGAATATATATCAGGTTTATAAATATTATTAAATTTGAATTTTTAGATTTATGTTTTAAATTTATATGATATACCTAAGTATAAAACTTTAGTTAAGTAACCTTTAATTTAAATAATAATTATGACTTACGAATCCTTGATGGGGTATAATAACATTAGAAGCGAAATTTTAACTTTTTATTCCTCATAATATATATAGAATTAATAGAACAAAATCCAATATTAAAATGAATCCACAACTGTTGTATATATTACTCTTTTTGTATCTCAAATCCTTCTTTTTCTTTTTGAATTAAGAGATTTAGACAAAGTAAAAACTAAGTTGAAACATAACAAATAGACCAAATTTTAATAATTGAGTAGGTTGAAATATAATATTTTTACACAATGCAAAATACAAGCGAGATTTTCATTATGAGATTGATAGTAGATTACATTAATTAATTGTTTTAAAATTTAAGTCTTTCAAAAAGAATATAAAATTCAAAAGGTACTGGGTAGGGGACTCGCGTAGCCTAGCCTACTAGTAGGATATATATCTATTAATAAATCAGGTCAATCTTAATATTTTGCAACTATATATTTTTGTTCTCAACAGATGGCCAAGATTTAATATGGATGTTTGTGTTTTTAGCTAACGACTCGAAGTTATTATGTCATATTTGTATTATAAATGATAATTACATATTTTTGTTTAATTTAAAAATAAATATGGTAGTTTTTAAAAGAAGGTCGTTTGAGTCGTTTGAGATTAAATATGAAGAATTACAAGTAAGTCAAGCTACTGAAGTGAGGAAATGGATTTGACATGGCGAAAAACAAACAAAAACTAAATGAAATAAAAAATATTTAATTAAATCTATATATATATATATAGATTATCATGCACGTACGTTAATTCCCCTTGTTATCAAACGCGTGTGAATTGGGTTTTTTTTTCTTCAGCATATATATATTCTTTTTGATGAGTTGAGGGTTACTTTTGTTCAGCTTATTTGTGTTTCATATTTTGTATATTTGTCTACATATTATTTTTAATTCTTCTTTACTTTACTGTATAAATTTGATTGTTTTCTTCAACTAAAAAAATAATTAAATTTAATATTCATATCTTATTTCAACTTAATTTTTAGTTTCTCAAACAAGTCAATTATTTTATATATTGTTTTCTATGTTATTGTTACTATAAAAAAGATTCTTTAAAATAAAATAAAATAAAAGAATTTCCTCTACGTACCCAAACTCGATCTTGCCACAAAGACGTACCAACTTATTCAAGCTTGCTTGAGAAAATTGAACCCCGTGATTAAATGCAAGTTTGGATTGCATTCACATGACCAACCTTACTTCATATATTGATCTAGATGAATAGATATAATCAGATTTTTAAATATTATTAAATTTGAATTTTTAGATTTATGTTTTAAATTTATATGATATGTCTAAGTATAAAACTTTAGTTAATTAACCTTTAATTTAAATAATAATTATGACTTGCGAATCCTTGATGGGGTAGATCGAATAACATTACAAATGAAATTTTAACTTTTTATTCATATTTGCCTACATATTGTTTTCAATTCTTCTTTACTTTTCTGTATAAATTTGATTGTTTTTTTCAACTAAAAAAAATAAATTTATTTAATATTCATTATTTTAACTTAATTTTTAATCTCTCGAACAAATCAATTATTTTACATATCATTTTCTATGTTATTGTTACTATCAGAAATATTCTTTAAAATAAAATAAAAGAATTTGCTCTACGTACCCAAACTCTTGCCACAAAGAGCCAAATTTACACAATATTATGCATCACTATATATTATATATTTTCTAGATGGACTAGTTAAATATATAATTGTTATAATTGTGGTAAATCAGCATGCAAATAAAATTTGAATATTATTTATTTAATTGTATTCCTCATAATTACTTATACTGTTAATTGTTTTATTCAGTATACCAAGAATTGAAAGTTTCTATGGTAATTAAAGTTTAAGCGCATTATAATTACTATGATAAAGTATTTTGACTAAATGAACATTGATATTATTCAATATCCTTTCGAATTATGTTAGCCGAAATTTTCAGATCAATTCAAATATTATAAATTGCATATTTACTATCCATTCGAATATTATAGACCGAATGAACATTGATGTTATTCAATGTTCATTCGAATCATGATAACTAAAGTTTTCAAATCCACTCGAATATTATAGACCGACTGATTCCTACCCATTCGAATCATGATAACCGAAGAACATTGAACATATAGATCAACAAAATTCATCTCCACTCCTATGAGCTACAAATTTATATCCTTACAGGTACATACACACATATATATCCTTACATACATGTGTAATTTGTTATATTAATTAATAATTTATGATGATCAAATACATACATGTACGTAAATAATAATTTCAAAATTTGAATTTATAACATGGAGTGGTACACACCAAGTGTGTGTTAAATTGTTTAAGTAACCAAGAACATGTTTTAGCCAATGTTTGGTAAAATCTGAGCAAGTTGGTAATGAGGAAAGTAATGTATACGAAATATTTTAAAATACTTTTTGTTTATTTTTTCTTTTGTATTTTAGAAAACTTTAAGAAATACATAAAAAAAAAGGTTATATTTTTTTTAAGAAAAAAGAAAATTAATGTACTATATATACAAATCAAATTGAAAGACGTCAGTTTTAAAAAAATATATTTAAAAATAAATTTTAAATTAAATAATTAAAATTCTAACCAAACAGGAACTAAGCTATTATAATTTGTCAAAATTAGTAGATTCATCCTTTTTGATTAAAAAAAAAAAAAAAAAAGAACAATCGACCCTAACAAGAGGAAGGGGGCGCTGGCATCAGGGGGGAAAGCGCGTAGTGTACTGAAGAGTGGAAAATTATTACTCCTCTCCTCTTACCCATGGGCATGTATCTATCGGCTTTGACTAATAAAATCAAGAATAAAAGTGGTCCACTTGATCAAGTTAAAGTAGGTCATTATCTCATAAATAGATCTAGGTGAATAGATATAATCAGATGTATAAATAAATATAATTAAATTTGAATTTTTAGAGTTGTGTTTTAAATTTATATGATATGTCTAACTGTTGTATAAAACTTTAGTAAGTAACCTTTAAATAATAATTATGATTTACGAATCCTTGATGGGGTACGTAGATCGAATAACATTACAAATGAAATTTTAAGTTTTTATTTTTCATAATATATATAGAATTAATAGACCAAAATTCAATATTCAAATGAATCCACACCTGTTGTATTACTCTTTTTGTATATCAAATCCAGTCTTTTTCTTTTCAAATTAAGAGATTTAGACAAAATAAAAATTAAGTTGAAACATAACAAATAGACCAAATTTTAATAATTGACTAGGTTGAAATATAATATTTTTACACAAATGCAAAATACAAGCGAGATTTTAATATGAAATTGATAGTAGATTGCTTTGCATTAAATTGCAAAATGAACTATTGTAGTCGATCAAATTTTGGATCTAATTTTAACGTGTTCACTTTATCCAATTTGATCGTTAAATTAAATAAAATGAAGCCACTAATTTCATTGAAAGGCTATCTATTAGATTTTGTAGACATTAACATATGTTAGCGGAAAGAGGAGAGAAATAACGACGAAACTTCGCCGCCACCCTCCCCTTTTCTTTTTTCCATTTAACATATATCGGTCATCTTCATTGACCGTCATCTTCTATATCCACCATCTCTCTCTCTCTCTCTCTCTCTCTCTCTCTCTCTCTCTCTCTCTCTCTCTCTCTCTCTCTCTGTGTTTCTTCTGCCAATGTGGGTGTATATATATACATATGTAGAAAGCTGCCATGCATGCATGTACGTACTCCACGATCCTTTTAACTAATTCATTATACGAAAGGTGGGTGGGGCCAAATTTCTTTTAATTCGCTTGACTTTTTAAAACCCCAGTAGTTGATTATTGTAATATATTATTAGTAGAATCTTCCCTTTAATTCTTTGAATCAACGAAATTTATATTCATAACTGTAGTCAATATATTATTTTATTGAATCGTGTGGAAAATTAATTTAGTTCTTTCCAACATATTTGGGGAGCTAGAAGAATTTCACTAGATTTTTCTTAAATTTTTACTCATAATTTGGTCGGTACTATTGTTAACCAACCTCAATAAATATAGATCTAAGGACTAGGTGAATAGAATCAGACTTATAAATAAATATTATTAAATTTGAATTTTTAGATTTATGTTTTAAATTTATATGATATATCTAAGTAAAAAATTTTAGTAAGTAACCTTTAAATAATAATTATGGCTTACGAATCCTTGATGGGGTACGTAGTTCGAATAACATTACAAATGAAATTTTAATTTTTTATTCCTTATAATATATATAGAATTAATAGACCAAAATTCAATATCAAAATGAATCCGCACATGTTGTATTACTCTTTTTGTATCTCAAATCCTTCTTTTTCTTTTTCTTTTTGTTTTCGAACTAAGAGATTTAGACAAAGTAAAAATTAAGTTGAAACATAAAAAATTAAATAGACCAAATTTTAATAATTAAGTAGGTTGAAATATAATATTTTTACACATTGCAAAATACAAGCGAGATTTTCATTATGAAATTTATAGTAGATTACGTTAATTCAATTTTTTTAAATTCAAGTCTTTCAAAAAGAATATAAAATTCAAAAGGCACTGGGTAGGGGACTTGCGTAACCTACTAGTAGGATATATCTCTATTAATAAATCAGGTCAATCTTAATATTTTGTGACACTATATATTTTTGTTCTCAATGGGTGACCAAGATTTAATATGGATGTTTATGTTTTTATCTAATGACTCAAAGTTATTATGACATATTTGTAACATAAATGATAATTATAGATTTTTGTTTAATTTAACAATAAATATGGTAGTGTTTAAAATAAAGTACCATTTATTTTCACACTTCCCAAAATTTACTTCACTTTACTTTATCTCTCATAAATTTTTTAAAATACCATAACTTTAAATCCAAAAATCGGAATTAGATCAAAAAAAAATTTGAAACATACTCATCGAGATCTATAAAATAAGATCCATTATGACTATTTTTTGAGGTTTCTTCATGAGTTTTATTGAATTAGTTGAAAAAAACTCTAACAAAAACCAAATTCACTTCCCAACCTACTTTCACACTTTTGATGTACCAAGAAATTGATATAATTTATCTTGCTAACTTATACGTTAGAGACCATGTATTACTACTAATATTTGTATTTTTAATATTTTCTCAGGTGTTATAATAGAGAAATTATAGTGGTTTAAGACACCAAAAGTGCACAATATTTCCGGACGCATAACTTTTTACTTGAAACTCTAAATAATGCGTCTTGAGCCTAACTTGAATAGAATTTTGAGAGTTACAACTTTTCAGTTTATCATTTTTTTAAATTTAATCATCTCGGGATTCGAAATTATAATACAAAATACAGCAGTTAAAATAGGACGATAATTCATATATTTACTATTAATATTAAACGAGCTCAGCCATTTAAAAGGCCCAAATTATTTGAAGATTTAATTTATTAATTTCATACCAAGTAATTTTTGGTGTAATTTTATTTTTTTCATACTAGCGTAAATTTGTAATATGGTTATGATAAGTATATTTAATTGTTTTTATTGCACTTGTTCATACTAATTGACTCTACTAATTTAATATTTTAATGTTAAATATAATTCTTTTTATTTGATGCCTATTTTAATTGATAAAAATCAAGTTAGATTTAGGAATGGCAACGGGGCGGGTTCGGGCCGGTTTTGGCAAAACCCGCACCCGCCCCTCCCCAAAAATACCATTGCAGCAGCAAATATCTACACACACATACAAGTATATAACTAACAATTCCACACATATATATAAGTATAACACAATTACAGCAATAGAAATCTACACACACACATATATATAAGTATATAACGTAACTAACAAATCCACGCATATATATAACACAATTGTAGCAGTAGTAGAATATATAACTAACAAAACTCAACATATATATATCACAACAACTATATCTAAGCAAGAATACATGAAATCAAAGTACAAAATTAAATAAATTAGCTAATGTGAAGGCGAGCCGGTGAGAAGATAGTTTTATTGTTTTATGTTTTAACTTAAAAACATATATATATATATGTTATAAATTAAAAATATATTTAAATATACATGTCGGGTTGGGTTGGGTTGGGTTTTTAATGGTGAAACCCTAAACCACCCCAAACCCGATCCAAATTTTTTTCCCAAATACCAAACCCGCCCCACTCGGATCGGATCAGGTCAAAAACCCAGCGGGTTGGGTTTTCTTGCCACCCCTAGTTGGATTCTCATCATTATTTTTTGTTGAATTCACATTATGATTTGTTGAGAGCGGATATATGGTGTGTTTTGATGGATATATTCAGGGTTTTGACATTATATTTTTTCAACTCAAAAATTCAACCAAACATCACCTTTGTATTTTCAATTGTGAAAATTATAAATATTTCTTGATTATGTGATTGCGCATGTGTAAGTTTTTACATTAATTAATAATTTATGATGATCAAATACATACATGTACGTAAATAATAATTTGGAAATTTGGATTTAGAACATGGAATGGTACACACCAAGTTTTTGTTAAATTGTTTAAGCAACCAAGAACATGTTTTAGCCACTGTTTGGTAAAATCTGAGCAAGTTGGTAATGAGGAAAGTAAAGTAACAAATATTTTAAAATATAATTCAATACCTAACGTTTGGCTTTGGAATCACCTAAAAATTATAAGAAATGAATTGTTGGTGAATTTTATAAGATAGACGGCGTTGATTTCCTACGCGGGAATCTTGAATTATTCTTTCAAATATTTCAAAGTTCACTCCATATTTTGAATAGATTCTTTTAATTAATGAATTAGGCTTGTATGTTAAAATTTGATGATTTAAAATTTTGATTAAGTTATTAATTTGGAGGATATTTAGTACATGTTGAAGAACATATTATAATTGATTTATTTGGTGAAAATAAGTAATAATTGAATTGCTTGAAATTTATGGTCAGTTAAAACAATTGTTTATGAAACTAATTACTAAACTAAATTAAAACAATTGTTTCTCAATTAAAAGCAATCGCAAGGGAAAAGAACACCACTGTGTGCATAAATTTAAGGTATTTTAATTAATGAAATGTTCTTTTCACAATTAACGTATGAGAAGGAAATTTTATTTGTTTTATTTTAAAATAAGGATACTTTTTGTAATTGATCCTATATTTTGCAGATGCTATACTTTGTGGTAATCTACTGCTACATTTTTCTTTAATAGATATGCCATCACTGTTGAAATCAATGAAGAGATGCCTATGTTATTCTAGAAACTAGTTTGTAGTTTTCACGATGCGCAATCAATATATATATTTATAATTATGGTAAATAATTAAATGAAAAAAATTTAAAGAGCGAATTTTGAAAATAATAGAAAGTGATAGGTTTATGGTCAATTCTTATTTAAAAAATATATATATATTTTTTATAATACACTAATTATGTCCCAACAAAGAAATGTGATTCACACTTTAAAAAATATCTTATAATTTTATGTTTCAAAAATACAATGTTTGAGTTTCCCGACCCATATTTCCTTCCCTTTAAACCACCCGAATCTTATTCACCACTTGTATGGAAAAAAAAATTCTCACAATTTAGATCATAGACAAATGCAATATATATTCTAGAAAGTAGCATATGTATAGTTTTATATATCTATTTTACAATATAAGAACCTATTTTGAAATAGAATATATTTATGATGGCTTGATGCAAGTAGTAAATATAATTTTGCTTTCATTGCTTAATCCATCATTTAAGGAGGACTTAGGAACTAAAGACACACGGGGTATTACACTATTCGTCTCCCTCGAAGCAGACTTTCTTCCCCGTTTCTATTTTTTATTTCTATTTTCTAAATTTATTTGTATAAAAATCGTATGAAAAGCAAACCACATTAGTGCACTACTCTATTTCAACTACAACCATGCCAACCTCCATTTGGTCCTCTTTGTTTCTACTATTTTCAATAATCTAAAAGAGCGCTAAACTGTGGAGCCTAGTGCCTAAAGTTCCTAGACAAGGTAGCCGAATTTTTATTTATTTATATTTTAGAAATATAGTATTATAAAAAAAATCTAACTTAACATTTCTTAACCATGTGAGGGAAAAGAGATGATAGTTCAAAATAAATTTGATAGATTTCATATTGATCTTATGTTACGCGATATTCATAACAGGTAGCAAAATTACTTGAAATTTGTTAATAACTTTCCTCCCGTTCGCCATTACTAGATTCGGAACATAGGCGATGTGTACACCTTTTGATATGTTCACATATCATCAAATATAAAATGAAAAAAATAATAATAACAAAGAGTAGTATGCTTAGTGGTAAAAGTTATTCCATTAATCAAAGGTCATGAGGGATTTTTTTTTTTTGGTCATGAGTTCAAACTACAACAAATACATAATTCTTTTTATTAAAAATAAAATGACGATAGGGGTAAAAACATAAACACCAAATTGGGAGTTATAACCATCAACACACGCTTGGCTTTTATAATAGCATAGATACACATAACAGTTTTTTGTATACAAGTAGTACATTAATACACCGGTGTTTAGATCACAAGAAGATGGGAAAAGAAAATCATGTTCTCATGGACTGGACATGGCGAAGACTTATGAATTCAAATCTTATTACTTATTAATAAAAAAAATGAGCAATGCTCCATTAAGTGGATATTCGTATTGGTAATTGTACATTTATAAAATATACAACTCATTTAATAAACCAACCAATATAATTATCCGATAAATAAATACTTTTCAATTTGCTGAAAAATTTGGGGTGATAAGAGGCCGTATGAATTTGGGTTTTTTGGAAATGGGGCAAAAGCTCTTATGTCACAATGTTTTTCACCAAAAAAATCCAGAGAATAATTTTTTTTGAAATAAAGACGTTTTTGTTTTTAAGTTCTCTTTGTCCAATCTAGGGTATCAGAGTAATAGCATAAATAACAAAAAGGGTGGGTGTAGACACCCCAATTTGCGACCCCCGCAAGAACCTTTATTTTATTACTAAGTTATTCTCCATTTTTTTAGCTTAAAATTGTGATTTTGGTAGTTTGGTCTTTTTTAGGCTTATTTTGCATTTTCCTTGTTTTGCCCACTTTTTATCCCACATTGGATGGGAGCCTAAAGTGAAGCCTTGGGTTTCCTTATAAATAAGAGCCTAAGGCATGTGTTTTAAAGAGGGCCAAATGAGAAGGATCCTGTAAGAGCTTTTTTTAGGCATTGAACCCATAATTCTCATTAGTAGAAGATTTTCCTACTCTTTTATTAGAGATGTCGAGAATTACTCTCTAGTCAATTTTAATAGGTTCTTATAAAATAATAAACTTTTCAGTATAAAGTTTGCACTCGCAATGTCAGTCTTTGTTAACGCTGGAGTTATGTCCGCTTCTCTCGTATTTATATTATCGTCGGGAAGGTAATTACCTGCCCCCTTGCCTTAATTAAGTTTATTCTATGCATACTTGTCTTATTTTAATTAAGTTTATTATATATACTTGTTTAATTTTATTGTATGATATGCATGCTTGTCTTATTGTAATTAAGCTTATTATATGCGTACTTGTTTTAAGTTTATTATATATGTCTTTATTTTAATTAATTTTATTATCTGTAAACTTGTTTAATTAAGTTTATTATATATATATATATATACTTGTTTATTTTCTCGGAAGTATTATAAGTGAGTAGGGAGTTGGCTTGCTTGGGCCAACATAAACCGAAAGCATTTACTTCCACTATCATATAACCCCTTCTTTTAATTAAGTTTATTATATGCATACTTGTTTATTGTTTAAATTGAGTTTATTACTTGCTTAACTTTAATTAAAAGTCTATTTTCTATATTAGAAACTTCCATAGAATTCACATCGAGTCCGGAACTCACCTACACACTAGAGCACCCTACTAGATGGGTTTGTCGCCCGACAAACCCAATGCAGATATAAATTGTCGCACGACAAACCTTGTCATGTCGCGCAACAATCCCCTTAAACACCAACCAACTACTTTCTGACACATCAGTCTGTAAGAACCATAACTTCAGCCATTTGTCTCACGACATATGTATATGTCGCGCGACACTTGCCCTTTCTAGAGGAATGTCGCGCGACAATCGCTCCCGAGTACTATAAATAGGCCAACACCCCCATGGGTTCTAGGCAGCCATTCCCCACCACAAAGGACATTGTTTTGACACCGAAAATCCTTATTTCTCTCTTATATTTCTAATATTTAAGCCTTCTTCGAAAGCACCTTTGATAACATTTATTTTGGCAAGAATCTCGGATCTAATCTTGACACCCAGAGTGCCATCTTCTAGAGTCAGACCGCTGAAAATATTTCAAAGAGAAAAGCTTATATCCGCCGGAAGTCTTCTCTGCCGTATTATATTTTCTCTCTTTCATTCTTATATATATTGTCAGGAAGGTAACTAAAGTCTCTTCTAGTAATCAAATAATATATCTACATACTAGTTTTATTGTACTTTATTTAGTAATTATAGATTTGATTAAATCTTATTTAAGTTTACTATATATACGTATTTGTTATCTTCGGAAGTACTACAAGTGAGTAGGGAGTTGGATTGCTTGGGCCAACATAAAACGAAAGCATTTACTTTCATTATCCTCGAAATTTAAGTTGTTTTGTAGACTCTTTTTATCTGTTGTTCTGTCTACTTTCTAGCTGGATAAACTTATTGTTAAGTTATTGATATTCTATCGTTTTCAAACAAAACAACTTGATAAAATCATTTATAAAACTAGAAGAAGTAAAACCATTTATCATCCGGCTAAAACCAAGTTTTCAAAACCCGAACTGATAAAGCTTACTTAGGAATTAAATTCAGATATATTTTGTCTTCCGTATAGACTATAATGAATCTGGTACACTCTCCTCAAGAGTTTAATTCCATATCAAATCAATTCCGATAAAATTCGATATTTTCTAAATTAACCAAACGAAATAATTTATATTGTTATCTGAGGAAACAATACCAAATCAGTCTCTTTTCAAAAAATAGATAAGATAAACTTCTAGCACTAATAATCAATTTTCGACCAAAACCAAAACATCGGATCACGGAATACAAGGTTTTCATCATTTTTCCCCTTTTTTCCCAAAATCAGGTTTTCATGAGTTATTTCCAGAAAGTAATAGAATATCAGTAAAAGCATCCAAGTTTTCCAACATAAAATAAACATATAAGACCACTAGAGACCGAAAGGGCAGAACGGGTGCTTAACACCTTATCAATCCGTAACATAGTTCCCGAACCCTATAGAATCCTGATTTTGTGGACAAACGTGTAAAGACATACTTATCTGTAGCATTTCTTATACAATTATTTTATCTGTTTTCTCGTAAAACGTACTGGCAACTCTAAACGAACCTTCTTACATCTAGAAATAGGATAGAGGAACACCCGATATGCATTATCAACACATAGAAGCAAATGAAACAACAGAATCCTTTTCGATGTTTCAGACTCTCACACTAGAGGCTAAGACCATAAGATCGCATTTGCGGATTCTCACAATGGGAGATACAACAAAGGCTATCTTTAAGGCCACGGACCCAAAAAAATACAATGAAATGACCAAAATTGGCTAATGGACTAAAAGATAAGCTTATAAATCCACTAACCAATTCAAAGCAAAACAAAATTTATTTATTTTTTAAATTGAAATAAGGACTTGTTTATCAATTATGTTTTAAACTAAGGGGTTCAACAAAAAATTGTGTTTTGTATAAACTTAACTTTGCAATTCAAAAAATTTAACGCAAAATTATTTTGCATCATGTGTTTATATTTTCTAACTAAAATATTTGCATGTGTGTTTTATTAATAAAGGGGTTTAAATTTCTAACTTGTTAAAATAACTCTAAAGCTAAATCAAATAAACACTTACACATAGTAATCTGATAAAAAAAAACATGCAATCCAAATTTAATTTTGCACAATAGCATAAAATATTATATTTTAAAAATCTAATGCAAAGTTAACGTTGCACTCCTTTTGGAGTTTGGTCAAAAATAAGCCCTTAATTTACAAAAATATTATTTCCTAATTCTTTTGCAAAAAAAACCTATTTCAAAATAGCCCAATTTCCAATATCTCGTTTCATTTTTCAACCAAATTTGATAAATGCTAACCACAAAGAATGTCAAAATAACAATTTCTGAAACAAGTTTTGTAAATAAACAAACTTCAAGAACTGGAACGCAATTATGACAAATATATACATATATATATATATATATATATATATATAATTATAAACAAAATAAAACCCTAGTTAGTCATCGGTGTACATTTGGAACCTAGGGATTTTACTACTTCCATATCACACAAACTACAGTAACCATGTGGGTTATGCACAGGGGAGGCGGTCTGTACCAACAATTTCAATTTATTCTTCATTTATATTTTTGTTTTAAAACAAATAGTATTTCTTTCCAAACCCAAAATGTTATCACCTTCTTAAATTAATAATCTCACTTTCGCTCCTTTGTCATCAAGTCTCAAATTAATTGAGCTATATTATTTTTAGTATATAATTAAAGTATCAAATCTCATAATACAAAATAAGTAATGTTCTAAACAAGGTTGAAATTAGTATTTACGTATTTCTCATTTGGTTTGAACTTCAGTTCAATGATAGAATCCTAAATTGTTAAAAATGACTGATGATTTTTCATTTTATTCTATGTTAAAACAAGAGACCTCTTAAGGTATTTTTGTTAGTGTCTGATTGGCAACTCAATTCTAGTACTTAGAATTATGTTCCCAAACACACCATTCGTGTATTCACTTAAAATATATATATATATATCATTTTTATGCTATGCAAGACAATAAAGTATATGGAGAGAGAAATACTCTTTCATTTTCAAATTGACAATTCTACTTTGACTTTTGTACTCTTATTAAAGTTTTTTGTTACAATTGGAATTCACGAAATTGTCTTGTTTTAAAATAGAATGAAATGAAAATTCATCAAAGTCATTGAAAATAGAACATCACACTCACTTTTAACTTCTCATAATCAAGATAGGCATATAAAGAAACATATACCTAGTAACAATGAATCGACATTTGTTCATAACTTTGTTATCTACTACACATAAAAACTACATACACAATGACTTACATTGGTTACCTCAAAACTGCATAGTTCTCAACTTTAGCCAAAAAAACTTACACAAACTATATGCAGACATGGAGAACAATTCACAAAAAAATTCTACAAGTGGCCAAACGAGGCCTTAAAAGAGAGAATTTGCCGAACCTAGTATAAACTCGAACAATCATACAGTCTTGTTTACTCTCTTTCCGGGGTAGCTAATTGTTCCTCAAGTTGAACACGAAGATTCGATACTTCACGGAGCAACTTACACCGTTGATCTTCCGATAAAGATGCTTGAGATTTTATACTCGGCCGGGCGTCCCTCAATAGTTCTTGGAGCTCGCAACATAGCTTCAAAGCTTTGCCGTCATTTCTACAAGATTCAGCAATAAATTCAAGGAGTCTACACTTATCATCTTGGGGGGTAGGAGAGACTTGGGGGGGTGGGGCCCGGGGGACGAGAAAAGGGTGAGTAAGTAGCTCAGGGATTCTCCACCGTTGATTTCGGTCCCATGCAAGACACTTCTTCATGAGATCAAGTAGCCACGGGTTGGGGACCGGTTCGAATGTAATTTCGTGGTTTGGGTTTGTGATGACTTTAAATTTCGCCCAAAATGTTTTGTATTCGGAGAAGGGGGTTTGACCATAAACCATTTGGTAAAGGATGCAACCGAGGGACCAAATGTCCGATGGGCGGCCACACTTTATGGTGTTTCCGTTCACATCCGATTCATTACACAAGAATGCTTCGGGGGACATGTAACTAAGTGTGCCCACCTGCCGAATTATATTAAGGGAAAAAAAAATTAGAAAACCTAAACCATGAATTACAAAAATCCTCCATTACGGGAATCACAATGTGGTATAATGATTTTCAATACTTCAGTTAACCCTTGAACCTAGAGGTCACATTTTCAATTGAACAATCACAATTTTCAAGTGAAGAATTACATAAACGCCTCCATTAATGTACACTCACAATCTTATATCGTAATTTTTTTCTGGGTAAATTACAGCTAAGCCTTAAACTAGAGGCCCCGTTTTCAATGTTCCCCTTAAAACAATAAAGAGAGCAAACAAAACTTTTTGACTACTAACTTCTACCAAATGCGATAAGTTTAATTATTTAATAGTTTAGGAGGGGGCCAGGGTTGGTTCTGTCTCAAAATGAGAGTCCCATTTCCTTATGGGGACATAATCAATGGACTATATCTCACCACTCTAAGTTTTACTCTTCAACATCGATGGGTTGAAATTGGTAAAGAGGGGGGCAGTAAAGTGTAATAGGCATAGTTCAGTAGTGTTAACTATAATTGACCTACTTTACTTTTAGTAAATGTAGCTCTTGTAGTTAGTTGACACTATACAGGATAGAGAGATTGAAATATAGAAGGATAAACAACTAGCAAAAGAAAGGAAAGGAAGAGTGGATAAGGAGGAAACCTGTGAATCTCGTTGAATGTTAGTAGTGTCGCTCATTATTGCTTTGGCAATACCAAAATCAATCAGCTTAAGTGAGCCTTTGACAAGAAGAAAATTAGCCGGCTTTAAGTCCGAGTGCACGATACGTTCCTCATGTATGGTATTTACCGCTAGAAGCATTTGCTGCCATATATTTTAGAAGAATGTATATATATATTAGATTTCATTCATAAGAATAATCCACAAAAACTAGCCCATTTCGTAAAAGATAGGGGAAGTAAAATGTCACTTAATGACATCATTAAACAGGAGAAAAACATATAGTAGACAAACACGTGCACACACACATATATGTTAATGAAGAATCTAGTTTGACACTTTGACCTTTACGGCTTTAGACTTTTTAAAAGGATGTACTAATATCAACATAAATGATAAATCCATGGTTAAAGAACAAAACGTATTTAATATTGTGAAATTAGGTATATTGATTATATCTCAAGAAGGCAAATTACTAAACTCTTAATTTGGGATATCCAAAAAAGGAATAGCGAACTCTTAATTTGGAACAGAGGTAGTACTATGCCATGTCATGTAAGATGTGGGTCCCATTTTTATGTCACTTTTGTCCTAGTCAGCAGCAGTTTACCGGAGATTCAAAATACTTCCTCCCATATTATATAGATTGTAGTTTCAAGGATCACATTGTATGTTGGGTGTCAGTGTGTCACAGGGAAGATTCAAAGATTTGCCATCGTCCATGGCATTAATATGAGATGGTATGCACCAGCATGGATCAGAAGTATTGATAGCAACAAACAGTGAATTAAATTTTGCAAACTCCCCTTGCTGACTCAAAAAGTACTACGAATCTTTTTTTTTTTTTAAGTATTCATGATACATTGTTTCATCTCACAGCGGATGCCGGATATCAACAGAAAAATTAAAGGATAGAGTCTTTGGATAAAAATGTGTCTCAAACCCTGAAGACAACCGTGGAAAGCAATATTTTATTATTTGTGGGAGTATGTTTTATTTATGGAATCTATATTAGCAGTATTGCTTATTTACCTTATTCAAAACATACCATAGATAGGGTATTTAATTTATGGAGTCTTTCCTTATTTATTCCTTTTCTTTTATTTCCTTTATTGTTATCTTAGGGCTTAGTTTGAGTCCTATATATACCAACTTTGGGAGTCCTTGTAATCATACAATTATCAGTACAACTCTCATATTCTAATTTTGTCTTTATTTATTCTCTGGAATATACAATGAAGCATTATGTTGAAAGATGGTTCACAATTGTTTAAATATATTAGCCTGCATGGCTGAGTTGACGAGAAAGCACTTGTAAAGTGGTAATTCACCACAAGCGCATATAGTTTCATTGACACATGCTTCTTAGATCTCAACTATACTTGCAAAAACAGAACACTGAGCAAATTAGTAAAGTTATCTGAAGTAACTTGCCCATACCACCCAAGGTTCACTCCCATGAAATTTCACCAAGTATTATTATGTTTCGCTGTACCAAGGTTAAAAACTTAAAATGCAATAATATCAAATAAAGTGCAATAAAATCATTTAAACCATAACTCGACAAAAAAGGGGGAACCATTAACACTTCTGCCAAAACCTGGTTTTCTATGATTTCTATGGCGCTATCACAAAACCCAACTCAAAATAGGGGAATTGGACCTCAAGTATAAGCAAAGAATCCTATTGACAAATTATGAAATTCATACATTGTACCCCAGAGAGAAAGTACCAGTGAAGGTCCACCAGAAAAGGAACCATATCCCTTTGTTCAATATGCTTAATGCATCATCAACCATGTTTAAGGTAAACGGGTGCATTCTTTGGTTGTCAAGCAGGATTTGAGGGGACTTGTCTAGCCTAACAACGTAGACATGAGGTTACTATTACTCGACCACTCTAAGACCATGTTTGGTTCATTGAAACTTAGTCAGTATAAATAGTTGAGAATGTATGAGTCCCATTCTGAGAGAGAGAGAGAGTTTGAGAGCATAGTTGGGAAATGTGTAGCATCTAGATCATTTAATGTGAAATTTGTCCTAGTTGGCAAAAGTAACCTCGAACGGGACCATGCTAATCTTTCACGTTACAAAGGTTTGTCAAGAGAATCAAATAGGAGGTGTTAGATGGTTGTTGTATCTAAACAAAAGTCTCCATTGATGTGGCCTACGCCACCTTCCTTGTAAGATAGATGTAGTATTCTTGCACAGACTTTTTTGGCTCGCTATTTTTCCAGATGAGGCATGTATTGGTACTATGATAGTATAACCTAAATTGAAGTATATATTTTTAGAAATGAAAATAAATTCACACAACGTGAGCAAGAAAGGGATATACAGAAGATGAGCATGGAAAGGTTGGAGCTTGAAACAAAAGATATGAAAAAATAAATTTCACGGAGTCTTGGAGATTGGAGAAACAACACAAGCATACAGGGTAAAACTATAAAAATTTAATACATTTCTGCTCCAGAAATACGGACCAGCACAAATTAACCAAAAATATATAGATAAGGGGCTTAATGCAATATGGACTTTATTTTTAGGACATAATGCCAATTATCTCTCAATTTTGTCAACCACTATGAGACAACAAAACAAACTTTATTAGGATAAATGGGGGAATGAATGCCCACTTTCTCAGTATAGACTACAGACAGAAAAGAAGGTGAGATAAACACAAAATATTCTGAGCTGACGAAAAAATGATACTACCCAGATGCTTGGTGACTTCTACCTAGTGACGAATGCTTTAAGGCAAGAATTATCATATAATCATATATTAATTACCAATCAATTATAACTTAAACAACAGTTCACGAGAGAGAGATGGTTAAGCACCTGCCAATAAAATCGAAGCCAGTTCTCATCTATAGTTGTCTTAGAGCTATCCAGTTCTCTCCACTTCTGGGACAGCATGTGAGCCAAATCAATCTCACCGTATTCAAGCACCATGTATATATACCCGTCTTCCTTGAATCTTCCTTCCCTAATACTCATGGAACCATTCATTACTTCTTTTAGCAAAGCTTTATCTGTCACCTAAGAAGGAATTGGATATTAGTACTTTCACAAATTATCAAAATATATAAGAAAAAACATGATGCCGAATCCAAAAGGATGAAAAATATAAAAAAATCCAGATGCTAAGGTTTCAGTAATATATATATATTAGCTCTGCGTGTAGGTCAATATGTAATTTGCAGATCTTAGCTGAGTAGTTATTACTAGTTTACTATGATTTAGGAAGACGCCCTTCTTGGCAAATCAGCACACAGGACAAAAACTCACTTTATTCATAATTCTTACCCGGCCAAGTAATGGAATTACATCACAATATACGGAACAAAATAAAGCCTAAATAAGAGAAGTAAACTCCACTTCTCCACTCCCTAATTATCTATATTTATAATATTCCTAATTTTAATTTTGTTGATAAGAAACAAGATTTTGTTGCAACAAAGAAAGAGAATGTACCAAGGAGAGCAAAAAAAGCCCAATGGATGAGGAATCCATTGAGACTAAACCAACTACCACCTGCTAACAACCACAGAAGCAACAAACCCTAAGCACAAAAACAAATCCTAATACAAAAAGCTATCACAATCTAGGCCAAACAAGAAACAATCAACCTAGTTAAAAAATATTCAATGCTCTAGCCCAACTAGGAAAATGCAATGATTCCAAACTTCATCTAGGGAGCTATATCTATCATCAAAAACTCTTTTGTTTCTCTCTAGCCAGACTGTCCATGCTACTGCCATCACCAGGAGCCTCCAAATGCACTTCGATCTTTTTCCAGATTGCTTAAAAGACCATTTAACAGCCATAGACTCCGCCCATTTCCGAGGAAGAACACCCACTAAACCAAACAAGCTAAACAATCTACTCCACAAAACTTGAGTGAATTTGCAATGAAGCAAAATATGATTAATGTTCTCTCCATGATTCTTACAAAGAACACACCAGGAGGGGGACAAATACATATAAGGTCTCCACTTTTGGAGTAAGTCACACGTATTCGCTCTACCCAATAAAGCAAGCTAAGCAAACACCTTAATCTTAAACGGAACTCCACGCTTCCAGATGAAGTTAAATTGTGGGAAAGGGACTATATCTTGCGGACTTGATAAAAAGTCAGAAAAATTTACAAGAAAACTCCCCGGAATGATGAGCGGTCCAAACCCTTTTGGCTGACATATTTTGGTTGAGGCTAACGTCATGAAGAAGGTGAAGTAACGATAAGTATTCCAACAATTCCCTATCATTGAAGTTCCTAAAGAAGCTAAGATCCCAGGAAACATTGTCCGAAGACCAAGAAACAACGTATTGAATTGTCATGTTTTGGTTATTTGAGAGATGGAAAATTCTGGAGAAAGACACTTTCAAAGGAGAAAACCCAACCCATGTGTCTTCCCAAAATCGAATTGAATCCCCTTTCCCCACCATGAGCCTAATGTTTTGCACAAAAGAACTCCATACTTTTGCAATTGATTTCCAGGGAGAACGGAGAGAGCATTTGACATCAATGTTAGCATCCCACCCGTTATCGTGGAGACCATATTTACTCTCAATAATTTCGCGCCAAAGTGATTCTTTTTCACGAGGAAATTACATAGCCATTTCCAAGTAAGTTTCCCATTTCTTTTCAAACCCCATAAGTTTCTTTTTTGATTTCTTTTTTGAAACCACATCCCAACTCACCAAGAAACCACATCCCAACTCACCAAGACTCCCTTTCCCCTCTCCCTTTCCTTCCCAAAAGAAGTCTCTCATTAACTTTTCCAGGATTAAAGCTAGTTTGTTAGGGATTCTAAAAAGAGAAAAAGTAAATTGGAATGCCACCTAAAATTGCTTGTAACAAAACCAACCTTCCCCCCAGATAGGCACCATTTGTGCCAATATTCCACTCTTTTAGCTACTCTCTCAATCACAAGATTCCAAAAGGACATACTAGACGAATTATCGCCCAATGGAAGCCCGAGATAGTTGAAAGGCCAAGAGCCACAACTACATCCCAATTGTGATGCAATACCCGCTAATCTATCTTCTTCTATATTCAATCTGACAACTGAACTCTTATCCATGTTAACTTTCAGCCCTGAAATAAACGAGAACAACTTAATGACCCCCACCACATTTTTGATGCAATTATCATTGTTGGACACAATGAAAATGCTATCGTTCGCAAATTGTAAATGTGAAATTCTCACTTTTTTCCTCCCAATTTCAAGACCTTCAATCAAATTATTATCGGAAGCTCTCTTCATAATTTTAAGCTTAAAATTCCTAATTTTAAGATTTATTATAACTTATAAATAACAAAATTCTTTATAGTCTTCATATCGAATTTTACAATAGACCATTTAAAGCACCCGTATTAGAAAGGAAAAACCTAGTTTATTAATTTTCCAGACTCCATCCTTCTTATGATGATGATATTGCCAACATTCAGTCTGGAAATAAACCTTTTCCAAATAAAAATTGTTATACGATAGAGCAGCAGATATTTTTTGCTAATAGCTGGAATTTTTTCACAACATAGATGTGAGGTAAAAAGGAACAGTAGTTACTTGAATACTCAATTATACATCTAAAGTATGCAAGCTATTGTCAACAGTCTGAATTTACTAAATTATAGATCTTACATACGTACCTCATAGTCAATGAGTTGAATAATGTAACTTTTCCCCTTCAGTTTGTTTAAATATTGAATCTCTTGACAAAACCCATACGCAGTTGCATAGTCACGTCCTTTTAGCTTGATTCTTTTCAAGGCATAGATAGTGCAATCTGATGAAATGACTTTGTGGACTTCGCTACTTCCTCCACTACCTATCTTGCCAAGTCTTTGATAAAGCTTCCCATTAACCTTAAAAAACAAGTCAGGATCGTAATTTCTTTTACGAGGCGCTGATGCTGCTCTACCACTAACAACATTTTCTTGTTTTTCTGACTTTGAAGGTTCCAACTTCACATCCAAAGATTGGTCTTTTGATACGGGTGCTTGAGACTTTACATCACTAATATCACCTTCAAATGTGTCCCTTTGGTTGACTTGTCATCGAGAGGTGGGGGATGTTTTGAAATTTCACATTCCTTGAGCACATTGCTTTGTTTGCCCTTAGAGAGATCATATTCCTTAACTTCCGATTGGGATTCAAGAACCAAGCTGGGAGCTTGGGTTCCAACAGGTGGCTGCTCGGCTAACATTCCACTGGTGTGGTTCGATGAAAGCTGTGGTGGGTGCACCATATCTTGTAGGGTCACAGGCAGAGAATTCAAATCAGAACTACTATTCTGGTGAGGATGGGAACAATAAGTGGTGGAATTACGCATAGGAGCAGACGCTGAATTCATTAAAGTTGTTGTAGCACAAGATGAACCAACAGCTGAAGATTGAGTCATCGCGTGGCTACAATCACTCAGTAGAAAATTTCCGAATTTGTGCAGTTGCTCTTGGATTCCAGTAGTTTTCTTTCCCATCAGAGAAGAAATTCCTCCATCAGATCTTACGCTAACATCCACTTCCAAGTTTTGAAAACTCTGATGCTTTACTTCTTGACCGTTAACAATTGAAGTCTCCACTGGATTGCTCACATCCCATTCCATTTCTGTGAATGCAAGTGAACTCATATGAGACAATAAGTTGTCCAATTCAGTGGCCATTTGATCATCGGCCCCTGCATAGACAGTTTGTAGCATGTGCTATAATTTGCAAGTATTAAGCTTGGTCTAATTTGAAAATCATAATCATCATAAGTTATATGTGGGACCATCCAACTCACACATTAATAAAGATTAGTAAATAAAATGGTCTGCACAAGATCACGGGGAATGCCGTCAACGATGAATATTACATAGCAATGGAATTTCTAAGCTACTATGCCATTTGATCATCGGCTCCTGTATAGACAGTTTGCAGTATGTGCTACAATTTCCAAATATTAACCTTGGTCTAATTTGCAGTATTCGTTGTAATCTGAAAATCATGTCATATGTAGCAGAATCCCACTCACAAGTTACAACTAGAGATTACTAAATAAAATGGTATGTAGAAGATCAGGGGAATTCCGTTATAGATGAATATGACCTAGCAATGGAATTTCTAAGCTAGTATGCCGTGTAATTATCAGCCATTGTATAGACAGTTCGCAGTATGTGCTATAAGTTGCAAATATTAAGTTTGGTCTAATTTGCAATATTTTTTGTAATTTGAAAATCTTTAGTTATATGTAGCCTGTAGCCCAATCAAACTTACAAGTTACAACTAGTGATTAATAAATCAAATGGTCTGTTGAAGATTGGGGGAATTTCATTAAAGATTAATATGACCTAGTAATGGAATTTCAAAGCTAATAGAACTTGCATCACACTCAATGCATTTGCAATGTTATACCTAGTAATTTCTTCACATTATGAAGATTTTTAAAGACATTAAGAACATATGATGGCATTTGGTGAAGTGGTGATAACTTATGTTCTTCCTATTTGAGGTCAAGGGTTCAACTCCTAGTTCAAGCAATAGTTTTTATTCCTAAAGCATGAAGAATAATTTCAAGTGTGTACCAAAAGTCATCCTCTCACTTAACATATAGTAATAGATCATGCCAACAATTTATTACCTTGAGATTTGGCATTGTTTTCCAATGCGAACTGGACCTTCTTCTGACCATCAACTGATGGAACATGTTCAGACACAACAAGCGACGAAGAAACTGTATCATTGTTTTGACCACCAGTGGTGTATCTGGATTGACCTCTCTGGGCATCAAATGGTTTAAAACTCTCTTCCCGTTGTACTCATAATGGTCCCCGACATTGAAGGTGGTGTGATCGATGCATCCTCTTGAGTTTCTGCAAGAACAGAGATCATACTCTTTGTCTGTGAGATGGAATCCCTTACTCTTTGACTCGAGGCAAACTTGTCTTGATTTTTCTCGCTGTCTGCTAAAGAACCAGTGTTTAAATTTGAACACTTTGATGTTTCTCGCTGAGGAACCAATAAACGCCTAGCTCTTATGCTATTTGACTGCATCGTGCCTGCAAAGTCCTTGTAATAAAATAATTAAGAAACATAGCCTAATATTTTCTAAGAAATGTCAATACTTACAGGAAACCCAACTTTGAACTAGCACTGAACACAGAGAATTATGAATAACGAAGAAAGATTAGAAATAGGCTAACATGGAGTCATTATTAGTTAGTATACTACAGTCAAATATAATGACGCCAATGCAGAGATACCCAGAGAGCCAAAATTTGAAATAACACTCGGAGAGACAATTATACAGCAAAAACATAGTAGGAGTTGAAATATCCCAACTTGGAGCTGTTTCTAATCTTTATATTCAACAGGCCACTGAAGTGCACTATATATTTGATCAATTATATTATAAGTAAAACATAGCACCAAAAAGGCAAAAAGAAAGAGAAAAGAAAAACCCAAATTTTCATTTAAGTGGAGAGACACTCAAATTTCATTTCAGTGAAGAACCACGAAACCTGATCTACTACGAGATCCACAGAATCAAACATCAAAAAAAAAAAAAAAACCTATATATTTTTAGAGCAATAGGGAACCGGGAAAACCCTCGTTTTAAACTTGGCCGATACAATACAATACAATACTGAACTTGAAATACCGCTAAATTATACAATTCAGTTAAAACCTAGAAAGAAAACCTATCAGTTTTTTTTGGATTGAAGGAATAGGGGGAAAGGAAAGGAAAGGAAAAGGGAAGGAGTGACTAAAAATCACTTATTTGGATAGATTTGTGAAGGGGAATGGAAAGGAACGGATCGAATGGGAGGAATTGTCAATCCCCTCTATTCCTTCATATTGTTTCCTTCCAATATTGGGAGGATTGAGAGGGAAAGGAAAAGATTTTAATGAAATATTACCATCTTCCAAATTTAATCCTAATTTGTTAACAAGATATTAAACCAAATTCCATTACTTTCTTTTCTTCTCTTTATCCAAACAAGAGTTATTTCCATTCCTTTCTTTTCCATCCTTTACAATCCAAACAATAAAATTAAAACCATTCCTTTTTATTCCATTCCATTCCTTCCCCTCCTAGTAACCATTTCCTTTCCATTCCCTCCCCTCAATCCAAATGGGCTGTACGTATCTCTAGAGCAAGAGGGAACCATAGAATCCCTATTTTTTACATTTTACCAGGTACAATAAAATGCTAATGTTGATTTTCACAATTACCACTAAAATTTACAATTCAGCTAAAACTTATAAAAGAAATCTATACATATTTAGAGCAATAGGGCACCATAAAAAACCTAATTTTAAACTTAGCCTATACAATACAATAAAATCATAAACTTGAAATGCTAATTTACACAATGACCAATACAAAATGTATAATCCAGCTAAAAAACTTAAAGAGATAGATAAATGATTACCGAGAGGGCGATGGCGTTTGAAAGCGGCCTGAAGATCCCGGAAGAAGACCGGCGAGGAAGAAGAAGATGAAGAAGTAGAAGTAGACGACGTCGTGGTGTTGAAAGTACGGCTGAGATTGGACGGATCGGTATTGATCGGACGGAGGAGGAGGTTTTCGTTCCTGATCAACGGTGGTGGTACCGGAATTTTAGCCTCCCCGTCGTCCATCGACGGTTCTCAAACGCATCTCCTCCGACTCGGCCGTAAACCTAACCTACTACACATTGATACTTGAGACAGAAACAGAGCGATTTAAGTGGAGAATTAGGGTTTTATTAGATTTAGGGCTTGTAGATAGTATCCATGGGGGAACTGAAAGAGTGCAGTGTTGTTAGAGAGAGAAAATGGAGAGAGAGAGAGAGAGAGAGTTTTGAAGTTCAAACGGATTATTGGCGCTCTCTCTCGGGTCAATACATTTTTGCAACAAACTCCACGGGCCGGGTTTTCACAAACTTTTTTGGTTTGGGCTTGGGCTTGGGCTTGGGCTAAAGTATGATTAGTGTTGTCAAGGGAGTGATGAGACATATCAACAGTTCGTTTTGTGTCGGATCTTAATAATTCTAAATAAATTTTGTCTTCATATAAATATGATGTGATAAGCTATCGAGTGATTGGGTGATATTTTTGGATTTGTATAGGATTCGTTATGTTTTTAAGTACGGCATGTGCTTCTACTTGTTAAAGAGATAAATTTTATAAAAAATAAATAATATAGAAAGGTTTTAAAGAAATTTGCACTAGAAACAAGATGGATAAAAAACTAAAATTACCAAAATAAAAAATTTAGGGATAAATATTTATAGATCATAAAATTTTATTGAACATCTAGAAAGCTTTTACTTTCATTTTAAACATTTAAAGTTTAATGGATCTAACAGGGTACCCAAATTCGTTAAGAGTCGACTTGTAATTGATTCGTTAGCATTTCCTATCTAATGAGGACTCCGTAACCACCCAAATTCTTTAAGAGTCCATCAATTAACTTATAATTTCGCATCGTGTTATTGTGTAACAAGTGATTTTTTATAAGTAGTCCAACAAAATAAAGGTTGCAAAGGAAAATTGTTAAGGTTTAAAATACTTCACTTCATTTGTAAACCTTATGTTCAAATTTTGCTGCCAATAGTCCTTTTTTAGTGGACACCCAACTAGAGTAGCCCCTCCCCTCATTTGAACTTTACAGCAAAAAAAAAAGGGAGGTAATCTTGTTGGATTAATTTACTGCCATTTACGACGGCATAGTTGAGCATGCGATTTAGTTGTCATTAGCCGGCATCTCACAGGCGGCAATTTGAATCGTTAGAGAGCTTGACAACGAGATGAAGCAAAGAGACGTTTAAGTATGTGTTTGAATTTTTTAAAATAAGGTGGGGTGAGTTTACAGAAATTAAAAGAATTTGGCCGGATGAGTTTCAAGGTGGGTGAGAAGAAAGATTTGGTGGGTGAATTTAATAAGTCCGTAAAAAATGGGATAAAGGCAAGTCAGTTCATTAGTGGTTGGATAATTGACCTTTTATGCCTTTGAATTTACATGTTTCTCACTTTGGTCTTTAATATTTTATTTTTTTTACATTTTGGTTCTTAAAGTTTGAGACAAATTGCACTTTTATTCAAAATTGGACGTCTTCTCCCTTTTGTGGACAGAAAATCCATGTCTCGTCCCACATAGATTTCCCTCCAAAAAGTTGATGGGAAATCCAATTTTAGATAAAGGTGTAAGTCGGTTAAAACTTTAAAGACTATGTAGCAAATGAAACTTTAAAAAGTAAAGTGAGCAATAGCTTCAAAGACATAAAAAGGTCAATTACCATTGTTGGTCATATGATTATTATTTCTTCTTATAAAGGGGGTGGTATTTTCGAGTAACAATGTTTTGTCAATAAATTATAACTAGATATCATGCATGTACAATGTAGGTGCAATTCAGATATAATTAACTTAAAGAGCATAAGTTTTATAAAAGTATTAAGGGTGCATTTGATAACAAGTATTGAAATAGGGTTAAAAATGTTTAAATTCTAGGCAATTAAAATCCATGGAAAACATCTAAAAGTATTTCATTATGTTTATTTTCTGGTGGAAAGTATGTACTTTTTCCATATAATAATGACATATTTTTCAACTTTGTTGTTCGATTCAACTCTTTTTACCAAGAATAAAAGGAGTGGGATTCACATTCTTTATTAAAGATATAGCACCAAGAGTTCCTCTTCAAGATTCGACCCATTGGTAGATGCGAGATCGGGCACTGCAACCTATTTTAGTTCCTGCAACAGTTCGAGTTGGTTATCAAGTACAAGAAAAGAAAGGCCAACACCGGTTTTAAATTTGCGACAATTGAACTTAACCTTGATATGTATATTGGAATTGGTCTTAAACGTTTTTAAATCTTACTTTGGGCCAGCTTTCACTCCACTTTCACTTTTATATTTAAAACCTCGACTTGCAATTGAGTTGGAGGAAGCCAATTTTCCATCCTTACCTATGACTCATTTTCTATGGGAAGGCGATGAATTAAGGCTGCATTTGGCGTTTCGGATAAAAACATATAATAAGATAGGATAAGGATTACACAAAATTTACATTTGAAATAGTCATATATTAGAATTCCGGATATAGTATTTAAACAGAATGTGGTAATTTCATGAAAGCATAACATATAATTATAATATGATCACATACCTTTTTGATGATTCCAAAACTATATTTTAATGCTAGGTCCAAATGTAAAATAATTGGAGATACACTTAGTTTCACAACCCAAGAACTATATATGTATATATATATATATATTAAAATTGCTTACTGAGTTTCACAGGAGCACTTCCATCTTTTCTATTTTTTTTTTCTCTCAGGATCAAAAAACCAACCAAGAGAATAATAATGGGAAGGAAGTTACAAACAAACAGTTTTTCTCTTTTGTTTTAATAATTGTTTTTAACTTCTTTTTTTTTATTACTTAATTAATTTAAATTAATATGGGTATAATAATAGTTCGGTCAACCCGTCATGGGCAACCCGACCCAAAATCCAACATCTCCCACTCGCACACGACGGGTAAGACCCCATTGCGAGATTCTAAGTAAAAAAAATACATACATATATATATATATACTTTCATACAAGTAAATGGGTCGTGCGATCTAGCGAGCAAACTTACATTTAGGAGCTTATAACTATGAATCTGTTTGGAATATCATAGAAGCTTCTACCCTAAAAAAATGATAGTTAATTAATTATTCTCGCAGTACCCTAGATTTGTCTCTTTAAAAAAAATTGTAACATCTCTAATCCCTCAAAGAGCATGTTTAGTACATGTTAATATCGTGTATCCGTAATCAAGTCATACTTCTAATAAGTGACAAGATTGGTCGGCCAATGGACACACCGGACAAAATCTTTCTTTTCTACTCGCAATTTGCAATTCATACTTAGCTTCTTTTCTAGACATATTCCATATGCCGAATAATCCATAACCATAGGTAACATGCTAAGATAGCTAAACACCAACCATAAAATGTAAATGGCAGCAAAAAGTATAAGGGTACATATATGGGGATGAATGGTCATCCTCAAAATCTCACACAATGGAAAAGCAGGGATTTATTTTCCTCTACCTTCTTGGTTGAATAAGCACACATGGTATGAATCACGTGCTATAGTATTTTTTTTTATTATTTGAAGTCCAATAAAATACTGTACAGACTTAAGTTCAGTCACTACTTAGTGCCTAACCTGAATTCTCTAAGTTTTCTCTTTTAGCAGGTTAAAAATAGAGAATTTACATCTGGCTTTCACAGGTTATTTGGATGTGGGCAATCCAAATCGGTTGTGATTGTAAATACAACCTCATCTCATTTTCTTTTGAGGCGACATACCTAACATAACGTCTCATCTCTTTTCACTAATCTAGCTCAAGAGGTGATTACTCGTGTGAGTGAGTCAATCGCAACCCGTGTAACATTTTTTTGTTGAGTTTTTAATTGAACAATATGTGATGTGTTTAAGTCATAAAATATAATAATTGTTGGTATTTATTCAAACTAATATAATATAAACTCAACAATGTTCGACAACAGATTATCTAAATTCTACGCAATCCAAAAGAATTCACATGTGCAAGAAAAACATCTCTTGCTATTGGTTTAGTAAGGGGATTAGCCACCATTTGATGCGTATAAATATATTGTACAGTTACCTCTCATTTGGTAACAATGTCTCTGACGTAGTTGTATTTGGTATCAATGTGTTTGGTCCTACTATGATATTTAGTGAAAGAAATTGCTGCTTGATTATCACAGTAGACTGTAATTGCTCCTTCACAGCCATTTTGAAAACCCAAACTTCCAAAAAATCTCCTAAACCAAACTGCTTCTTGCACATCAGCTGAACATGCAATGAATTCAGCCTCCATAGTTGATAAAGCTATGCTTGTTCGTTTCTTACTACTCCAAGAAATTGCACCTTTATTTAGCAAGAAAACATAACCGGAGGTTAATTTTCGTTGATCTAGGTATCCTCCCCAATCGGCGTTCGAATATCCAATTAGACGCAATTCTGACCCTTGATAACACAAATAATAATCTAAAGTGCCTTTGAGATATCTCAAGATTCTTTTTACAGCTTTCCAATGCTCTCGTCCAGGATTCGATTGATACCGACTAACTAGCCCAACAGCAAAATATATATCTGGGCGAGTACACATCATAGCATACATAAAAATTCTTATAGCACTAGCATATGGTACAGTGGACATTTCCTTTTGTTCTTGTGGATTTTTAGGACACATATTAAAACTCAAAGCCTCATCCTTCGACACAGGAATATCTACAGGCTTGCAACTATCCATACGGAAACGTTCTAAAATATTTTCGACGTAACTCTATTGTGACAATGCCAAAAATTTCTTTGTACAATATCTTTTAATTTTGACTCCCAGTATGTAGTCAGCCTCACCCATATCTTTCATGTCAAAATGTGTGGATAACCATCTTTTGATATCCATAACATACTCCTTGTCATTCCCAGCTATCAAAATGTCATCAACATAAAGAGACAGAATTGCAAATTTATCATTTGACCTTTTAACATAAACACAATGATCCTCATCAATCATCTTAAACTCATAGGTCAAAAGGGCCATGTGAAACCTGAGGTACCACTGTCTAGATGATTGCTTTAGGCCATATATAGATCTTTTGAGCTTACAAACATTGTGCTTTTGGCCTTTAGCAATAAAACTTACAGGTTGTACCATATAGATTTCTTCATCTAGCTCTCAATTGAGAAAAGCTGTTTTCACATCCATCTGATACAATTCTAAATCTAAATGTGCGACAATAGCAAGTATTAGGGGAATAGAGGAAAATCTCACAACAGGTGAGAAAGTTTCCTCATAGTCTATACCTTCTTGTTGGGTATAACCTTTTGCCACTAGGCGAGCTTTGTATCTATCAATAGAATCATCCACCTTACGCTTTATTTTAAGAATTCATTTGTTTCCAATAGCTTTACGTCCTGGCGGTAAGTCGACTAAGTTCCAAACTTGATTGACTCTCATAGATTCCATTTCTTCTTCTAATGCAACTTTTCACTTTTCTTTATCAAGAGATTCAAGTGCCTCTTGCACATTTTTAGGTTCTTCATCATTATAGGGAGTAACGATATATACTTTATTTTTTATTGAAAAACGTCTTTTAGGAATCTTAGAACGCATACTCCTTCTTAATTGAGGATTATTATCTTCACCAATCGAAATTGGTTCGAATGCATCCTCAACTCTCCCACTCAATTGAGATTGGTGAAGCAACTCTGGTGAGCTCCCACTGTCGAGAATAAAGTTAGGTACTTCTTCTTGAGGGTCAAAACTTAGTTGACTAGTACCAAATTCGTTTTCTTCTTCTATCTCATATAGATAATAGTCCTTATCTACATCTTCCTTTTTAGGAAAATGATCTTCAAAAAAAGTGACATCCCGGGACTCAATTCCCTCTTGGCCCTAATTTACCAAATTTGTGAGAAGTATCAAGAATGTAAGCCGCGGATCCCCATGGATGCAACTCATTCAAATTAGGTTTTCTGTTTGTCCATAGCTCATAAGGTGTTAAGAAAACTGATTTTGAAAGTACACGATTAAGTACACAGGCAGCTGTCAATAGAGCATCACCCCAATATTACAGGGAGATTAGCTTGAGCCATCATGGACTTAACCGTTTCGAGCAAAGTTATATTCCTTCGCTCAGCAACACTATTTTGTTGCGGAGTTCTTGGAGTAGTTAATTGCCTCATAATACCCTTTTCATGACACAATTCTGTGAATTGGTCAGATAAATACTCCCTTCCTCGATCGGTCCTTAAAGCTTTCACTTTCTTGTCTAATTGATTGTCAACCTCATTTAAATATCTTTTAAAACAATCTAATGCTTCAGATTTATGGGAAATCAAATAAACATGACCATATCGGGTGAAGTCATTTATAAAAGTGGTAAAATATGAGGCTCCATGTCTTGCTCTTACATTCATTGGTCCACAAATGTCAAAGTGTATAAGTTGTAAAGGAAAGTAAGCTCGTGTTCCCTTTCCAAAAGGTTTCCTAATAGCTTTGCCTTGAAGGCAAAATTCACAAGTAGGCAACTCAAATTTTACATTTGAACCTAATATACCATCACGAGCCAGTCGATTCATTCTAGTATGCCACAAACAGGCATCTAAATTATGATTACTGGATTCAGTAAATAAGGAAAAACAAACATTACGCTTATTATAAGCATAATTAGTGTTCAGCACCATAAAACCATCCACAATAAAACTACAACCATAGTACGTAGTACCATTAGAAATCCTAACACAATTATTATGAAAATTCAAAACATATCCAAGTTTTAGTAGAGCAATAACAGAGACTAAATTTCGTCGAATATCTAGAGCATAAAGGACATCATGTAGGTATAGGATTTGGCCCTCTCGCAAATCTAATCTGCACGTGCCAATTCCTTTCACTTCTGCCCTTGCATTATTGCCTACATAAATCCATTTCGTGCCACAGGGAATTCAACGAAATTTCACAAACTCATTTCTGTCTCTAGCTACGTGGTCCGTGGCTCTTGAGTCTACTGTCCACATTGGATAAGATTCAATAAATAAAACAGTACTAGAAACAAAAATTTCAGAAACAACGTTTTCATTTAAAGAAGAAAAATAAGACATTACCTTCTTAGGCTCAGTGCACTCACGGCATAATGACCCTTGTTACCACAATTGTAATAAGTCACTTGTGTCTTATCAACCTTTTTACCGCGTTTTTCTCTTTTGCGCTTTTGCAACTTGTTTCCTTTTTTTGGTCCCGAACCATTCTCATGCATCTTACCATTGCCCTTGTTGTTGTAGTTAGACCTTTTGCGCTTGTTCCCAAAAATTTGTTTGGAACTGGACTCAGCTACATAAGCTTGAGCATTGGGTTTAGCTGCCTCAAGGCGCTCATCCTCCAGTTCCAAATGTCGCACAATGTCAGCAAAGGTCTTGATGTTCTCATTGTGAGTTATGTTTACCTTCATGTGCTCCCAATGTGCAGGCAGGGACCGGATAACAACTTGCACGTGTTGTTTATCAGTGAGGTTGTGACCTGCTGATTTCAACTCTTGTTATCATGTTCAACATTTTCCTCAAATATTGTTTCATCGATTTGTTATGGACCTTCTTGTAAGTGTCAAACTTGATTGTTAACTGCCTGAGTTTAGAGACAGTAGTTCCTTCAAACTTCTCTTGAAGAGCAACCCATATGGCATTGGCATTGGGATACTATTGATATTCAACCACAAGGTCATCGCTCATGGACCTGATTAAGATTCTTCTTGCAGTGGAATCTTTTTTCTTCCAAGCAGTATAAGTAGTCATGTCACGCCTGTATTGTGCGAGATTGGTACTTTCCTCATCAGCCATAGGCGCATCTATCACAAAATTGATGGCCTCTAACACTTCTTGCTCCTCAAGGACATAATGCATTTTCAGATGCCAAATATTATAATTGTCACCATTGAGCTTCTCGCCCTTATTCAATTCAGCTATTATGTTCTTACTAGCCATAGTTAGTCACGAATCTTTTGTAAAAAAGAAAAACAAATACAACATCAGTCTAAGAAAACATTATACACATCATTTTTTAGTCACAATTTAGAAATTAAAGTCATTAGAAATTTGTCATAAGAATTTGAATCAAAAGTTCACTATGTTCCCAATCATCATCAAAATTCAAATTTCAAATTTCCTTTAACTTAAATTTTAAATTGTACCATAATTCTTAGATGAGAATTCACTTGAATCCTACCAATCTTAGAATGCCCAAAAGTATAATAATGAAAGAAAACTAATTATGAAATGAGTCATAACAAAAAAAAACCTTAACAATTCATTACAACATACAAAAACTAATAAGTAGTACTGATGTAATGTAAATAAGATAAACTGAAATGAGAATTAAACATTATTTGTATATGATCTTCCTAGGAATAGATACTTCCACTTTCTCATTATCCATAATAGTGGGAACCATATCCTTTATCCAAGGAAAAAGGAGAGCCGGTGCTTTAGAAATCTTGAGATTGGGGCTTAAAACAAGAGTGGAAGACTTGTTTAAATTCCTCCATGTGTATTCCTCTAAAAACAGGTGAATCAAAGTCTCATATTTGCCAGTTTTCCTATTTAACATATCCACGAAGTCGTTGTGTTGAGCCCTAGATTCATTTGGTTTCTCAAACCAAAAATCCTTAATTTTTCCTTTTAAAGGGTCAGGCAAAGTATTGCATAAAGCTTCATACTTATCACAGTCCTCCATCACTCGGCCTTTGTGGATTATCACTTGAAGCATGTCGTTTATAATTTTGACATGTTCAATGAGGTGATGATCTGGATGCTTTCTTATAATTGGCAAGAGTGTTTTCTAATTCTATAAGCCCATCTCTTTGAGTTTGGGTCCTCGTCGCTATAGGAGTGATTCTCATTCGTGTTTTACCACGAATAAATCTAGTCTTGTTAACATCCCTATAGGTTTTGAGTCTTTTTATTCTTGTCAACTGAGACATATTCCCTTAAAAAAATAATAAGAAATATTAATGAGAAAAACTCAAGCCAATTCAATATATAGAATAAACATAAACAATTGTCATGACATAAAAAATAATTCTACGGTCAATAATTAAATTGCCATAAAATGTTATAGTATTGGTAGTAACAATATTATTACGCATCAAAACATTATCCTGAGAAACATCAAAAATTTGCCACCTATATCAACATTATATATACAAAGTAAATAATTATATATATAAGTTAATATACATGTGCATATATCAATAACAACAAGCAGAAGCAATTCAGAAGCAGCCTTTTACAAAAGAAAGAATGAAAAAAAAATGCTTTAAATTCAAATATACATTTTTTAATAAGGCAGAAAATTGTCACTGCGTAAAATAGTGACAATATATGTCACTAAAACTTGTCACTGTCATAGACTGTGACAGTATCGGCCTTGTTCATCATCTTCTCAACTGATTAAAAAAAACCGCAGAGTTTCTTCTTTCAAACTTTTAGAAAATCATAACTCACTCAATATTGATCCGTTTTTCGCATACCATATATCAACGGAAAGGTATTGATGAGTAGAAAAAATCTACATTAACATATTCACAAAAACATAAAATTGAAAACGCCCAATCCAACGCAAAGTCACGTTTTTCAAATTTCTGATCAATTTTTCTCTCAATATATATGGAGATGGGCCATGAAATTACAGCAAAATGTCTAACATGTCAAGGGTTACTATTATATGTTAGATTCATGCAATTTGGTGAAGGTTCAAAAAATTCACCATTAATGGGTTTATCTTGATATATGCAATTTTGACAACAACCTCCCTCTGATACCAATGTGGTAATTTAATGAAAGCAGAACATATAATTATAATAAGATCACATACCTTTTTGATGATTTCAAAACTATGTTTTAATGATAGGTCCAAATGTAAATCAAATGGAGATACACTTAGTTTCACAACCCAAGAACTATATATGTATATATATATATATATATATCTATTAAAATTGCTTACTGAGTTTCACAGGAGCACTTCCATCTTTTCTATTTTTTTTTCTCTTAGGATCAAAAAACCAACCAAGAGAATAATGATGGGAAGGAAGTTACAAACAAACAGTTTTTCTCTTTTGTTTTAATAACTGTTTTTAACTTCCTTTTTTTATTATTAATTAATTAATTTAAATTAATATGGGCATAATAATAGTTCGATCAACCAGTCATGGGCGACCCAACCCAAAATCCAACAGTATTTAAACAGACATGCAATTCTAGTTGTAATTCACAAGAACAAAAAAAATTCTCACTAAAGTGAATTTTCTTTTGTTTATGAATATGAAAAGTAGTTTCTGAAAAATCTATTAATTTACAAAATGAAAACGTTTTAAGTTATATATACATATTATGTAATAAAAATAGATTTCATGTATTATATTGAATATGCACTTGATTTTAGTTATTTTACATAAAAATTAGTTTCCAATATAGTTTTTATTTTGTTTATAAGTATCAAATACAGTTTAGCAAAAATTTCTTCATTAGGGAAGAAAGGAAAATAGAAACACAATACTCTATGAAAAATATTTTTTATGAGTTTAACCTTGATTTTAGGTAGTTGGAGACCTCAATAATCAATTTGATTCTTTGGGCAGAAAGAAAAATATCAAAGAAATAATAAATAATTATAATTAATTTTCTTTTTGTATTCTTAATGTTATCCGTCAAGGACGGGATAAAATTATTCTACCTTTGAGGCGATATTGTTTTATTCAATTCATTGTGGGGTAAAGGGAGTGATCGAGATAATTAATATCATATCATGCATGTCCATCATTGTACCAAACACAAGATTGAATGAAAATATCATATTTATCTCTGTACCAAACACATAAGGATATATCTGTCACATCCTTTATGTCAACAAACACATGATAATATAAATTAATCATATCCTCTATTTTATCCATCGCGACAAACACAACTTAAGATTGTATTTGACGTGCGGGGTAAATGGACGAGATGAAATAAAATTGTTCTATCTCATATTTGGTATTGGTTAAGATTGACATCGGCTTAAGTTATTGATCCTACAAAGGCCTTTTATTATATCAGGAGAAAGATTAAACAATTTTAGATAAAATTAAATAACTATGTCTGACATTTTTATTCGACACATCAAACGCACACGTATAGATGGCGTAAGATAAGATAGGAAAAGGCAACTTGTATTGTAAATAAAGTTTCTTATTTACTACAATTATATTTTTGACTTTCACTCTCAATGTCGATGCTTGACAATATTGGCATTAGAGCGTTTAAAAAGAGAAGTTAGGAAAATATGACATTGAGGGAAATATTTTAGATCTTGCATAAGGAATAGATCCCTTAGACCATGCATTTAATTAGTGGGTCATATCTCAACGCTTTTGGGATATTGAAAAATATGGTTTATTTAAAAAAAAATTATAAAAAAAATAGGGAATAATAATTTTATAAATTAAAGGCCAATATTTGACCTAACTCTAAAAGGAGTGCAAAGTTAATTTTGCAGTAGATTTTTAAATTGTATTTTTTTATGAAATCATGCAAAATTAAGTTTGCATTACATTTTTTATTAACATATTATTATAAATAAGTGTTTAATTGACGATACTTTAGAACAATTTTAACAAATTACATATTCAAAACCTATTTATTAATAAAATGCATAACATTTTTTTTTGAAATTATTGCAGTCCGTATTTTCTAAAACATTACTATGTAATTGTGTTTATTTGATAATGTTTTATAGTTTTATGAATAAAATATAAGAATATACTTATCAAAAAATATAAATACATCATGCAAAACAAATTTGCACTAATTTTTTTTATTGCAAAGTCAAGATTGCACAGAACACAATTTGTGCAAAGTTAAGTTTGCACGTTGTTAAAACCCTTATTTTAAAACACAATTGATAAACAAGCCCTTATTTTATAGTGATAATGATATCTAGGCTTTTATTACTAAAAAGTATTATTCGTTAATCTTTTTACAAAAAATATTGTCACACAAGATCTTTTACTTCATTTCTAGATAACTAACAAATCCTTTTCGCCCCACATGAGAAAAACTCCTACTTCCATATTTAGTCATTGATTGCACATTTTTGAACTAGTATTGAATTTTTAGAACAAGTTTCTTATTGAAATTAACTATGTTTGAAGACTTGAATTTTAATTTGAAACATTTAGAACTCGTTTGGTTGCGTAAATTATTTTATTTATAAATTTTTTTACCGTAAATTAACATATTATAAATTATTTCATTTCAGCAAAAAAAAATTGCGGTGTGATTTATTTTTTCTCATGAATTTGTATGATATATATAAGTTTTGTAATTTCAACTATATCTATATGTTTTCTTATTTAATATCTTATATATTAACTTAAATTTATGACTTTATATACTAGTTCATTTTTGTAACGAAATACTCAAATTAAATAATTCACGAATTAAACAACTATAAATAATTTAATCGTAAATTGAAGGATAACCAAACGGCAAGTTAAAAAAAAAAGTAAAATTTTAATATTGAAATGTGGGACATTTTTGGACATCACAATCAATTATTATGAACATTAAAAAATGACAGTTACTTGGAGGTACATATATCTTGTGAAGCATAAAATTGGGCCACAAGGCCCATCAAACAAATGGGTACAATATATACAAACAATGTTGACATCCAATTGATGTGGCCCATTAGACTTTACGGCCCAATTTAAGACTTGTTATTTGATTTTCATCTACACTTGCTTACTATATATATTAAAAAAAACAGATGGACGCAAAATTGTTAAATTACTCTTCTCAATTATTATAAAATAATATAAAGTATCGTGTTGCACGTATATAGAGTGTGCTCTTAGATTAGTATAATTAAACAAAGTACAATGAGATTTATGACCCGACTCTCTAACCACGAATGTCAACCCAACCGCGATAAGAAAAAATATCAGTCAATGCATTTTGACACTATTCAATGTGTAACATTTCTATCATTGCAAAATAAATTGATTATTGCTATTAACATTCTAAATAAGTCCTCTAACACTGCAAAATGATCTTTAGTGACACTTTTCTTGTATTTTAAGAAAATTTGAAGAGATGTTTTGAGTTCGAGTCTCATTCGGGGTGAATGGGGGGGGGGGGGGGGGGGTTGGGGGTTTTGTTATTATTGTATTAAAAGGAAAAGACTTAGACTCTCTCTCCCTTTTGTTTTTTAAGAAAAATATTTACTTAGAATGTCAATAACTTTTTTTCGTTAAACTATAAGGGTATCCGCGCTAACTTGCTCGCAACTCGACTAATCTCTACCCAGTCTATCCGGTCAAAAGAAGGCCGTCCATGCTCAGACTAAGGGATTCACAAAATATTACTTGTGGTTTGGCCCCCAAAGTTTCGATCTATATCGTGGAGTTTGAGTTCACAACTTAAATTTCATGAGACACTTATCATGGTTCAAGCTTGCCACTTGACCGACCCCTAATAATTGAATACCAATAATTATACCCAACAAATTACATATTACAAAAAAAAAAATCATCCCACACTTCTTGAGCACAATAAAGCAAAGAAAGCAACTATAGGCAATAAGGAAATGGTCCCAATAGTGTTATGGTCACTGACCTTTAGCTATCAGGGACACATGCAACAAATTAAACAATACAAATTAAACATTTGGAGGGTCCCAATTCCCAATCTGCAGTGACCTTGGTTGAGTAGTAGTAACTCTTTTTGGGGTACCCTTCCCTCCATGCTATCTTCTTTAATCTTTCTCAGTGCAATCATTGCACAAATGCACCTAACAAACAATCCCCCTCTTTCCTTTATTGTGAATCAGCTACTCTTTTTTTTTTTGTGTGTGAATCAGCTACTTTTGTTAAGCATGTCTTTGTCTTTTTACTACTCCAATGTCAAGAACTGTGGAATTAGCACTGCGCAAAAGCCTTTAGGGTCCCCCCCCAAAACCCCCCAAATGATATATTCTATCCTTATGCATTTATAGTCCCTTGAACTATATCACTCCTAAACTAAAAGGTTAAATACAAAAAAGACTCAATAAAAAATTAATTGACAAACCCCTTGGCACTCCTTTTTAACTAAAGTAATGTAATTAGCATGTAGTGGGTTTTAGATCAATACGCTGATGCTAAATGTATTTGTGGATTAATTTTTTGTAAATTATATTGTGTGTTTAACATTTTATCTTCAGAGATATAATCATCATAAGAAAACTTGTAAAAGCAAGTTAATTAGTTTTCTTTTCGGTCATTGATGACTTGGAGTAACCCGTGCTGGTAGCACTACGGCCTAACTCGTGTAATTATAGATGTTAAAATTCCGTGCGCAAGTCCCCTTGTGTGTGAAAAAGGCCTAACCTGAAAATTGCAAACCAAGCTCGAATTATCTTGAAGCTCGTTAATATATTCAACCCCACTCAATAAACTCGCAATATACTACAAATTTGTAATTAAAAAAAAAATTACTCAAAATCGGCTTAGTTGCAAATTTATTTAGGTGGTCAATATTAATTAGACATTAGCAAGCTCAAGCCAAACTCATAGACAAGCCTAGTTATCATAATGAAATAAGACTACAAAGAGCCTGTCTGATTGTCCTTCGATTTACGAATTTGACCATTTAAAATTACTTAATTCGTGAAAAGTATCAAAATAGCATATAAAGACTAAACTTAACTTAATTCTTAAGACATTAAATAAAAAAAAAAATAAAGCTAAGCATAATTGAAATTACATATATAACTTATACTTAAGAGGCAAGCAATTCATGGGGAACACAATTTTTTGTTAAAATAAAAAAAAATAGTTTACTAATTTACAATTTGTTTTTTTGATTAATCATTTATATCAAAGATAATTACATGGAATCAGACATAGAATTTTTGTTGCCCTAGCTTACTATGAACTACATAATTCGCTAAATAAAAAAAATAGTTTACTAATTTACGATTTTTATTTTGATTAATCATTTATATCAAAGATAATTAATCGTCCATGGGTTTCGAACATGTGAAATCTCTAATACGATATCAGAAAGGATGCTACTAGGCTACAAGGCCATTGACTTACAAATTTAACAATTTAGGCAACTAAACGACCCCTTAATATATAAATTTTAAATACCCACATATATCTTGCTCAAAAAATGGCAGAATGTATATTGTGCATCTACCTTAATATATACATATATATATATATATATATATATATCAAGATAATTTTAACGTTTAACTGAAAAAAAGGGTATATAATTTTTAGTTTGATCCAACTAAGAACCTCTTTGTTGAAAACATAAAGAGTACATCACCATTCCACAAGACCATTCGCATTTTAAAAGTTAACTATACAAACTTTGTAATTCCAAGTTATAATCCTTCTATTTTCAAAATTTTCAAGTTTATCCTAATCAAATTACAACATCTTATCCTTCTCCCCCCCCCCCTCTCTCTCTCTCTCTATATATATATATATATGTATATAGTTCCTTATTCTTCAAATGAAACTCCAATTTATTATTTATAGATATATAATTGAAACTATTAGGGCCGTTTGATAACAATATGGTAAATAATAATAAAATAGTAAATTTTTGTGAGAAAATGAAAAATAAGTTGCACGTTGTGGGATGTTTTTTTTGACTTTTTTTATGAAAAAAATTCTTTGGAGGAGGTTGAAGAAGAATTTTTTTTCCACATAAACAGATGATGAAGGGAATCTACTAATAAAAATGGCTCTGAAATGGAGAGTATCACATCACATGCTTCAACCTTTTTTTTTTATCATTTCATACAAATCAAATGTTTTTATTTTCATTTTATATGTTATCGAACTGACTCTTAATAGTTTAATTTAGTAATATATATATATATATATATGATATACCCCATGCTAGATTGCTTAAACTTTAATAGAACAAGTAATGATGCCCAAATCATAAACCAACGAGTGGTACAAAAGAAGAGTTAAAAACATGAAAAACACAACATAAATATATATATATATATATGCATGCAGAAATCAAGATATATACTCACGCGCGACACTTAATCCAGGCTAAATTACAAAGCCAGAGAACAAAATACAGAGAGAGAGAGTACTACTCCACTAACAAACCGTACCAAAGCAAAAGGAATTCAAGAATCAAGATCATTTGTGTCCTCCACTGCAGCATTAAGTCTTAATCACGAACTGAATATATATATAGTTGGCGTGTATTTCCTATATAGATCGGTCGGTATAAATCGAGATTTTAACGACATTTTTTGTTATCAAAATATTAGTGAGATATTTTTAACTATAAAAATACATCGTTAAAAGTTCCGGCCTGTGCAAACCGATTTGCATGAGAAATATTCTGTATATTTATATATAAATAGATATAATAATTGTTTGATTTGGTTTGTTAAGAATATGAGATCACCAGGAATTGAGAGAATTGATAGATATTAAATTTGATTCATAATATAAGAGAGGAAGACCCAAATATATAAGTTTATAATTAGGGTTACATAAAAAGATAAATAAGAAATGAATTTCTAAATATCCTAGAAATAAATACGAGATATTTTAAATATCGTAAAATATTTACAAATACGTTTGTAGCTAACATGGTTCATGACGTTAGATTATGATATCTCACCCATGTTTTGTGATTTGTCAAAAGATTCAATAAGTTATAACACTTGATGAAGAAAACGTTGCGAGTTTTGCAGCATTTGTGAGATAGCGTTGCAAATAAATGATGCCATGAAGAAAATGCAGTATTTAGTCCACTTTTTGTTGTTATGGTATTAAATTGTATAAATATAAAAATTGATTGTATTGAAAAGAAAAATAGAAGTTTGGTGTGAGAATTTTCTTGTATCTTTAATAAAACTAGTGTGTTATCCGGGCAATATTTAATATATTATTGACAAATAATGAAATTTATTGTAAGGTAAAAGAAATATAAATTATAATTATTGAAGATGTAAATTAATTTTAAATATTAAGCTCAAACATGTTATATTTATCCGTTTATATCATTAAAATATAAAATGATCACAAATCACATATAATTAATTAATCATCCAATGAAATCTTATTTTCTAATTAAAGGATTGAGGAAAAAAATAGCAAATTAAATAATTAAAAAAATTAAAGAATAAATGACATAATGGAGAACAACTAAAAATAAAGCAATATAAATATACAATTAAATACTAAAATAACAAATAACACATGGTATAATTTAAACAAAAGAAATATTTAATAATTCTATTTCTCTCATTTTATATATATTCTATTAGATTAGATTAAATTAGATATTAGATTAGATGAATTCCAATTTATATTGAATGAAATTAATGGATCATTGGTACAACTCAACTCACACTCTGCATAAAATTAAATTTTTGCCGCACCCAAGAAGCCAAGACACACTCCTCAAGTTTGCAATCCTGACTTTAAATTTGACCTATTTAATATTTATTGGGAAGGGGCACAATAAACAAAAAATTCGTATTAATTACGAGTGCACACGTTAGGCTGGATCCCCGGGTCCACATTGGGCCACGTTAATTTTATTTTATTTATTTATTTATTTTTTTTTTTGTGTATTTGTAGACCACGGTTAATTTTTTATTTACTTGCAATTCAAACGGTAATAAAGTAAAGAGTCTCCTTAAGCTTTTTTTTGTCTTGGCCAAGTGGTGTTTGGATCAATTTTTATTTACTTCAACTAATTCGCTATCGCAATTTGACAGTAACACTTCACAAATAACTCAAGGAGCGACTCGAAATTGCTAAAATTTAACCTGGGGATCTTTCTATTAAATCCGAGCTTCGGGTCAAGAACCCTTCCATTCGGCCAAGAATTTGCTTAAACTATATTATATTACAGTAATAATCCATCTTTCTAGCAATAGCACATTGAATTTAAGTAACAAAAATAAAAAAAAAATAAACAAACAAAAGCTAAAATATTGTGTACTTTGTCTCTCATTTTGTTTCCGTAAGGGAAACATGTATGCAATTGAAATTTTATATTTTTCACAATATGATAGGAGCCTCTCAGTCCCCACTTTTCACCTAGTAATGCACTTATTCATGTATACACCTTTTTTTTTGAAAAAATGATAGAAAAAAAAAACACAAAAAAGTTTTGATTCGAATGATCGAATCTCATTGCCGATCGAATCTCATTGCCACTAATCTTTATTGATGGATGACCCGTAAGAACTACCAGAAATACTAGTTGAATCTTAGTATCCTTATTGTGTATCGATAAAAGAGAAGGTTCCCCTCAATTAAACTTTTGTATACCAAAATGGGAAAACATTGTGTATACATATCTATGGGCAGAGCTCAAGTTACACTTGGTGTAAAATAAAGAAATTTTATATCTGCTAATAACTTTATGTCAATTTCATAATTTATCAATATAACCGCGGAATTAGTTAATTATAATATCTCAAAGATGTGTTAAAAAAATTAAAGGAATTGGAAATGTATAAGTCTCTCATTATAATCATGTTATACAATGAATTATGAAACTTACAAAAATGAAATAAAAATGAGTATAATGATTATATGGTTTCAAATATTGAATCAATTTGAAATTTTGCATACTTGATAAACACAATAAAAATAGCTCATCTAACGGTGGAATTAATAAGTTATGAATTTTAGAAAAAAGTTATGGATGGCTTAATTTAAAATTTCTTAATCTTATATCGATGTAACTTGAACCTACTCCTATATATATTTAAGATGAAAAAGAGACATTCCATTAAAAAGCACCAGAATCAAACAAAAAAAGATCCTCCAACCATGCTGGCGAATCTTCAAGCCAAACAATAAGAAATATAATTAATAAATTTAGCCAATGAATTGGCAACAATATTCCCATCACTTGAAACAAAAGAAGAAGAAAAAAAACAAACAAACTATTGCACAACCAACCCACTTTCCTATACAAGCCACAATTGCACAAGTTAAACTCAAGCCATCCGCATTAGACCGAATCACGTACATTAATAACATCCAAGTTATCCTTCCAAATATTATGTTTCTAAACCCTACATCGACTGCAAAAATAAGTGCCTATTCCACCCTAAGAAATTCGGCCACTTCAACAAATTAAAAAATGTATTACAATCCAATTCGCGCATTCTATCGTAGAACTCACCCCCTATAATCAAAGATTACTATCCCAATACCAATTTTATTATGATCTTTAATCCATGAAGTATCGAAATTAACTTTGATGTACCACGACAAATAATATTTTTTGAAAAAAAGTAGAGATTAGAAGAAAATTTCTGATTTTACAATTTATGGTTTGGTGTGATGCATGTTAGGGATGTGAGCATCAATCGTTGACCTGCTTAACACTCATTACGAACCTAGCGCCCAAACTCACGTGCCCCTCGTGTCTTTAGTGCACGTGGAATCATTATTACTTTACGCAGTCACAATTTTTTATGTTTAATAAAGGGTGGTGATATTGGCACTTCACAAATCTCTTGTTAACACTCTCACTCTTACTAACACTCTCACTTTTACACTTTTATCTTAAGAATACTCTCATGTTATACCTACCACTCCCACAACTCCCACTTATTTTTAGGAACGAATCTCATACTTAATTAATTAACATGATTAAGTAATTAACTACATAATAACATAAAACAAATTACCCCAAACTAATCTCAAAATTTCTCTACCATCTATACCATCTTCTCAAACAAGCAAAATTACCATCTCTACCATCTTCTCTATCTAGCAACAAATTTTGGTAACACCAAAACAACAAATAAAATCTCCATTAATGCAAAACTCTAAGTTTGGGAAGAATGGTATAAACAAAACAAAACAAAACAAAACAAGACCTCCATTGATGCAAAACTTAAAATTTGAAAATAATAGTAGAAAAAAAAGAAACTTTGTAATAAAGGAAGGAAAACAAGCAAGAAAGAATTAATGAAAAAGAGACATATATGTTTTTATTTTGTTTTATTGTTTATATGATTTTTATAGCATACACATCAAATATATAAACAAAAAATAAAATTTCTTATTTAAAACACGAAGAAGGCTTATTCGGTTCTCCGTAACCGAGTTGCAGGCTTGTACACTCGGCTGCTCTCAACCGAGTATGAAATCTCATAAAATGTCATGCTCTCGGGATCTTTATTCGGTTGAGAGCAGCCGAGTGTTGTTATATTATGCTCGACTGTGAGTAGCCGAGTGACATTAAACACACTCGGTTGCTCTCAACCGAATGAAGATCCCAAGAGCATTACATTTTATGGGATTTCATACTCGATTGAGAGCAACCGAGTGTATAAACTTGCAACTCGATTACGGAGAACCGAGTAAACCTTCTTCATGTTTCCTTTCATTAACTTTTTCTTATTTGTTTTTTTTCCTTATTTTAAAGTTTCTCTCTTTTTTCTACAATTATTCTTAACTTTTAAATTTTGCATCAATGGAGGTTTTGTTTATACCATTCTCCTCAAATTTAGAGTTTTGCATTAATGGAGGTTTTGTTTGTTGGTTTTCTTATCTTGTTCCAAAGTTTTCTTTTTTCCTTCCATTCTTCTCAAGCTTACCTTTTTGCATCAATTGTGGAGATCAAAGCTTTGTTGCCTATTTTGGTAGAAGAGAGAGAATTTTGGAGGGAAATTAATTTGGGGATAAATGTTTGATTAACTTCGGAGGGAGATTCATTAACTTTTTTTTTTAAATTAAAACAAGTGGGTGAAAAATTAGTTTAGGGTTAATTAACTTTTTTACTATATTAAATGAAGTGGGGTGGAAATAACAATTTACCTTTTTTTTTGAGTGGGAGTGTTACCAATGGATATTGGGGGTGCCAACATCACCACCCTTAATAAAGTTTAATGAATTGAAATATTTTGAACTCATTTTTTTTTGGATGATTTTTATTTTCACTCTTAATAATATTTAGTTTTACTCTCATTTTTTATTTGATCCTTAAATACTTAACGAGGGTTTAATATTTGATTCTTAAGGGTCAAGTATAAGTCTAACAATACTTTACTCTGCCCCTAAACACCGAATAATAGGCTTATATGTAGTTCTCAAGAACCGAATAGCATGACCTTACTCGATAATCAAGAACAAGATGAGGGGTGAAAGTAAAACTAATTATTATCAAGGGTGAAAATAGAATCACCTTTTTTTTCCTCAAATATATGATGTGATGTAATTTATTTTATTTTATTTTTAGAAGTGATTAGACTACATTACCCTCTTGTAGATTTAACATGACATGTTTATTAAACATGTTAGTCGGGTTATATCATGTAACCCTGTAAAATAAACAAGTTATATTCGAGTTAACATAAATAAAACGATTAGTTAAACGGGTTGTGTTTATGTTGACACTAATATTATAATATTTGTGTGTTTATATGATTCGAATACGACACACGAACCCGAATTTTCAGCCCTAATTTCAAAATAGTTTTGATGATAGAGGATTTTTTAGAATTGCCCCCCTTTTTTCTAGTACAAGCAATGGGTGCAAAGATTAGATGTTTGAGAGGAGAGGGACACACCAACCGGCAAGCCTAATGTATCCTTATTATTTTGGGATACAAGGTATCTTACTTCTACGGCTGAGGAGGAACCGCCTTCGAACATACATCAAGCTATCTATTATCGTTGTTAACAACTATAATCATAACCCCTCTTAATTGCCCCTCTTTAATTTTAGAATTTTGGTAGCAAATTTTTCTTACAAAATAAAAAATATGCATACATTACCTACTCCCCCCCCCCCCCCCCCCCCCCCCCAAAAAAAAAAAAAAAAAAAAAAAAACACCCCCAACATTAATTTAAATAAAATAAAAAATAGTAGTAATACAATTTTTTCCCACCTTTAATTAGATATATATATTTTTTGTTGTGTGGGTTATATATAGATGCCCTTCCTTTGTTTAAGTCCTGGTTTCGTGCCTAATTGCGTAGGCATAATACGCTAAATTTTTTTGCACTTGTCCAAATTTTAAACATTATTTTCACTGTTGTTCCTCCAACATTTGCTCGAAAAACTAATTGCTTATGTAACAAAATGCACGCCCACTCCAAGAACTTGTTAATGTTAAAAGCTTTTGATGAAAAATTGTTCAACGCGACCAATATAAAGATGTAGTACATTTGATTCGATCATAACTGTAATATAACAAAATCAAAAGATTTATCCTTAACCTTTCTTACATCCACGCGAATATAGTATACCACTTATTTCAAAAATCCACTGTGTTATATTAAACACGTTTTGCGAATCGATTGTTACAACCTTCGTAACTAATATTTATGTCTTTATAAACCGCATGTAAATTAGATAAATTCTTACAAGCCAATGACATTTAAAAACTTACAATTAACATCAAATTGTCCTCCAAATAAAACCCCAAAAATCCAACTTAAAACCCACCATAAATAACAACAAAACAAGGCAAAATAGCCTTGGGATTAAACACATACAACTCCTCAAAGTTTGCATAAACTCCGGCAGCACCGGCAACGGAATCATAGTCCTCCGAACTCCCCTCTGGGCTCTTCTTCACCCTTCCGGCAATCACCCGGCAAACCAGCATTGCCCTCCTCTCTATCTCTGGCGCCACTTCAGCACTATCATGAGCCTTCCCACTAGTCGCCGTCGTCAAAATCCCCTTCCCACCAGCATTTCTGAACCCGTTTTTAATTATCCCACAGATTTTACAATTGGAGATGGAGTTGCACAAATTTGCAGATCCGTTTAGGCCGAGGGGACACGTGAGGGTGGTGCAATGGAACCTGAGGAGTTCATTACCATCGGCAATACAACGCGGTTGTTTTTTGGGGAATTTTGTGGCCTTTGTTTTGATGGATTCGCGATATTCTTCAAAGGTGGAGATTGTTTTTGGGGTGTTATGGATCTTGAGGATTCGGTCGATTTTGCAGACTGAGGAGTTTTTTCGGAGCCAGCTTGATTGGAAGATGATCTCGACTATGTTCTTGCTTGTGTCTTCTGGACCCAATTCAGATACTGTGCAAACAAAGAGTACACAAAATAATGCGTCAGTTACTGAATTAATATACAATAAAATTATTTCAATTACCCAAAATGTCAAACTGCACAATTTGTATGAAGTTTTATTTTTTACATGTCTTATTTGAATAATGTGTTACATACTCATTCCTAATGTGAGGTGTGTGGTAGGTATGATGAACTATTTAAAGAATATTGTTGGAACAATTTGCTTTTATATAAGTAGTGTCCACAAATTATGCTTAGTTAATAGTTAAATTAAGGTTAGTGGCGGTTCAATGATGAGTGAACCACTAGTGATAACCCATTATCAAGATAATGTGGGTCTAATTTACTCCATACGTTCTTTCCAACCAGGCATTTTTTCAGCAACTCATGGGTTCAGAACATCGAGTCTAATTGGAAATTTCTCATGTTGAATTTCGACAGGTGCAAAAAGTGGCTAGCATTTGACACCCTTTGCAAATAGTGATTTAGTAGAGATACACAAAAACTGGCCCAAAAACCTTATGTGAATGAACCCTCGAACAAAAAATAATATAACGTTGAAAGTTGTTTACTTATTTAATTATAAAAGTTTATTTTTTTATACAGTATACACTTTAAGATTAAGAAAAAATCTCATTATTATGTTTATAAAGAAAAAAATCTGTTATGAAAGGAAAGTTTAATGTATCTTTCTTTGAAATACTACAAATTTTATGAGAAGAATAATGAAACCCACGACTTCTGAAACGGAAGGTCCTTAAAATGATGCCACTTAAGCTAAAGTTTTGAGCATTGGTTAGAAATCATGTGTCTAAAAAAGATAAGATCCACAATTTTTTCATAAAAATTAAACACCAATAGAGGTATTAAAGCAACACTTTTCTACTTAATAATATTTAGATCCTGAAGTAAGTTAATTTCTTAATTATTCATGAATAATTAACAATTGTTTAGCTTTTTAAGAATTTAAAAAACATGTTGAACATATTACCTAAAAATTCCAAATTACTTTAAGTAAAAAAAGAAAAGAAAAAGGAAACCACAAATTACTTTGCTGCTATTTATGAAGAGCAACACTACATTTACTTACAAATTTTACCATATATTTCTACCGGATGTATTACATGAATTGTAATTTTACAAGGGTAAAACCCATCTAATACACTAGGTAAAAATAGGTGACAAAATTTATAAGTAAAAAAAAACATTTTCCATTCATAAATTGTTTTTGCGCCAGTCGAGCAAACTCTTAGGCCTCATTTGGTTTACGAAAGGAAAATCAATTCTTTTGTCTTTCTCATGGAGGTGAAAAACTAATGTTTCTTGTCAGAATTCCTTTTTTTGTGTTTAGTAAATAATGAAAATTATTTAGATAGGGGTATTATTGTTCAAAAAATTTGTAATAAATATTAGAAAATCATAAAAGAAAATTAATTTTATAAGTTTTGAAATAAATAATTTTTCCTTCTACTTTTTTCTCTGTTAAAAAAATATACTCAAAATTTGTATTTACCAAATTAAAAAAAAAAAAAAACTTTTTTTTTTCTGAACGTGAAATGTACGAATTGCCTTAGTTGAGGAGTATGATAACTATTGAGTCAAATCTGGTGGGTCATTGGTTAAAGAAAAGAGACACATGATAAAACACAAAAAATGAGCAATTGAGCGAATCGAGAAACTGAATTATTAGAATGCATAGTGGAATGCATTATTAGAAGTATTTATACATATATCTGTATATACTATATATATAATGACAAAAACATTGGAACAATAGTGCCAAAAAGGAGGGAAAACTGATGGGATTGAAAATAGGAACAGAGGTTTTTTTTCAAGAGACAAGAACAGAGGTTTTTACATGGGATAGGATAAGGTGGTTAAGCAGACAAAGTTAAAAATGGGTCCATTGGTAATTGATTTTAGACAAAAATAGTCAAACAAAGAAAATGAGCTATTGATTGAAAAGGGTAAATTAATTACATTTAAGTGTGCACGAGAGAGATATTTCTTTGATAAGTTTGACTTGTTCCTTTTTTTTTTGTGTACTACTAAAATTTTAGGGTTAAATATATTAATAAATTATACATTTTTTATACATACAATTACTCAATAGTTGTTTAGTTTAATTTTTTGTTCATTCATAAAATTGACAATAATAATTTTATGTGAAAACTTTGAGAATTATTGAGTTATGATTTTAATATCTTAACATGAATTATAAGACACTTTAATGTGAATTTACCGATTTACGATTCTGAGAAGGAATCAAACAAGCACTTTACGTGTAGCTTCACTAGTTCATAGGAGAAATTTTACATCAATTTGTAAAAAAAAAAAACGACATTTTCTTTACTATAAATTATATATATTTCAATTTTAGAGAGAGAAAGTTCATATGAGAAATAAGCAATCCAGCTAATAGACTAAATGAGTTTCAAGTGTGTATGATTGAGATATGGCAAGATGAAGCATAATGTGATATGTTATTATAATTAAACAAGAAAAACAGGGGACACAAACATAAATAATAGAGCAAAGTCAAATCCTACTAAAAGAAAGATAAAATGAAGAGTATCACTATAATTAGAAAAATATTATGCTCTCTTATTTTTTATAAGTTTTTTTATATAAACTGATGTGACGGTGCTCACACATTTAATATTTTGTTTATTTTCTATTTATTTTATTTTATTGTTATTATAATTACTGTCTGTATAAAAATATTTATACGATTTATTAGTATGTTCAATATTTATTATTATAATTATTTAGCTTAGACCACAATTGCTACAAATTACGTAATGTTTTTTCAGCCGCCAACGTTCAATTTAGGGAGTTATCGACTATAGAAAAGCTAAGGTTCAATCTTGGGAGCTCTCGACTTTAGAACTGAACCCAAGTCGAAAACTGCTAGGGTAAGTTAGTATGAATTATTGTTATTACTATTATAATTATACAAGAAAAACAAACAATGGGTATGGAAAATTAAGAACAGATTAAAAAATCCAAAAAACAGAGCAAAATCAAGAACAGAAAAAGAGGAAAAGAATGTACCAGCATGTCTAACAGCTTGATGAAGCTCCAAATTCTCAGGCTTCATGAAGATCTCACCACATTGAGAGCAAGAACAAAAAGTAGCTCTCAAAGAAGAATCTCTAGTGAACCCAAGAACAGGATCAACCACCATTCTACACTCATAGCACCCAGATAACTTCCTAAAAGGCATCCCCCTAAATGACCCACTAACAGATGAATTGGAAGAGTAATTCGTCGAAGAGAATGACGACGAATTCAACGAATTCGACGAAGAAGAAACAGATGAATTATTGTTATTGTTGTTAACAATGGGTCGTTGAATGAATTCAGATTTAGCAATGGATCTGTTCATCTTTCTGGCTTCTTTTTGAGGAGGGGAAGTTGAAGAAGAAGAAGGTTCTGGCCTATGCATTACTTTTGTGTTGTTGCAGAGTGAGCCAGAGCACTTCATTTTCTTGGGTTTTTTGTTGGTGGGTTCTTCAAGATTCATTTTCTTGGGTATTTTGGTGGTGGGTTCTTCAAGATTCATTTTCTTGGGTTTTTTGGAGGTGGGTTGTTCAAGATTCATTTTCTTGGGTTTCTTGATTGTGGGTTGCTCAAGAATGGGGGTTTCTTGGTTGGGTTTTGAAGGGAAGAGGGTTTTTACAAGTGACCATGAAGCTGGTTTTTCTGGTGGGTTTTCTTGTTGCTTGGTGGTGGTGGGTTTTCTAGGGTTTTTTGTTTTGGCAGCCATTGGAGAAGAAGAAGAAAAGTAGAGAGATCTGGGGAGAGTGAGTGGTTTTTCTGAGGTATTAAAAATGGTGGGTGTATAAGGTATCTTATATCTCTCTCTTTTTGTCTCTACATGGTTTACATTTAGAAGGAGTCAAGGAGGCAGTGAGAACTCTTTAGTGTATCTGATTTATTTAAAAAAAATAAAATTATATGATTACATTTTTAGGAAGAATATCTATGATAAGATATTTTAACATACTAAAAATATTATTCATAATTAATGATAGAAATCAAATTGAAATTAATTGAATTGAAATTTGGCATATGTGTTCATATGTTTTATAACATAAATATTATTTTCTAAGAGCATTCATATTATGTATGGTATGGTAAATAAATATGTTTTATAAATTTAGTGTTAAGTTTGGAAAGGAGTTAAACTGTATATAGCAAAAAAATTAGTAATAAGAGTAAAGGTCATTCATTTGTTAAACAAAAATGAAAAATTTAATAATTCCTCAAAAGAGCATACCATACTTATTTGACTTAAAAAATGGTGGGCTATGTAAATGAGTGAGAAATATTCGTTTGGTATATAAAAGATTTAAATGGATTAAGTTTACTCGTTTGGTATCATGCAAGTAAACTTAATTCATATGGGTAAAACTTAAATTATATGGGTAAAACTTAAAGTATATGGTAAGTTTATGCATTTACTACTATATAGAGACTAGAGTTAATCAAATAAATTTATCCATTTAGTAAGTTGCGATGTGAACACGTGTATGGCAAATTTACAAATTTGTCATACTCGCTGTGGATGCTCTAATTTGCTAACTACATTCCTTAGGTCAATTATTTTCAAAATTTTCTTTTCGTTTATCTTTGTTAAATTCATTAGGCAACACCAATTTTTTGCAAAAAATATGATTTTTTTGGAAATTTGATAGCAATTCACAAGTTTCACTGCAAACTTGAAACAAAAATTTGCATTTTTGCAAAAAAAAATAACAAAATCTGTAAAATATTTACAAACTACCCTACAAATTTGCCAAAAAAAGGAAGAAATTTATGTCAAAAATCTATTTATCTTTATTGTTAATTTCGAAATTTCCAAGTATTCTTAAAAAGACTCGTGTAATTAGTTTAAGTAAGTTTTTTATTTTATTGGAAAGAAATCAATAATGAATGTTACCTTCTTAGATTTTTAATTTTAAATTAAAAATAATGTTAAATAGTTATTTTTTGTCCATTAAAACGTGAAATTTGCAAGAAATAAGTTTTTGTTGAAAAAAATTGTATCATGTCCTTCTCATCTAATTTATACATACTATGTGCGTTCAAAGCGTATAATAAATTATTAAATTTACAAATTTAATGTTAAAGTTAAAAACAAATGAGGCAATTAGGTATAGGGGCATATAATAATAATATAAAAAAGGACATAAAAATTAACTATGTAAATTAAGGACTATACAAAAAAGACACCAATAGTTCCTTAAATGTTTTACTCACCAACAACAACCAGAATGTGCGTAAATTAAGGCACAGCAACCAAAGGGTGTCTAAATGCATTTAGCACTACAACCAAAAAGTAAGAAGGTGCATTTTAGCACCAGCTGGACAGCAACCACAACCAGAGGGTGCTAAATGCATTTAGCACCAGCTGGACAGCAACAGAGGGTGCTAAATGCATTTAGCACCAGCTGGACAGCAACCACAACCAGAGGGTGCTAAATGCATTTAGCACCAGCTGGACAGCAACCAGAGGGTGCTAAATGCATTTAGCACCAGCTGGACAGCAACCAGAGGGTGCTAAATGCATTTAGGCACCCCCTGGACAGCAATAGAGGGTCTAAATGCACTTTTGCACTCACACATGTGCATTTTCAAGGCAATTGAGGAAAATGTATTTAGCACCCTCTGGAGAGAACCAGAAGTGCTAAATTTTTGCATTTTTCATGCACCCTCTGGACAGCAACCAGAAGGTGCTAAATACATTAAGCACCAAACCAGGTGCTAAATTTTTAGCACCATTGGACAGTAACCAAAGGGTGCTACATGCATTTAGCATCTAGACAACAACCAGAAGGTGCTAAAAATCATTTAGCACCTTCTGAACAACAATCATAAGATAACATCACTTGAACAACAAATCAATAAGGTGCTAAAAATTTAATATTTAGAACCATCTACAAAATCAGAGAACAACAAAATTGATGAGATCAACATCCACTCAATTTATTTATATGACTATATAGATTATGTAGGGTTCGTAAAAAAAAAAAAAAAAAGAGTTACAATCATATTTTTTTTTCAAATCCCGCTGGGCTGTCAAAATTGATCGATTTCGATACAAAACGACTTCTGATCGTCTTAATTTTTCGCGCAATAATAGTAACTTTGTCTTCCGAACAACATATCCAAAAATAGCAAATCAAATTTGATCAAAAGTTTATATGTTTTACTATTGTAGATCTAGAAAAAAAGAATAAGAAGAAGAAGAAGAAGAAGAAGAAGAAGAAGAAGAAATGATGATGATGAGAACGATGATCCTCTCGGAGATACGATCGGAGAGTAAGGTGGTGGTGGTGGTGGTGGTAGTGGTGGTGGTGAGACAACTTCTCTTTTCTCTTATTTTTTGTTTTATCTCTCTAAACTATGTGTATGTAAGAGAGAATAATATATTTTTTTGTATAATTAGAATAAATGATATAGTAGGGTAGTTTTGTCCATGCAACATTTATCAATTTTCCTTAAGCAATAAATCAATTGAAAAGTCCTTATTATAAAACCAAATTATGAAATTAGTACTACTTCTCTTTATTAAACATGAATCCGTCCTTAGAGTTACAACACATTACGGAGCGAGACCTTATAACCCATTATCTCAAAACAAATTACACCACATATGATAAAAGAAATAACTCTACGAGCAATGTTTACTCGTGTAAATTAAAAGTTTTTTGGAAAAAAAAAAAAGGAAAAGCCCATCAAACGAGGTTGCTTGGCCCGTTTCAATAATTCTACCTAGGAGTACACTTTATTAAACTTTACTTATTTTACCTTTTTATTTTATGCAAATAAAGGTTAGTTATATGATTTCATTAAATCTCCCCTCTCTGCTATGAGTAAACCTCATTTGTATGGATAAAACTTAGTTATATATGATATACATATACATTAACTACTATGTAGAGGTAAGTTTAACAATTAACTTATTTGCGCTATGGACAATTTATTATATGGATTGTAGATACTCTAAGAATTTATCAAAAAATGACCTTTTATTTATTTATTTGGACGGAAGGGGCTGCTTGTTGATACTTGTCGTGTGGTAGTTGACGTAACTCTTTTATTTGATTTCATGATTTGTCTAGTATACTAAATTACTAATAAAATATTTAGTGTGATTCTTTATTCTTTATTCTTTCACTCTTTTTGTTATACCATATATGGTTTTTAAGTTGTTAACAAAAGTGGTCTTGGCAAATTCTCCTCCCTTTTTTCTTTTGTCTAAGATCTCCTCCCTAACCCATCTAGTGAGTCGAGATTTAATACAAAAAGGAAAAGAAAGAGAAGAAAGAAACTTGGCTCCAAAGCATCGGAATTAGGAAATGGTGCAAAAATTGAAAATAATAATTAAGGACATTAGTATATTAGTGGTTTTAACGAAAGATATTCTATTTTTAAACTTAGTTTAAAGGACAAATTTTTAATAAAAGGACAGATTGGCGTTATTTTATTTACTTATTAATTATTTCGTTAAATTGGTTTTTTTTTACTTTTTTGTCCCTATGTATTTTTACATGTTATATTGATTGTTTGTCCCTATGTAATTAATTTGAATTTAAATTGGTTTTGGATTTTATTTCTAACAATTTTGGAGAGATAGGGATAAACATTTTTAATAGATAAAAAATCTCATTAACAACTAATCTTCAGCTTAATCTATCTGCTTTCTCCATCACCATCCCCACTCTAAATCAGCTTAATCTTACATGGATGAGAAAAGGAGAATATCAAAGAAGGATTTCTATAATTCAAACAAGTCTAATTTATTAAGGAACATGTCACAAAAGAGCACTATTGTTTCCAAGTCTCCTCTCTTGAAGAGTTTCTCAAAGAACTCTCTTCTTTCAAGTCTTCTATATCAAGTAGTTTCTCAACAAAGAGCACTACTACTACTACTTCGAAATCCCCTTTGTCAAGAAGCTCTTCACAAAAGTGCACTAATTTCACGCGCAAGTGTAACAGCTTGGCCAGAGAGCTGAAAGCAAAGTTTTACATTGTGAAACGATGCATCACTATGTTAGTTTGATGGAAAAAGAACAAAGACTCGTGAATTAAAGAATAATTATTTTAGGAATTAATTTTCACGATGCTGGCCACATGGTTCTGATGGATCAGCCTAAGGCAGGCACTAGAAATGCTCAAGAGGTGGAAAGAGGATTTCTGGTAGACTTCACTACTTATCAATTTAGTACGTCTGATTTGAAAATTAAACAAATATGCCATAATATGTCTATTAAAAAATTAATTATAAGTACGCAATTTAATATGTCTATAAAAAAAAATACTTAGTTTTTATCGTAAACATTTTTTCTAACATATTATTTTGTAGGCATATTAATCTATAAGCATTTTTTTATCCTTGTTAATTTTGCAGGCTTATTAATTAACAATTACAACATTTTATTTTGTTGGCATTTTTCTAACATATTATTTTTTAGCCATATTAATTTGTAAGCATTTTTTTATCCTTTAATTTTGCAGGCATATTAAATAACAACTACAACACTTTATTTTGTAGACATTTTTTAGGGACTCAAATAGATGAAACCTTGAATATTGTTTTATCATTGGTCTGAAGCGAAGCATCCAAGTTGATAAGTTTTTAATTGCTTATTTATGTAGTTTGACTTTATTGCTTTAAATTTTGAAAACTCCACTTTTTTTGGAAATTTATAGTTTCTGAGTTTGAATTTTTTAAAATTTCTTTTTCATTTGACTTTTTCGAATTATTGTTATGTTTATCTTTATTTGAATTTTTTGTTATCTATTTTTGAATTTGTTTAAATTTATTATCATCGACTTAATTAAGTAATTAATTTTATATTTAGTTTTGGGTATTATCTATAAAAAGGGTAGTTTTGGAATTCAACGTAATTAATTAAAATAATTAAATATTTTGTGTTTTGTCCTTAATTAAAAAGTCGTCCTTCAAACTAATCACCTAAAAAGAGTGTCCTTTATTAGAAAGAGAGTGTGACATTTGTCCTTTAAAAAAAAGCCCCAAAATACAATGATTGTTGCAATGATTACAACGACTACTCGTTCTTTGGAAGATCGGGCACATCTCTAACAAAGAAGATAGGATTATGCTTAAGCCTACTCTTGAACGTGTCACTTTCCTAGAATGTCCTTTTGAGACTCTTTGGGTTGTTATGTTTTTTGAATGCATGTAACCTAGGGTTTTGTGTGTTTTCTTTGTTGTATTACCGTTTCTAGGCAACTTTCCATGTATTTTTTTCTGGCCTTTTGCTCTTCTTGAATAGCGATTTCCGTTGTTTAGTCTTTGATCTTTTTTCAAGTTTAGTTGCTTTATATTACTTAGTCTTTTTGAAAGGCCTTCTTGTAAGCTCAGGGAGCAGGCCTTCGTAACCCCATCTATCTTTTTCGTTATTGATCGAAGCACTTTTTCTTCGGTTTCCGAATTAGAGGATTTATACATATATATTAAGAAAAAAAACCAACAACGAACACCAACTTAGAATGGGAGAATTCAAGTGAGAACATCATGAATAAATTTGACATTGGGAGATATAACAGGTCAAGACTTGTTGGAATGGAAACTCTAAACGTATGACGACAAAACCAAAAAAACAAAATTAAAACATCATAATCTTAAAATTTAAATAGATCGAATATTCATAATTAAAAAATCCAATGAAACAGTCACTTAATTTCATAATAAACTGGATCCGTATTTATGAGCACTTATACCAGTACAAGAGAGTGGGGCAGAAGGGGGGATTCCCCGTTGGTGCCTTGGTGGGGTTGGAGGTTTATCATATACTGGAGTTGTTGGTATTGTGGGGCCAACTCATTTATGTACCTTTTTTTTTTGGTTTTTTTTTGTCACACATTTATGTAGTTTTAAGTTTTAACTATATGATTTAGGAAAATGTTATTGCCAGTTGTTGATTGACATAGGTATTTGTATTATGTGATTTAAGAATTTAATTTTGTATCAGTAAAGATTCAAGTACTCTTTTTATAAAGATTGAAATTGATTGTTCTTGTTAGTCGTCTGTCTTAGTGGGCGACTTGTAAAAATTACTGTAAACACTTGTTTAATATTATAGGCATATTTTAATGTTAGACGAGATAACCTCTTCTCACTTTAAAAAAAAAAAAAAAATATCACCATAGATTTCATTTCTGAAAAGTTCACCATGAATTGCATGTAGGCATTGGATGTTACAAGATTTGAGTTGCATGTATTAATTCCCTATGGTGTCATATTAAATTTGAGGAAGTTTGGTGACATTTTGAGGAAATTAAATTTGGTAACATTTATTTGGCGAATCGATCAACATGCATGTATAGCTTAAACCAAAAATTATCTTCAGATTTGCGATAAATGTTTTCGGATCTAAATTATGTTTTGTCAACTAAAAATTTTTAGCCAATAGTTGATATCACGAGGGGCTTAGTCTGCGTATAAATTAGCCCAATTTATCCAAATTATTTAAAAAGAAAATGTAACTATATTGATCGATTACCAAAAATTAATGCATCATCAATATTAAGGTCATGTGTCATACTCAATTTCAATGATATTAAATGATAGATTGTTGGCATATATATAGGACTTTTGACCGAAGTATAAAATCAATAAAACCGTAGCAATTTGAGAAAAGTACAATCACACAAGGCACAAAATCTACATAGGTAGATTGGGTTAACCTAGTGCCACAGACCCGAAAAGAATTGATTATCAACTCTTTTTAAAAAGATTTTATCTTAGACTGACTTTAATTTATGTAGATTTCTATTAACTTCAGGATTTCAATACAAAGTATACCAAACAAGCGAGTCTAAACTAACTAAAAATTGAAGACATAATTCAACATAGTTAATTATACGTCATGGACTAAATGCAAATAGATAAGTATATAATTGAGTATGGACTAAATTTCTAACTATTTAATTCATTTACTAACAGATAATTTTGTGTCAATTCTCATAACGTGTCCTAATTTTTGGCTTTAATAACTAAAAGCTCATGAAATTTTCTTATTGTGAATAGAGGAAAATACTTTCTCATTTGGAACAGGACAATAAGATGAAATTCTCCATTGTTAGAAACTTTGTAAAAAAAATATTGTCACTAAATTGCAGGTAACAACTTGAGTTATGATAAACGTCTCATGAAATATAAGTTATGAGTTCAAACCCCACATGATACTGTTTGAGGCTAGAACACAAGCAATGTATGTGATTCTTTTAGCGTGGATGAACCAATCTTTGACCAAACCAGTGAAAGGGTTTTAGTCTTGTACTCGTAAGCTAACTCAATTTTCAAAAATATTTGAATCAAAAATAAAATGAAAAAATTAAATAATAAAATAAAATTTGCAGTAACTAAATCCCAAGATTTAGGAAACTTTTGCTCTAAATTCACGACACCTGAGATCTAAACTGGACAATTGATAAAGCTATTTATGGACTTCTCATTTTAAGAGATTTTAATGGTCTAATTTTTTGATTAAATATTGTAAAGATATATATACGTTGGTATAAAGAAAATCAACAAATTCAATCTAAAAATTGTTATAAAGAAAACATGGTATATGTACAGTTATACACTTTGATTGTAATTTTAGCAAACGTTTCATTAACTAAATATATGCATGGTTTAAAATTTTGATAGAATTCGGTGAAAATAATCGACTTACCACCAACGAGATCACCAAAACATAACAGGTCAAGTTATATAATTATAATTCTTATAGAATCCCAAAATCATTTATTTAAAAAAAAAAAACTAAAACTGATAATATATATATATATAGGAAAGTGATAACTTGTGCTCTAAAAGCACATATTAAGCATATTATAAATAGAAAGAATAATCTCATATGTGATAATTCGTACCCTATTAAAATGTATTTATTTATTTATTTCTTATTATAAATAAGTTGTTAATATGTACCATTTTAACACACGTTAACATGACAAATATAAATATACGAAAAATTTCAGGTGCTGGACTAGTATTTTTTACAACTGTTTTGCATTCTAAAAAACACCCTTTAATGTTTTTATGACAGAAAAATTTCGTAAAAAGGCATGATCAGCACCAAAAACATACTATATATATATATATATATTTTAACAAGAAAAGGAAAAGAATTATGCAAGTAAAAATATCATGGATCGGATAATCCAATTAAGTTGACCCGTTATGGTACCGAGATGGGTTTTTTTGGGGTAAGCAAATTGCACCAACAACAAGGTACCAACACTAATTGCACCATAATGGTGGCTCTTATGGGAAAAGCTGAATTTGATTCCTTTTTCCTCAAAATCATAAGATTATGAGACCATATGGTATGGCATAAAGCTAGCTTTAATTTGTACTTTTAATTTACAACCCAAAACAAATAAAGTTTATTATAAAATTCACACTCATCCCATCAAAGTGAGTTTTTCTCTTTACTTTGTGTTGCTTTTCAACGTTCTAAATTGCATTTGAAAATTTACTGTTGAGAATTCAAATAGCATTACCCAAGAGGGAATTAAAGTTGAACCAACTCAAATTTCTTAGCTATTAATTCTTAGAGAAATGCATGAAATAACAAGCTTTAATTCATTCTACATTGACATGCACCATCATGCATGTGCAATTCAGATAATTTTAATTTGAAACAAAATGTAAAATGGAAATGGTAGTCGGCTTGCTGGTGGTAAGTATATGTTTAACTTGTCTAACATCTATAGTTTGAGTCTTGTTGTTACAAGTATTTTTTTTTACGAAAAAAGAAAACTTGCATGGTAAAATAGGCAAATGTAGCAAATGTAGCAAATTTGGCACAATTTTATGGTAGTTGAAATTCTATCTTGCCTTTATACAATAGTATAAATAATATATAGATATCCATGTGATAAAGGAATCTTTTGATAAATGATAAAAAAGGTGAGTGTCCATTAATTTATTTACATAAAAAGGTTTTTGTATAAAGAACAATGCTATCTATATAGTATATATATACATCTAAAAGCACATTCAAATTCAAAAATACATGTAAATGCATCTTAATCATTTATCACATTTTCTCTCCTAAACTTCGGTGCAAACATGTGGCTTAAATTTATTTAGGTAACAACTTTATTTTGTGTCATTTTCTTGGTTTTAAGAGAGTGTGCAGAGTGGACAACTACACAAGATCTATGATGCAGTAAATTTTTTTATAATTTATACAAATGGTCCAATAAATACTTAAAACAATGTATTAGAATAAATAAGAGAGTAAGAAATACATTGTTTATGGAAAAAGGGTCCCTTTTGTACATGGTCTTATATATCTCAAGAACAGTCATACTTTCAATTATATCACAACGAATGAAGAAGTTTTCGACCAGATTTGAAGATTTCTTCACTACTCGTATAAGATTGAAATCTTTCTCAATTAGTACGGATTAAAGTAGAGACGAACATATCTACATCTGCTTTTTCAAATGGATTATGACCAACTTTTTGTTTTTGTTTTTGTGTAAAATTTTCTTATAAACAAACTAAATTAGTTGAATTTTCTATTTGCTCTTCCTAGGTTCCCTCGTACTCAATGTTCTTTGGTAATGGCAGCCCCACGTTGCCCTATCAAACAGAAAAGGGGTTGGGTTAAAAGTTGTTCAATTTTTTTTATTATTTATTTATGCCTTAAGCACTCAATTTGTTTATTAGTTTCATAAAATCACCCCAAAAGGGTAGACAATATCTTATAATCTAAAAAATATATTATTTTTTGAAACACTATTTTACAATTTATACAAGGGGTTTAATATTTTAAGCATGACTTTAAAATAAAGCTAAAGACGGATTTCAATAGTTTTTGAGGTTTCATCATATTTTACCTTGTAGTCTTCTAGTCGTCTTTATCATTTTTTTTTTGAATCATAATTTTACTCTCTTGGTCTTATCTTTAATATGAAATATGAACGTAACAAAATCTGAATCTTTATTTTTAAAAAAATATTAAATTGTGCTCATCTACTTGGCTATTTATCTTTTTTGTTAATAATTTTCCTAAAACAAATTATATTCTAATTAAAAAGACATCGTATGTGCAAAATAAACTAACATTGCATATGTGAACAGAGTCACCATTTCAATTTTTAAATAAGTTCTTGTTTAGAGCCTCCAATATGAGAATCTATCTAGTAGGTATATTCTGTTAGGCCTGTCAACTAATCAAATATAGATTGTATCATGTTATATCCAACTTCGATTTTAACTGATAACATACAAATTTTTATCAATATCTGAATCCAATGGATATATAACATGTTAATCAATATCCGGTCTTAAATTTGAAAAATTATTTTCCACAACTTAACTTTAATCAAACTTAATTACTCAACTTAAAAATTGCATAGTATATATATTATATATTGTATTTATAGATGTACAAGTGTACATACATACACACATGCAAGCTTATAAATGTATCTATATATCGTCGGATCAAACTGCAAATGGAACAAATTAGAATATAGATATTTGAATTTTTAATTAAATGAATTAACATATTCGGATTAGATTTGCATAAACGATTCTTACTGTCTTATTCTATCAGACTAATTGAAATCGGATTTGGATCGAATTCGAACTCTAATTGAGTGAAAGGCCAAGGGCTCCCGCCTGTCTGCAAGATTGAAATATAGCAATAATAGGTGGAACCATGAGAGGTCTTAGGCTCCTTTTAACAGTAATATTGAAAATGTTAAGGAAAACAGTTGATTTGAGTGAAAAGTTGAAAAATAAATTAAAACATGTGGTGAGATTTATGCTTATTTTTTAACTTTTTCTATAGAATTTTTCTCTTTTTTTTGAGGAGAGGAAGAAAAATTTTCTACAAAAAATAACAAAAGATGGATGATATTTCCATGGGTTTTTTCCATCATTTAAAGAAGGAAGACACAGCTCAACTAATATTTTAACTTTTTGCATAAATTATATATAAATGTTTATTTATTTATTTATTTATTATTTTACTATCAAACGGAGCTTTTAAAGCCAGTTATCTTGTTAATTAGTTATTTGTCTCAGAAAACTATAGCCCAATTATTGGGCCGTAAAGCACACTAGTTACAATGGGCTGTAACCCGAGGAGTACTATCATGGGCCGAGTTTTATTAAGTGTCTAGGCCCATTATAAATGGGCTGGTAGTTTAGCTTCAAAGGGTATCTAATCTCCGCTCATCTCTCAAGTAATTTTATATGAATATAAAAATTCGACATAAAAAATTAATATATTAATATATTTATTATATATTAATTAAAAAATTGTATTATATTCCATTCCAACCAATGGATAATTAACATATAGATATGTCAAATTTTTATGTCTGTATAAAATTACTCATCATTTTCGTTATCGACCACTTATCTAAATCACTCCTATAAAGAAGAAAAACAATAGTGATATTCATAAAATTAACATTATTTTCAACTAGAGTTTATCAAACCACCAGTAAGTAGCCCAATAGTAGTGCACTGAAATCAATGATGGGTTCGACTGAGAGCTCTCCAGGTCGAATCCCGATAAAAAGAGTTTAGTTGAAGTGCGTGAAAGCTAGCTCGGACACCTTGTAGTACTAGAAAGTATGTAGACAAAAAAATAAAAGCCAACATAATTTATCAAACATGTCTATATAAGTAGATGTTACAATTTTAGGTATTACATGAAAGCATATCACTAAACATAACAAAAATTGCACAAAATTAATATGATAATTTGTATTCGTTTATTTTTCATATTGTGTTCATATCTGAAATTTAAAATGAAATTAATAAAAATATAGAATTATGCCGTATTAATCATGTTTAGATGCGATAAAATGTTTCATTTCAACTATTGTAATCATTAGTGTATGTGAAGAGCCTACAATTTTAATCACGCTATCGTGTTTAAGAATATCTCAAAGAGAGTTTTGCTAGAATCAACTTGAGAAGTTCACAATTAATTTCAGAACTCAAACATGTCTATATAAGTAGATGTTACAATTTTAAGAACTACATGAAAATAGATCACTAAACATAATAGAATTTGCACAATTTTTTTTTTTGGGTGTGTCTTGTTGTGTTTGTATCTGAAATTTAGAACAAAATTAACACAAAAATTAGAGTAATGCCATGTCATATTGTGTTCGTATCTAAAGTTTAAAATAAAATTAATAAAAAAAATAGAATTATGTCGTATTAATCAGGTTTAGATGTGAGAAAATGTTTCATTTCAACTATTGTAATCATCAATGTCTGCGAAGAGCTTACAATTTTAATCACGGTATCGTATTTAAGAATATCTCAAAGAGAGTCTCTATTAGAATCAACCTGAGAAGTTTACAATTAATTTCAAAACTCGAACTAAGCGGTAGTCAAAGTACATAAATATATGTATTTGGCAATCTAAGTATGAATTCTAGTAAAAGAAAATCTAAATAAATTATATCTCAGCAAATAATCTCTTTTTCTAATATTCTAATTTTAAAACATTATCCAACCCTCCCTATCAACCCACCATATATCTATATCATCACTCCTATCAAGGGAAAACTATAAACATTTTTTTAAAAGCATTTAACCTTTTTTTAAAATTGTTTTCCAACCGAATTTGTCAAACCAACCTACATAAACACCCTATATAAATATAAAGAGGGGTGATAATTTTAGAAATAACATAAAATATAAAAACACGCAACCAAATCAAACAAATTTTGTATGCAATTTTATATATATATATATATATGTACTGCACATATTACATGTGTAAGTAATCTAGTTGTATTTAAATGAAAAAAAAAAAAATTAAATTGTGTAATTATTAGGCAAGTTATAATCGTAAATTAATTCGTGTTTATGCAACAATTATAATTGTGATATCCTATGCTATCGTGTTTAGGCAAGTTATATTTGTGTTAACCAAAAATAAACATATCGTGCTAAAAAGAAAGGGTGGTGATGTTGGCACCCCCCATATTTATTAGTAATACTCTCACTCTTGCTAATACTCCAACTTTTTCTTTTTCTTTTAATAATACTCCCACTTTATACAAAACACTCCCACCACTCCCACTTATTTTTAGGAATTAATCTCATACTTAATTAATTAATAACATGATTAAGTAATTAACTACATAATAACATAAAACAAATTACCCTAAACTAACCCCAAAATTTTTCCACCATCTCTACCATCTTCTCAAACAAGCAAAATTACCATTTCTATCATTTTCTCTATCTAAGAACAAATTTTGGTAGCACCAAAACAACAAATAAAACCTCCATTAATGCAAAACTCTAAGTTTGGGAAGAATGGTATAAACAAAACAAAACCAAACCTCCATTGATGCAAAACTCAAAATTTGAAAATAATGGTAGAAAAAAGAGAAACTTTGTAATAAAGGAAGGAAAACAAATAAGAAAGATGCATAACCTTATTAGGAATTCCTGCTTTCCAAATAACCTTAAAAGGAAAGGAAGAAACATCTCCCGGAGACTCAATGAGATTGCTGAAGAAAGATTTACAAGATAACACCCCCGATTTATCCCCCGTCCAAACTCTAGAATCTGGAAGGTTTCTAGCCAAAGAGACATTAGAAATGAAACTAAGCAAAGCTAAAAAGTCATCATATTCATGATCAAAAAGATTCCTACGAAAGTGAAGATCCCAAAAGAAAGAACCCGACTCATTCCACTCCACAACCGAAGAAATAGAAAGATTTTTGTCACATGAGAGGTTATATAAACGAGGAAAGGAATTAGATAAAGGAGAAACCTCCACCCACAAATCCTCCAAAAAACGAATAACACTACCATTACCCACTTTAAGACGAATAAGTGATTTAAATGTTGCAAGACCGGCCGAGATAGCCTCCAACGGATTCCTATGAGACCCTCGATTAACCACGTTAGAATCCCATCCATGAAGATGCATACCGTATTTGCTCTTAATAATTGAACACCAAAAGGAATCTTGTTCAAGTGTCATCGGCAAATTGTAGATGTGATACCCTCACCTTATCACTCCCGATTTCAAAACCTTTAACAAGATCGTAATCACAAGCTCTACTCACCAATCGATGAAAAACATTGGCCACCAAAACAAAAAGGAAAGGTGATAAAGGATCACCTTGCCTAATACCCTGGTAGCCTTAAAGGAGCCTCTCAGATTTCCATTAATCATGATTGAAAAATTGGCTGACGATAAGCATCCTTTAATCCATCTTCTCCATCTAGAGCCAAAATCCTTATTATCAAGAACATGATCTATGAAATCCTATTCCACATGATCATAAGCCTTCTCAAAATCAATTTTAAAAACTAAGCCTTCCTTTTTCTTTTCTCGGTATTCCTCCACACACTCATTGGCTATAAGTATAAGATCCAAAATTTGTCTACTTCTCACGAAAGCTCCTTGAGACTTCCCAATGGTGATATGAAACACTTCTCTAAGTCTAGCCGCTAAAACCTTGGTCATAATCTTGTACAAACAAGTGACAAGACTAATAGGTCTATAGTCTTTTATCTTGAGAGAAGAAACCTTCTTTGGGATGAGACAAATAAAGGTTGAGTTGGTTTTTGCATTAATAACTCCGCTTTCAAAAAATTCATTAAAAACTTTGAGTAAATCCTCTTTAATAATTTCCCATCCTTTTTTGAGAAAATCCATAGTGAACCCATCTGGACCTGGGGCTTTGTCACCTTCACAATCATCCAAAGCTGTCTTAATTTCTTGTAAATTAAAAGGTCTCTCAAGTCTAGCCCTAGACTCGGCATCTATGGGCTTCCAATCCAAACCCTCAAAGCCTACGCTCACCCCATTTCTTTTAGAATAAAGCTTCTTGAAAAAATCCACAATTTCTCCCACTATCTCAGCCTCGTTCTCTATCACATGACCATCATCTCTCTCAAGCTTACTAATGACTTTATTTACTTTCTTATGGTTCACTATCCTATGGAATAACTTGGAATTAGCATCCCATTCCTTGACACCCCGGATTTTTGCTTTTTGATTCCATGATATTTTCTCCTTAAGGCTAACTTCACCAAACTTCTGTTGTAACTCCTTCCTCTCATTCTTTAAATCCTCACTAATGGAACCCTCTGCCTCAAGTTTATCAATTACATTGATCCTATGCAAAACATCCTTTTTCAAAACTCGAACATCTCCAAAAACTTCTTTATTCCACTTCTTAACATTAAACTTCACATTTTCCATTTTTTTCATGAATTTAAAACCTCCCATCCTTGGACACTACACTCCTCCCACCACTTCTTAACTTCCCCAAGAAAATCTTTGTGCGTGAACCACATATTTTCGAACCTAAATGGAGATGGCCCCAATTTGAATGGATTCATATCAAATGTGAGAGGGACAATGATCTGAAATCAACCTAACCAAAGCCTCCTGTCTAATCAAGTTGGCCAAGTCTTCCCACCCTGAAGTAAACAAGAACCGATCAATCCTTGAGTATGCTCTGCCATTTGACCAAGTGAATTCAAAATTGTTTAAGCAATGATCTCTTAAATTAGTCTCATTGATGAAGTTATCAAATTATCTCATACTTCTTGTTATCCCATTATTCTTTAACCCTTTCCTTTTTTTTTTTTTTCTGATAAGAATCTAACAACATTGAAATCCCCTCCAAGACACCATTTGTCCCCACAAAGACCATATAAACTTGCTAGCTCATCCCAAAAATCACCACGAGACCTGTATTTATAAGGGCCATAAACCCCCGTAAACCACCACATTTCTCCACTTAACATCTTAAAATTCAAAGAAAGTGTAAAATTACTCGAAATACACTCCTCCGCTTTCAAAATCCTAATATCCCAGATTATTAAAATGCCACCAGATTTCCCAATCGACACTAGTAATGCCCAATCCTTATATCGAACTCCCCATACCGCTCCAATCATTGCTGCAACAATATTTTCTCTCTTGGTCTCTTGAAAAATAACAACGTCCGGTTTCTCCATATTAATGAATTCTTTAATGTTCCTTCTCTTCCTCTTATCTCCCAACCCCCTTATGTTCCATGATAAAATCTTCATTGATAACAAAATCGGACCCTACTTGCGCTCCTGGGCTCTCTTCCTTTATCGTAATTGATCCCAAAATTAAGGTTCTTCAATTCCCTTTTCGCTTTTCTAGTGTCCTTTCTACTTGAATCCAAATTACAAATTGCTTTTTTACCTCGACATGGAACCAGGTTCACCTCCATATTCTCAAGTATCCTGTTTAGTGGCACCCAATCTTTCTTACTCAATCCCACCATTCTATTAAGGTTTGAGGCCTCATTAGTTAAAGGCTTTTGAATAAGAGAAACCGAGCGGTGTTCAATATCACTGTTGGTATTATTATCACTTAATAAAGGACGAGAATCCAACATGGGGTATTTAGCAGATTCATAAGACATCTTTGTGCTTGCAACATTTAGATCACTATTCCGCTCTTGTGGTTTCAAGCAATGCATATAAATGGGTGAATTAATTTTATTTGTTAAAATAAAAAATTATAATTTATTAATTTACTCAAGTAAACCAACCTTAAACTAATATAATTGTCAAAAATAGCTTTTACTTAGCTAGATATCTTTGAGTTGATAATGATGTTTTACAAAAAAAGTAACCGCTATTTACACTCTACAAAACGCATGATAACATTTTATTTATCATTCATCCGATAACATGTGAGAATATGTTACTCGCATAATGACAAATAATTATATATTTATTTGATGATAAACAAATAAAATATTTTCAAATATTAAATTTATACTCGATTATTATCATACAAGATGTACTTACACATTTAGTGCGTTTGATTGCAAGCGTGGAATTTGCATGGAGAAAATGTTAGGTAATTGAATTGCCTAGAATTGAGTTGCATGGAAAATGAAGTGTAGTGTGTTTGATTGCCTTAATTTTCTACCCGAAAATATTTTGTATTGTGGCATTTTTAATGTAGAAAAAATTATGGGTATTTTTTTTACATAATTTTATAGTCATGATGGATCTTGTTTAAATCTTGAATAACATTTTTAGTGTAGAAAATGGGTAAAATGTTGTCTCGAAAACCGTGCAATTGCCTGGAAAATAAAAACTAGCCCCCCCCAAAAAAATATTTTCCTTGTTTACAAGGAAAATGTAATGTGTGAGCCAAAGTGGGAATTCAATTGCCTAGAAAAAAAAGCCAATCAAACACCTTAAGTTGTCAAATCAAGTGGAAAATGGATATTTTCCATGGAAAATACTCCCAATCAAACACACCCTTAGTCATTTATAAGTGAGCGAATCAAGATGTCGAATATTTTCAAATATTTTGTAATATAAAAATAACAGCAAGCTAACAAAAAGTCAAAAAAAATTCCCCATTTTCTTCCAACTTTTCACCGAAAGTATCCTGAAAACAGAAAGAACAGTAGACACACTCCATAATTCCCTCCAGTCTCCGCACTGATTTTTCTCTACCGTCTTTTCAATTGCAGATGGCTTCAAACAAGAAGCAATCGCAATACACGAAACCCAATAATGCCTCCACAACCACCGACCCAAAAAATCCTTCTTCAACCTTGCCCAATTTCCGGTGGCGATCTCACTTCAAACTCCACTCCACTCACCGCCGGGAAACCCCATTCTTTGCCGGAATATTCCCCCGCCGGAACACCATCCTCCGCTACTTCCTCCTCTTGTCTATGCTCTATGTATCGGGTCTGATCCTGTGTTTGGGTCCCTTATCTGCTATCCTACACCCTCCCCCTTTGCCTGGCTCCCTTTACCTTAGCCATCACATTTTTGAGAATCTCTGGAATGAGATTCAGACTGATAATTCTTCTGCAATTCAGGTTTGCTTCACTATATATATATATATTTCCCTGTATACATATATTATCACATATTTTCTTGGCTTGTCTGGTTTGAGTTTTTGTTGGTTTTGGGAATCTAAAATGTAGTTTTCCGTGGAAAGTTTGAGCCTCAGTCGACTTATGTATAACCTCTTACATGAATTATAAGGGAAGTCCTTGTGTAAATTTACCAATTTAGGATAACAGGAATGAAGAAAAACTCGAACCGACCAATTAAAATGTCAAGGCAGTTGAATTCTGTAGAAAATTGTTTAAAGGTGTGTGATTTTATTTATTTTCTAGGTGGAAAATATGTACCTTGCGATACATTTTCCAACATGTGTTGTTTGATTGGGCACTTTTTACCGAGAATTCATTTTTCTTGGGGGAGGCTGCAAATTAAACCTCCTTGAATTATGCATCCTTTACTAGTAACCTTGGAATTATAATTGCCTAGAAAACATGGCAAGCAAACGTTACCAAAAGATGTCGATTAAAAGGGAAAAAAAACACTACCAAAAAATGGAAAAGTATATGTTTTTTCCGTAACTACTTTGCCAATCAAACACATACTAACAGAATTTTAGTTCCAATTCTAGACTTGGAATTGTAGTTCCCAAACACAGTCTTTATCGGTGTACTGGAGCTCTGGCCCATTGTTCTTAGTCTCAGTGGGTGCTTGAATTCCAATTAGAAATGTTACATTTCAACTAGCTTCTATTACATCACCCCCATTCCTTCGATATATCACTCTAGGTGTAGCTTAGACTTTAGTCCTTTAACATATTAAGGGAAAAAGTAGCTAGCTAGGAAAGGAAAGGAAAGAGCTAGTTCTTGTTGTTGGATAACTACCAAAGAAATGAAAATAAATCACTCATTTTGGGACGACGAAGAAGGGAAAAAAAGAGAGTTTCGTTTGAGAACTTCAAAGATGTAAGCATATATATGTCCTTGTTAACGGATATTTTTTGCAATTACAAAAGTTTCATAAAAACTGCTTTCCTACCTCATATTCACCTCTACTGAAAACAAAATAAAATTCAAAATTTAATTTCTCGGTCCCTCCATCTCAAATTAATAGCCCGACTTTGACTTTGGTAATTTTGAGAAAACGTTATTTTAAACTTAATCAATGTTCAAGAATACAACTTATGTTGTGTTATGAGATTTGGTACATTGATTATGCCTCAGAAAAGGAACTGGACCATCAATTTGATATATCCCGAAAAGGAAGGTGGGACTGTTAATTTGAGGAGGAAGGAGTATAAGCGTTATGCCGTTATGCAAGACATTCATTTCCCCCCCTTTCTCTTATGCGTGTTGATCCAACGCGTGATTATTGATCCTTTTGCCTCCTTTCCTTCATTTTCTTTTCATTCCGTCAATCCGAAGTCCAAACATATTAAAAGTGCTTGTAGAGTTTCCAAATCAATGCAAAGGATGTGATTTATGCGACTAAAGAGATTAAGAGATCTTTAATTTGATGGTTTTTTTTCTCTGAATGAAATGCCTAATCTTGGACAAAATAGGCTGCCAAAAATTGATTATCTTATCCTAATCAACAATTCTAGAGGAACATATGCATGTGATATAAAAGACTGACGTGTCTGATGTAGTCACCATGTATTGTTTAGAATGTGGGGTCCATATGATTATATGAAATTCATCCTTCTCATAATACATGGTTATCACCTCTTGTATGATATCAATTGCTTTTAACTTCTTTTTTGATTTTTTATTGTAGTTATCTGCAGTCTGGAAACACAAAAGGAAGCTGAAAGAGCAGAAACCTTGTCCAAAGGCTTATGGCCTAGGTCGTGGTATATAATTCTACCTTTTCGTTGTCTTTGCTCTTTACTTCATCCTTTACGAGGATAGAAAATTTTGCCTTCACTATGACGTGTTTAAGAGTCCGTGTTTGACTTTCACATTTTTTGAGAATACATTAATTTCATCACAATCAATTGTTTAGAACAAAGCTTGTTTGCTATTGTGAGTTTTGGTAAGTTGATTTTGTTTTGAAAAGAAAAGTGGACTTGTAATTTGGGATGGAAGGAGTATTTAACAGGAATATCATAGGTATTAGAACATTTTCATATTACAAAGAAAAAAAATGCAGAAGTAGCTTTTATCTTTATGACCTAATGCGCAAATCTTATCTATTTCAGAGACCCACATACCTGAACGTTACTTGATTATTGAGGCTAATGGGGGCCTTAATCAACAGCGCTCTTCGGTATGTGATTCTCCCTTGTAACTTATTAGTTATAACAAACTTGGTTGACAAGTTATTGTTCTGTTTTAATTCCACTAATTGTCTCAATGCATATTGTTGGTAGTATCTCCCCACGCACTTTCCTTCAATATGTATCCTCCCATGGTTTGAAAAATTGGTGTTTATTTTAAGTCATAATTACAGTAGTTTGTGCCTGTAGATAACATAATGTGCTTAAAGCTACCTAAAGCCTGGAAATATGTTAAATTCTAGAAGCAGTCAAGCAATAACGAAGCATTTGGCACATTGCATTCTTCTGTAAATTTCTCAAGACCTTTGGCAACCTGTGAGGGAAGAAAGGAGACAAAATAGAATAAATAGGATAAAAGTTTAAGTTTGAACAACTAGATCAGATCAAAATGTACCACGTCTTGCCAAAATTCTATGGACTGCATCATGTGTGTGTGCATATATTCCAGAGAGAAAACTGGTTTGACAGGTTCCTTCCAATATTAAATTGAAAAAAAAGGAAAAAGAAAAAGGGATGCCTTACTTCTCCGTAACCCATGGAGTGCTTCCTCCTCAATTTGTTTTAGCCATAAGAGACACTTTTCAATGTTTGTCCCTTACATGGACACGCTCTTTACGAAAGGTCAAATATACCCTTACTGGACTTTTTTAATTCCTTATCCCTTATGGGTGGTTGCTTGGCCTCACCAATCACCGCTGGCGGCAGTTGCCACCGCCCTTCTAACTACTGCACTCAGGATCTTTAGTTCTTTTTTTGGTTGATAGAAACAGTAATTTTAGTTATTAAATAAAATCATTTGCTTTTGTTATTATTTTCCATCTTGTTATTAAATGGGCCCATAATGTCACAATAAAACTTATTTCCACCGTCTCACTAAAAATCAATTGCTTTTGCTATTATTTTCCATCTTGTTATCAAATAAACAAGTAACGTCACAATAAAATTGGTTTGGTCCCAATATTATTACTATAGGGAGGTTTTCCTGTATTTGCCTATAATATTCCCTTTTTTTTCCTCTTAACGTGCTTTTGATGTTTGTTAATACTTAATAGTTGCACTCTTCTCGCAGATCTGCAATGCAGTGGCTGTGGCAGGGCTGTTAAATGCGACACTAATCATTCCGCGCTTTGAATTTCACAATGTTTGGAGGGATATGAGGCAAGTAAATTTTTAGTCTCCCTCAGTTACTAATTTTTATCCGATATTGCATTATAAGAAGAAAATGGGGTAATTTTTGGTCATGATCTACTGGGTTTTGTGTTGATGGGCTGCATGCAAACACAAATATGAGTTAAGATAAAGACAAAAGGACATCATCTTATAGAAGGGGGTATGAAATTGTAAGCTTCTAATATATAAAGAGACGAAAACTTGTTAGGTGGTGAAGTTTTATAATAAATATTGAGTAAAATACCCCATTGGCCCCTGAACTACCAGTTGCATCAATTTGGCCCCTAAACCATTGCCTTTGAGCCAATTTAGCCCTTAAACCATTGATTGCATAATTTGGACCCTAAACTATTACATTTGCATCAATTTGGCCATTCTATTTTCATCCATTTATCAGCTGAATGGTGTGTTTGCGATTTTCGTCCCCACTTAAGTTCTTGACAAATTTCTATAAGTGAGGTCTTATTTGTCATGTACAAAAAACCGTGACTAAATTCAGTATGTCCCAAGATTCATAGTTTTTTTTCAAATTTTGTGTCTGAACCCTTCCCCTCCCCCCTTCCCCTTTCATTCGGCTTGAACTATGGGCTATCTGTTGTTTTCCTTTTTAAATAATTTAGTAGAGTAGACTTGGACATGAACCGTGACTAGTGGAACTAATTGAAGTTGGTTGCGGACAAATAAGACAAAAACTATGGAACAAAAATTGGATGCAATAGCTTAAGGGCCGAATAGCTGCAATTGGTAGCTCAAGGGCGAAATTGATTCAAAGGCGGATATAATTTAGAGGGTAAATAGATAAAATTGATGGTTCACGAGCCAACCAGACAAAAAAGTAATAGTTTAGGGGCCAATCGGTTAATTTACTCTTAAATTTTAGAAGGAAGAGATTTTTATCCTGACATTAGGCATATAGTTCAAGGGCAGGGGAGAATAGTATCTCATATGATGGTGTAAAAATCTAGAAGTAGATAATTAACCAATCAATAAGTGAATATCGGTGAATAAAAAATAAACGCAGTGCAATGATAAACACATGGCATTTTTTATTAAGGTAGGTTCCTCCGGTAACGCTTATGCTAGTCTGGCAGTACGTCCTCCTTTTGTGTGTACTTACTTTGTATTAGCTCAAAGGCAATCAATTTGGATGATAATACAAGTTATCAATCTCTCTCTATAATTTCCTTAATTCTATTTATAAGTATAGAATTATGATCACAAATATTTCAAGAAGATGAATAAAATATATAGGAGAGAAAGCGTATAAGGGTGATTGGTATTTTTTGGGGTATGAAAAGAGAGTATAAGACCCTTATATTTTTTCTTGAATTGGCTTGTAATTGTATTGTCAATGGCTTTATATTTCTTGGATGAGATGGATGGATCTTGGAAGAGAAGAATAATGTGTTTTGAATGAATGAGGGGGGGTATTTATAGGTAAAAATGAAGGGCAAAAAGGTAATTTTTGGTGGAGGTAGGTGAGGTAGGTGAAGTGTGGTGGGTGAGGTGTGGTTGGTGAGGTGTGGTAGGTGTGGTGTGGTTGGCGTGATAGGTGAGGTATGTGAGGTGTGGAGGTAAAAATGAGATTTTACTGGAGGTAAAAAATGGGATTTTTTTGGAGGTAAAAGTGTTGAATTACCTTTGTAGGTCAATGGTAAAATTAGTATTTAACCCCATCAATTGCCCATATCCTTTATTTTTATGTTGAAAGCTGAATGTGAAGGATAAATGTCTTTACCAGATAAGTGATCCGGCTCAAAGCTTAGGCGTGAGAGCGGGTACTTGTCGAGGAAGATAATCATGGGGAGAGCTTGAAAAATCAATGTGTAGGGCTTTGTTAGTCGTTGACCATAAGTTTGTGGAGCTCGGAAAGCTAGCTAGACTTTGATCATTAGTTTTAGAGTTTCAGAACATCATTGTGTAAGGCTGGTTAGACGTTGATCTCGAGTCTTAGTTCAAGGAAGTTAGATCTCGGATGCTAGTCATTGAGCTCGAAACATCATTGTGTAGAACTCGTTAGACATTGGATGCAAGTCGTAGAGCTTGGAATATTAATATCTAAAGCTCGCTATACTTTTGGTCATAAATAGTTTGATTATTCGGGCCTTTTTCAACTCTTTATTATATATATATATATATTTTTGAGACAACTTTCCCTTCTTTTTCGAACTCGAAATCCGTGTTCTTATCCATTTTCCTTCTTCATCTTCCTCAAGACCAAATCCATTTCTTCTAACACCATCAATTTCTTCCAACGCCATTTTTCTGTTTTGTAATACAGTTTCTTTTACAAAAGTAAACCGAAATAATGTCGAACACTCACCATTTTGCAGGTTCTCCATGTGTAACTTGCGCTTATAGTCACAAGAGATATCCTTTATCTTGCGAATATGCTAAAATTTTTCCAAATGTGATTGATCGTCAGGATTATCACACAATTTTCACTGTTTTTGGGGTAAGGAACGTTGGCGTGATAGGTGAGGTATGTGAGGTGTGGAGGTAAAAATGAGATTTTACTGGAGTTAAAAAATGGGATTTTTTTGGAGGTAAAAGTGTTGAATTACCTTTGTAGGCCAATAGTAAAATTAGTATTTAACCCCATCAATTTATGACTCTACTCAAGACTTAGTCAAATAGAACAAATTTTTCTTTTAAGAAACCGAAGACTTAAATGAGAAAGTTGTCAGAATTTGCCTAAGTCAGAAATGGGCATGACTCTACTCAAGACTTAGCCAAAAAGAACAAATTTTTCTTTTAAGAAATCAATAATTTCGAAAAAATTCCTATCACCATATAGGTTAGTCACCAAGCGTGAAAGGACTTCAATGCAGGCCTGCTGAGAACTGATTGACATAATGTTTAATTATGTTTTACTTTAAAAAAAAGGTCTATGCTTTAAACAATAATAAGTGGAATATCTCCGGAATGTTTGTACAAAACCCTCACTAGATGTGCACATTATCTAGTCACTAAAAAAAGCTGAAGAATCCAAAGATCAACGGCATCAAAATTCAAAATAGTACTAAAATCAGAAGAAGAAGAATCAGAAAAATCACGTCCTATACCCCCTAAAGCTGTCCAATCAGGGCTCGTTGGTTCGGCAACCTTTGCAACAAAATCTGCTTGCGAGGATGGCGATAAAAAACCGTCCAAGGCAGCCTGATGATAGGCGTTCGAGGTAACTTGGTAATAAGACAGATTCGGAAATGACGGCAAATCCACTTTAGTCAGAAGAGTCCCGTTTTCTATAAGATTTACGGTAGGCGGAGGGATCTCAGGTGCAATCTCTTCTGGCGACATGAGGAGCCTTAAAAAACCTCCGGAAACAGGTTCTGGAAGATTCACGACAGTCGGAATAACATCAGGCGCGTTATTTTCTGCCGACGAAAAGAACCTCGAGAAACCTCGAGGAGGAGCAAATGAGTATAACGGGTTAACGCAGGAATACTTTCCTTCTAACCGAGCCTCAAATGCCGTCACCCGTGCTTGTAACTCTTTCACCTTCTGTTCAAGAGAAGCAAGGAGAGTAGTACAACCTTTAGTGGGATTCTCGATTCTCGCCGTGGCTTCAAAAAGATATGAACTGAGAGTCTCAAGATGTTGGTCTTCGGGGACATCTTGCAAAAAAGATGCAACGTTCCTTACCCCAAAAACAGTGAAAATTGCGTGATAATCCTGACGATCAATCACATTTGGAAAAATTTTAGCATATTCGCAAGATAAAGGACATCTCTTGTGGCTATAAGCGCAAATTGCACATGGAGGACTTGCAAAACGGTGTGTGTTCGACATTATTTCGGTTTACTTTTGTAAAAGAAACTGTATTACAAAACAGAAAAATGGCGTTGGAAGAAATGGATGGTGTTGGAAGAAATGGATTGGGTCTCGAGGAAGATGAAGAGGGAGAATGGATAAGAGCACGGATTTCGAGTTCGGAAAAGAAGGGAAAGTTGTCTAAAAAAAAATAATATATATATATATATATATGTATATATAAAATAAAGAGTTGGAAAAGGCTCAAATAATCAAACTATTTATGACCAAAAGTATAGCGAGCTTAGATATTAATGTTCTAAGCTCTACGACTTGCATCCAATGTTTAACGAGTTTTATACATTGATGTTCGAGTTCAATGACTAGCATCCGAGATCTAGCTTCCTTGAACTAAGACTCGAGATCAACGTCTAGCCAGCCTTACACAATGATGTTCTGAAACTCTAAGACTAATGATCAAAGTCTAGCTAGCTTTACATATTAATGTTCCGAGCTCCACAAACTTATAGTCAAGGGCTAACAAAGCCCTACACATTGATTATTCAAGTTCTCCCCATGATTATCTTCCTCGACAAGTACTCGCTCTCACGCCTAAGCTTTGAGCCGGATCACTTATCCGGCAAAGACATTTATCCTTCACATTCAGCTTTCAACATAAAAATAAAGGATAGGGGCAATTGATGGGGTTAAATACAAATTTTACTATTGGCCTACCCTCTAAATTATATCCGCCTTTAAATCAATTTCGCCCTTGAACTACCAATTGCGTCTATTCGGCCCTTAAGCTATTGCATTTCTGTCAATTCGGCCCTTCCATCTAATTTTTGTTCCATAGTTTTTGTCTTATTTGTGCGCAACCAACTTCAATTAGTTCCACTAGTCACGGTTTATGTCCAAGTCTACTCTACTAAATTATTTAAAAAGGAAAACAACAAATAGCCCATAGTTCAAGCCGAATGAAAGGGGAAGGGGAGAGGGGAGGGTTCAGACACTACATTGGACATAAACTATGAATCTTGGGACATACTGAATTTAGTCACGGTTTTTTGTACATGACAAATAGGACCTCACTTACAGAAATTTGTGAAGAACTTAAGTGGGGACGAAAATCGCAAACACACCATTCAGCTGATAAATGGATGAAATTAGAGGGGCCAAATTGATGCAAATGTAATAGTTTAGGGTCCAAATTATGCAATCAATGGTTTAAGGGCTAAATTGGCTCAAAGGCAATAGTTTAGGGACCAAATTGATGCAACTGGTAGTTCAGGGGCCAATGGGGTATTTTACTCAATATTTATTATAAAACTTCACCACCTAACAAGTTTCTGTCTCTTTGTATATTAGAAGCTTACAATTTCATACCCCTTCTATAAGATGATGTCCTTTTGTCTCTATCTTAACTCATATTTGAGAAAGAAAAGCTATTCTGCGAATTATATAGTCTCGTTCTTCAGCAAATGAACAGATTCTTGATACAGAAGTGTACATTTTACTGTCAGACTTTTTTTTCTTATTTTTGAAATCATTTTCTTTTTGGTGCTTTTGCAGTGAGTTTAATGATATATATGATGAGGATCATTTCACAACAACCCTCAAGGGCTATGTGAAAGTGGTCAGTCAGGTGCCTGATGAACTGATGGAAAAATATGATTATAACATCAGCAATATGCGAAACTACCGAATCAAAGCGTGGGCCACTGCCAGTTATTACTTGGAAGAAATTTATCCTCTCTTACAAAGAAAAAAGTGAGTAATTCAATAATTTTCCTATTCAATATTAACCACTAATGACACTTGGGGTGCTAGCATCGTGGAGATAGGGTAGGTTTCCCCACCCCATCCCTAGGTTTGATCCATGGGAACCTATTTCCCTTCCACCCCCCTTAGTGGTTGACCACCAGGTGTATTTGTGTACCGCTTGTCAAAATAAAAAATAATGTCAACAAACTATAACATGGACTTTGAGCTATCAAGTATTCCCTTTGTCTCAAATTGATAGTTCCGTTGGCCGTTTCCATTTTGGGACATAGTCAATGCACCAGATCTCACAATAAAAAATAAGTTGTATTATTATTAATTTATTTTTATATTTTTTTGAGAAACAGAAACAAAAACACTAAAGCGAGGCCAAAAGCCTCATGAGCCACTTTGGGAACAAGGAGTCCCGGATCTCCGCATTACAATAAAGGTCGTATAAGCTTTAGCTCAAGTGGCATTGGCCTTGGCCTCCCACTTGGGAGGTTGTGGGTTCCATTCCTCTTCCGTAAGATATGTAGGATTTCCAAAAGGCGAGACTTGGACCTTTCAAAAAGTATTCTATTATTGACCATTGATTTGGTTGACATAGAGGTGTATTTGATAGCAAGCATGGAATTATGATAGAAAATGTGAAAATTCTAGGCAATTGAATTCCATGGAAAAACAAGGTATTTGATTGTATGTATTTTCTAGGTGGAAAATATGTAATTTTTCCCATGCTATGATGATACAATTTCCGACATTTGGTGTTTGATTGCCCACTTTTCACCTAGAATTTAACCTTTTTTCCTTTGAGGTCTTTTTTACACCTTCCCTACAATTCATTTTCCTTGGGGAAGTGTAAGAATTCAAGTTCCTAGAATTATGCATCATCTACTTGTATGATGGAATTGGAATTGTCTAGATAATTAGGCAATCAAACACTACCGAAAGATGGAAAGTACATATTCTTCCGAGTTTTCTTGCGGAAAACTTTCCTAGGCATAATTATTAAGTCTATGTTCTATCTTATTATTTGGATTTATGTCATAGACTCATAGGACTTATTTATAAGTAGCTGGATTAAGATTGGATTCTTATTTGTTGTTGTCTTAATTTTGGTTTGCTATTCAAAGGCTTCATATTGTGATCAGTTAGGCAGACTTGGATTGATTTGAATAGTTTTCTCCCCTAAATTTTCTCTTCTTCCTCTCTGATTTTCTTCTTTCTCGCCCCTTTTCTCTGCTTCTTCTCTCATATTCAATTATCTCTCTACTTGTCTTGCATCACACACCTTTAGTGTTTCCTTAAAAAGTACCAACATTAAAGTGGGACACTTACTTTGAGACGGAATGAGTATTCCATTTTACTGTTATTGGGAACAGTTTTTGATTCAATGTTTCAATAAATACCATTTGAACAACTTTAGATGTGTCACATTAGCATTCAAAAGTTTCAAGAAGAACGCTGTCTGATCCTCAAATCCTTCTTGTCTATGGATTCTTCTTGCACTTTTTCATGTTTGCTACCTTGATTCTTTTGAATGAAACTTGTTTTATTTTGTCTCCTTAATTGTATATAACACATCTACTGTTAAGCTTCCCATATGGTTTTCATTTAGGGTTTCCCCCATATTTTTTTTTTGATAAGAAACAAGATTTTATTGCAACAAAGAAAGAGAATTTTCCATCTCTCAAATAACCGTAACATGACAATTCATTCCGTTGTTTCTTGGTCTTTGGACAATGTTTTCTCCTGAAATCTTAGCTTCTCTAGGAACTTCAATGATAGGGAATTGTCGGAATTCTTATCGTTGCTTCATCTTCTACGTGACGTCTGCCTCAACCAAAATATGTCAGACAAAAGGGTTTGGACCGCTCATCGTTCTGGGGAGTTTTCTTGTAAATCTTTCTCTGGCTTTTTATCAAGGCTGCAAGATATAGTCCCTTTCCCACAGTTTAACTTCATCTGGAAGTGTGGAGTTCCATCTAAGATAAAGGTGTTTGCTTGGCTTGCTTTATTGGGTATAGTGAATATGTGTGACTTACTCCAAAAGTGGAGACCTTATATGTGTGTGTTTCCCTCCTGGTGTGTTCTTTGTAAGAATCATGGAGAGGACATCAATCTTATTTTGCTCCATTGCAAATTCACTCAAGTTTTGTGGAGTAGATTGTTTAGCTTGTTTGGCTTAGTGGCTGTTCTTCCTCTGAAATGGGTGAGTCTATGGCTATTAAATGGTCTTTTAAGCAATCTGGAAAAAGATCGAACTGCATTTGGAGGCCTCCTGGTGATGGCAGTAGCATGGACAGTCTGGCTAGAGTGAAAAGAGTGTTTGACAATAGATATAGCTTCCTGGACGAAGTGTGGAATCATTGTATTTTCCTAGTTGGGCTATGGGCTAGAGCCTTAAATATTTTTAACTCTGTTGATTGTTTCTTGTTTGGCCTAGGGTTTCCCCCATTTAGCTTTTCCACATTTCCTTATTGCCCATTTGGTTGCGGAAATAGCCTAATTTTAAAATTAGTTTACTTTCTATTAGTGAATTGTATATTTGTGCATTTTTGAACAATTCGATTTTAATTCATGGAGTGTTTTCATGATTTGAATGAGAATTTCGAAATATTTTTTTTTGATAGGAAACAAATAATTTTATTCCAAAAACAAGGAAAGTCATTACAAAGATCGCTATGATTCAGAGGATGAGGCATCCTCTGGAAATCAAAATTGAAAAATCTAGAATAAGAACAAAACACCCTGCTAATTAAACAAAGTACTATCCCAGGCAACTATCACAATCTAAACAAAATAATTATTGGTATGTGCTGTTGAAAATATTTGAAGCCTTTGCCCGTAACCCCATGAGAAACCGAGCATGACACCATAACTCCTCTGTTCTACTCCATCTATCTTCGAACACTCTTCTATTCCTTTAAAGCCGTACTAGCCAAGCTACAGCCATCATAAAAAATCTCCACAACACTTTAATTTTCTTGCCATGCTGCTTAAATCTCCATTTTATGACAGTGAAGTCTGCCCATCTAGACAGGACAGCCCCTATTACTCTGAACAGAACCCATAATTTAACCCGCATATGCTTAACAAACTCACAATGCAACAGAATGTGATCCACAGATTCTCCCATCTTCTTGCACATTATACACAACGAAGGGGATAACGCCATATAAGGTCTCCTAGATTGAAGCACATCATACGTATTCAATTTCCCCAAGGAAGCAAGCCACCCAAAAACTTTGATTTTATTGGGGGTACCACCTTTCCAAATGATCTCTGCATGGGGGGTGTAGTCAAAGAGAAATATTAGAAAGAAAACATGTTATAAATTCCTCTATATTATTTAAAATTTTGTCTAGATGCATCAACATGAAGAGTAGACACTAGTTCTCCTCCAAGGATAGAGTTTGAATGAATTCCCTTAGTTCTAGAATTAGGTAATTTCAAGTGTTACTTGAAATTATTTAATTTGCATTTTCATGAATCATCTTCGATTCTTCGACTATCATATATGACACTTCCCTTTTTTTGTTTCACAATTAAACACAAGGAAAATTTGTAAATTGAGTAAATTATAAATTATTATAAATTGTCTTATTCACAATTTTAGTGACAACCAAACAGACATCCTCATCTTCTACCTTTTAAACCTTCATTCCAAATGACTTTCACTGCTTAAATTATCTTTATTTCAGTTACCTTAGTTTAGCCAGATTGGACATGTTCTCTGTTTGTGGACTTAGTATGAAGATGATCATATGCATTAGATATGCTTGTGCTTTTAGCCTCTTATGTTGAACACTTAATGCTGAATTTGAAGGGCCTGTTTGATTGCAAAGTTGGAAAATGATTGGAAAACAATTAATTTTTATGAGAAATTGGAAAAAGAGATGAGTGATTTGGTGAGATGTTCTCCTTCTTTTCCTAATTTTTTATGGAAAATTTCTTTACCCACAGCCATAAAATTGGATTCGATGGAAAACCAGTAAACTAATAGAACATCTCATCAAATCTTCCATCTCATTTTCCAATTTCTCTTAAAAACTAATTGTTTTCTCAATCATTTTCCAACTTTGCTAACAAATGTACCTAAATTTCACTGCCTAGTTCTTAAGCATTCATGTTTATCAAATTTTGGTTTGAAGTGTTGGAGCAATCCAACTCCTTTACACATAATTGTACAGTTGTACTGACAACGTTGTCACAAAATTCATTGAAATGAATGTGTCATGTGTAGCTACGAGACTACGACCGTGATGTTAGCTCAACTACCTTAAATTTTTTTTTTTTTTTTATATCAACTACCCAATTAGATCAGACGTAATTACCGTAGATTATTATGATAATGTTCTTTTTCCACTTTATTTCCATATTCTCCATCTTTTTAGTATTAGAATTTTGTAATAGGTATTTGAGGAGATATTTTTTGGTTTTACCTGACTGGTTACATGTTATATTATTCAGAGTTATCCGCCTTGCTCCCTTCGCTAATAGATTGGCAATGAATCTTCCACCTAAGATTCAGTTTTTGAGATGCCTGGCCAATTATAAAGCATTGAGATTTGCTTTTCCCATCTCAACACTTGCAAAGAAATTAATCAACCGAATGATTAAAAGTAGCTCAAGTTCCGGTGGGAAATTCGTTTCCATTCACCTTAGGTTTGAGGAGGTACAATTGCTTACTTTTAGGATCTGTTTGATAAAAGCTGGAAAATGATTGAAAACACTACTAACTTTTATAAGAAGTTGGAAGGAGATGAGCGATCTGGTGGATAGTTCTCCATCTTTCTCCTCTTTTTCATGGAAAATTTTCTTACCCATCCCCCAAGATTTGGATTCCATGGGAATCCCGAAAAAGTAATAGAACATCCCACCAAATCACTTATCTCTTTTCCAACTTCTCATAAAAAGTTAGTAGTGCTTTCAATCATTTTCCCACTTTTTATCAAATCCATCCCTTATTATTTTTCCAAGGGAAACTATAATCTTACAACTTTTGTTGATTATTATCTCATCTTAAACATTTAAACGGTCCAATGATGTAGCAATTTGTGTAGGACATGATGGCCTTTTCGTGTTGTGTGTATGATGGAGGAGTGGCTGAAAGAATTGAAATGGAGTCAATACGCGAAAAGGGGTGGGGGGACAAGTTTAAGCGTAAAGGTCGTGTAGATGCACCTGGTCTCAACCGAATGAATGGGAGGTGCCCTTTGACCCCTTTGGAGGTTAGTTTTTGGTACTCTAAGACCTTGACTATTTCTTCTTGTTTGCATTTTTGACAAAATGAAATCTTTGATTTCAGTTTGTTTGGGAATTGTATTTATATGTGCATATCTTGGGTTGCATTTGTAGTTATGCATCCCTTTCTGTGATTGTACTGTAGTTCAAGGTTTTGTTTGGTTCTTTCATGGAATCCTAAATTCGTTCAAGACCCCAACATTTGGCTGGAGTTTTGCAAATGAATCCAGTATTCCTAGGAAAGGAGAATTCCTTTCATCTATTCCCATATCCAATGGGGGGGAAAGCTATTGAGAATCCTTCCCTAATTTTTGTTTTTACCAAATTACTCCTATTTTTAACTGTTAGTCATAATATCTCTTCATGATATCAGCCATGGAAATCATTTCCCATGATTTCAGCTCCATAAGATTAGTTGCAAATATTCTTTCCATGATCTCAGTTCCATGAGATTTGCTACATATAATCTTATTAATTCTGTGCACATAATTATATTGATTCTGTACTAATTTAATTGCTGTATAAATACCTTACAATAGTCTAATACAAATCATCCTTTTCTCCTTCCTTTCATGGTATCAGAGGTTCTAGCGAACTAACTCTGGATTCCAGCACAATTCCCTTTTCTTTCTTCTCCTAGCATCTTCTTTTGCCCAGTTATAGACCAGATCTCTAGACTCTGTTCATATCTCTAGACTCTGTTCATATCTCTTACCATCTTCTTGTACAAATCTGTCTCATGGCGCCAAACACCACCATTTCTACCTTAAACCAAAATGCTCCAACAATCCCTGGCACGACCTCTTGCACATCGGGGTTGCATGTTTCTCTTTCTGGCCCAAATGTATCTCACTTCCTCAAATTGAAAGGAAGGATAAAAGGATGATTTGTATTAAACTATTGTAAGGTATTTATACAGCAATTAAATTAGTACATAATCAATATAATTATGTACACATAATTAATAAGATTATATGTAGCAGATCTTATGGAATTGAAATCATGGAAATAATATTTGCAACTGATCTTATGGAGCTGAAATCATGGGAAATGATTTCCATGGCTGATATCATGAAGAAATATTATGACTAACACTCCCTCCGCAAACTTGTTGGTTGAGGACGGACAAGTTTGGATCGTAACAATAGGAACCGCTGCTTATGGAGACCCTTGGTTAGAATAGCTGTTGTTTGATCAATAGAGGGAGTAAATTGTACCTGCTAACTTCCCAAAGCAACCCGCTCACATACAAAGTGATAATCAAGCTCAATATGTTTGGTTCGAGCGTGGAAGACGGGATTGGCTGCCATATAGGTGGTACTGAGATTGTCACAATAAAGAGTGATAGGGCCTTGTATAGTCTGGTGAAGTTCACGAAGGAGATGAGCAATCCAAACAGATAGCACATGCAAAGGCGAGGGACCTATACTCAGCTTTAGCACTGGACCGCGAGACAGCTGGTTGCTTTTTCGCACTCCATGATATAAGGTGTGGACCTAGGAAAATAAGATAACCAGATGTGGAGCGTCGACTATCAGGACACCTAGCCCAATCAGCATCAGAGAAGGCACTTAGACGATAAGGAGCAGACGCTAGTCTAAAATTAAGGCCAAACTCAAGTGAACCTTTAAGGTAACGTAGAATGCATTTAACAGCAAGCATACGAGAGGTACGCGGAGTATTCATGAACTGTGCTATATGTTGAACAACATATGAAATATCGGGACGGGTGAGGGTTAAGTATTGCAAAGAACCAACCAAGTGACGGTATTCAGTCACATCAGGCAACAAATCACCATCAGAGGTTGATAATTGAGACTTCGCTGCAATAGGAGTGGAGCAAGGTTTGCGTTCAAGCATTTTGCTCCATTTGAGAAGATCCATAACATACTTTGTTTGAGAGAGATGTAAGCCAGGCCGTAGGAAGTGACCTCAATACCAAAGAAGTATTGCAAATTACCCAAATCCTTAATCCCAAATTCGTTACTAAGGACAGAGGTGAATGAGGCTAATCGTGAAAAATTATTCCCCGTAAGAATGATATCATCAACAGAACCATGAGTTATGCATCATGGCGGTAGACAAATAAAGAGTGGTCCGCCTTACTTTGAACAAATCCATACCGGATAATAAAAAAGCTAAAGCGATTGAACCAGGCTCGGGGAGCTTGCTTAAGTCCATAAATTGCCTTGTGAAGACAGCAAACATAAGTGGGTTTTTGAGGATCGACAAAGCCAGGGGGTTGAGACATGTACACTTCTTCTTTAAGAAAACCATGCAAGAAAGCATTTTTTACGTCAAGTTGATGCAAAGCCCACCCATTATTAACAGCAATGCTAAGTACTATTCGAATAGTGGTTGGTTTGACAACAGGACTGAAAGTCTCATCATAGTCGAGTCCAGGTTGTTGGTGGAAACCTTTGGCAACTAATCGTGCTTTATAATGCTCAATGCTGCCATCAAACTTGCGCTTAATTTTGAACACCCATTTGCAGCCAGCAACATTTTAAGAATCAGTAGCCAGAACAAGGGACCAAGTTTGATTCTTAAGAAGTGTGTTAAATTCCTTGGTCATAGCTTGGCGCCATTCCGGATGGCGGGCAGCCTGTGTATAACATGTGGGTTCTAACGAGGGCGAAGCAAGCTCTGCAACTAAGGCTTTAGGCACGGGATACTGCACAGTACCATTAGTATGAACAAGAGGACGGTGGCTTCCATCACGCAGTCTGGTTGTCATAGAATGACAAGGAGGAAATTCAGAGGAAACCACCATACTTGGGGGTTCAGATGGACATCTGATGTAGGTAAGGTAGTGGTTGGCTCAGTTGATGATTCATGGCTTCATGGAGTGGAGCAACTGGATGTTGTTGAGCCTGAGATGGAGGGGAACGTTGATACGTCTGGCGGAATAAATGAGCCGGCCGGTCAGGTTGAATATAGTTAATTGGAGGAGAAACTTGTTGTGTTGGTGAAGTAATAGCAGGAACAAACTCCAGCTCAACATATTCAGAAGGTATTGATGTGGATGACTGCTTGTGACGATGAGAGAAAGGGAAATGAAGCTCATTTTTTTTTGATAGGAAACAAAAATTTTATTCCAAAAACAAGGAAAGACATTACAAAGATTGCCAAGATTCAGAGGATGAGGCATCCTCTGGAAATCAAAATTGAAAAAACTAGAATGAGAACAAAACACCCTGCTAACTAAACAAAGAACTATCCCAGGCAACTATTACAATCTAAATAGAATAAGTATTGTTCTGTGCTATCGAAAATATTTGAAGCTTTTGCCCATAAACCCACGAGAAATTGAGCATGACACCATAACTCTTATGATCTATTCCATCTATCTTCGAACACTCTTCTATTCCTTTCAAGCTATACTAGCCAAGCTACATCTATCATAAAAAATCTCCGCAACATGTTAATTTTCTTGCCATGCTGCCTAAATCTCCATTTTATGACAATGAATTTTGCCCATCTAGACATGACAACCCTTATTACTCCGAATATAACCTATAATTTAACCCAAATATGCTTAACAAACTCACAATGCAACAAAATGTGATCCACAGATTCTCCCTTCTTCTTACACATTATACACCATGATGGGGATAATGCCATGTAAGGTCTCCTAGATTGAAGCACATCAAATGTATTCAATTTTCCTAAAGAAGCCAACCACGCAAAAACTTTGATTTTATTAGGGGTACAGCCTTTCCAGATGACCTCTGCATGGGGGGGATGTAGACAAAGAGAATGAACAAAGAATTTCAAAGTACGATTTACAAAAGAACTCTCCCGACTCGTGCCCAACCCAAACCCTTGTATTTGGAGAATACCGGTTATATTCTACACTATCAATTGTATTCAGAAGGGTCACAAACTCATCACAATCCCTATCATTAAAGTGTCTAGAAAATTTTAAGTTCCATGAATGGTTGTAATCTGACGACCACACAAGAATCGATAGAATTTTGGCATTACGATTATTGGACAATCGGTAAAGACGGGGAAATGACTCTTTTAACGGATGATACCCACCCAACTATCTTCCCAGAAACGGGTTCTATCTCCTTTCCCAACCTTAATCTTAGTATTAACCATGAAAGTATTCCATCCTTTTGCTATAGATTTCCAAGGAGATCGAAGAGAAGCATTAAAATCAATATTCGCATCCCAACCATTAGGGTGAAGGCCAAATTTACTCACAATGTTGGAATGCCAAAAATTGTCACGTTCCATGGGAAACCTCCACAACCATTTACCAAGCAAGGCGATGTTCCTTTTGAGTTAAGTTTCCTATCCCGACTCTCCGAATTTTTTTTTGGTTTGAAAAAAGCTTTCATTAGAGACACCAAGTCAAAGGCAAGAGGAAAAGCTTCCACCTCTCAGGCTCCATGTCCTATTGATCATGATGAATATCAATGGAAAGTCTACCTTGATGATGAGGAAAAGAGAAAGAATGCTGCTTCAGCTTCTGCAAAAAATAATTCTGTTGTGCAGAATGCAGAAGCAGAATTAACAGTTGTTACTGCAAACTAGTTAACTTAACGTTCAGTTCTCTACAGATCTCTATTTGCCAATTCTGTTTGCTTCAAGTTAGTTTTTCTACTTGCAAGCAGGTGTAGCAGTTTTGCCATTTCCTGTGCACAGGCAGCAGGAATTTTGCAATTTCTTTTCCTGCTTTGTTGACAGCCAATCTTTTTGTCTTTTTTTTATGGCCTGATTTTAGTTTTTTTGTTGGCCAAACTGTTATGGCCTTTATTGCCCAATTTGAATTTGATTTGTGGACTTTAGTGCTTAGGTTTTTAGTCCATGTTCCAATTTCCTTTTGCTTGCAACAATTGCATTTCTTTGTGTTTTGGTCTTGGGGATGGCCTTTTGTATCCCCCTCTTTTTGTATCTTTTTGGTTATTTATGCTATCACTCTAATGCCCTTCATTGGGCGAAGAGGACTTTATTAAAAAAAAAGTGGGCATACTACTAAGAACTGATCGAATTAAAATCAACCTACCCCCTCTAGAAAGGAAGCTTTTATGCCAATCTTGGAGTCTCTTAGCAACTCTCTCAATGACCGGCTCCTAAAAAGAATAGGAACTAGGGTTACCACCTAGTGGTAGCCCTAGATAATTCATAGGCCATGACCCTCTATTGCACCCCAACTTATTCACAATTTCATCTAGCCTATCAATCTCCATATTAATCCCCACTACCATGCTCTTCCCCATATTGATTTTTAGACTCGAGATTAGAGAGAACAAATTTAAAACCCCAACTAAATTATCAACACTCTCATCCTTATTCGATGCAAAGAAAATGCTATCATCTGTAAACTGTAAATGTGAAACTCTAACTTTTTCCCTCCCTATCACAAAACCTTCAATCACTTCTTTGTCACACGCTCTCCTCATCAACCTACTCAGCGTATCTGCTACCAAAATGAATAAAAAGGGGGACGACGGGTCTCCTTGACGAATACCTCTACAAGCTCCAAAATGTATCTTCCTTCCCTCACTGCAAGTCTTGTTCTCTTGGTCTCCCGTTAATAAATACCGAGAAATTAACCGAAGACAAACATCCTCTAATCCATGACCTCCATCTAGCCCCAAATCCTTTTTTTCCCAAAATAAAGTCTAGAAACTCCCAACTCACATGGTCATAAGCCTTTTCAAAGTCAACTTTCACCACAATACCTTCTTTCTTTTTAGATCGATACTCTTCCACCGCTTCATTTGCTACTAGAACCATGTCCAAAATTTGCTTACCATGCACAAATGCCCCCTGTGATGAATCAATTGTCTCCCCCAAAACTTCTTTTAATCTCAACGAGAGAACTTTGGCCAAAATTTTGTACAATGATGTTACTAAGCTAATTGGTCCAAAGTCTTTAACGGAGTTCGAGTTCAATTTTTTCGGAATCAAGCAAATATATGTCGCATTTGTTTACCCGTTCACCACCCCTTTCTCAAAAAATTCATTAAACACCTTCATTATGTCTTCCTTAATTATCTTCCACCCATCTTGTAAGGCTGCCATGGTAAAACCATTTGGGCCCGGGGCCTTATAACCCTCACATTGGAACAATACTCTTTTGATCTCATTCTCCTCGAACGGTTCTCTAGCCTTTCTCTACTCTCTATAATAATTTCAGCCCACTCCAAGCCCTTAACTCCAAACTCCACTTCTCTCTCTTGATTGTACAGCTCCTCAAAAAAAGATGTAATCTTCTCCACGATGTCCTCTTTCGAGGATAACACCTCACCATTTGTGTTTTCAATTTTATTGATCAATTTATTAACTTTTCTCCCATTAGCAATTCTATGGAACAACTTAGAAATGTTGTCCAACCCAATGACTCCTTTCACTTTTGTCTTTTGGTACCAAGATGTTTCTTCCTTAATTATCAACTCCTCCAATCTCTTCTTTAAGTCTCCTCTTTCTTTTCTTTCATTTTCCTCCATGTTGCCTAAAGCATCAAAGTCATCCAATTCTCCAATTCTTTTTGTCACCGCATTTTTTTTCCAATCTGATATTGCTAAACATTGGTCTGAAGGTGCCCTAAATGAAGTAGGCATTCCCATCACCCCTGCCGTCATCACTGAAGCTCTCGCGGGTTATTGGGAAGCATTTTCTCACGGTCTTATCGGCCACAAAAAAACTTATCTTCCATTCGGCAAAGATCCTAATGGCTGGAAGGGGTGCATGTTGGATTCTTCCGGGATTACTCTGGCGTTAAAGATCTTCATTTTGCGCCAGCCAACGCGAAAATCAGAGAACCACTCCGGCATGTAGATATCACACTTCGCAACAAGGAGACTGGAAAATGTCTCATCTCGCTTGAAGGTGTGGTAATCTCGAATGGCAGAACTGGATGTCGCTTGAAGGTGCGACCTAATATAGTGCTTTCTTAATGGTGGGACAGTCAAATCGAATAATATCTATAAGGATTGTTCTTATTTCTTTTTAGATTTAGAATATCTTCATCGTGCAATCCGGTAGGCGGAAGAGCGTATCTATTTTTTAGAAAAGGGATATAACGTAGCTTTCTCAATCGATAGTGAGTGTCTCAGCAAGAATTTCGGACATGCGACCAGTCATTGTAGTAAGAATTTCATAGATCCGACTGGCACTGCCAAGTCATAGCTGGCGAGGCCAACTGCTGAAAAATTGGCAGGCCCGTCTCTCCATGAGCTGTATCAAAGAGGACTTTAGAGTAGTTTTTGACCCCAATACTCCTTTCGTGTTTTGTCAGTTTCTGATCACGCCTTGAATAGTAAAAGGCCTGCGCGTCAATGTTACACACTTCCATCGCATCCATATCGTCGGCCACAATAAGACCCCGCACTGTCAATAGATGATCAAAGTATTCGGCTGGTAACTCGTCGATTCCGAGTGGCAATGTTACGGCGGTAGGTGCTATATCTTTCATCTTAAAAACAGGCCTGCCAGCACTCATTGCCGTTATCACGAATTTGGCTTTGCGTAGAAGATTGCGATTAACGATAGCATAAAGTCTAAATTTGACCTGTGGTCGAAGCTTCTCGACCAATTCATTACTGGACTCCTTCCTGCGGCTGAGTACTGTCACGTGTTCGATTCTTGCGGGCGTGCGATAGTTGAGGGCAAGGATGACAGCTTGGGCGATTTTACTTGCCCCGAACAAGAAGACCCTTAGGCGATTTTTCCCATGCAAAAGAAGGCTTACGCATGCGAGAGTAAGCCAACTAGTTCTACCATTTGAAATCGCCACACCTTCAAGGAACATGAGAAGATCACCTGTGAAACGGTCACGAAGCAGGATGTCGATATGGTTGAGTGGTTTTCCACGTAACTTGTTAGCTGGTGCATAATGAATGCTTTTTAGGCCCATAATGAATGCTTTTTAGGCCCGAATACCTGCTGAAGAAACTAACCAGTGTCCCTTTTTTGCAACCGTTCAGATTTCGATCTAGCGGGACGTAAACTTTATCGTGGCCGACAAGTCCCTTAGCAAAATTACCCCAATAATCTTTGAGAGTCTCGACGACGAGCTCCGGCGTGATGAATATCTGCAAAGACTCTAGAGCATCTTCAGACCAGTATATCTTTTTTAGTTGATTAGCCATTCTAACAGGTAATGCGTGTTCTCAAATGCTTCTTTGAACGAGTTGTCAGCGATTTGAACACGAGCAAGGAGATATAATATCCATTTTAGGATAAGGAGTGGCAACTAAGGCCCAGTCTATTAGGCTAGCCATTTTTCATGAGAACAGGAGTATCCAAGGAAAGATTGTATGAACGTCACATTAACTAGTGCTAATGCCGGCAGGTGACATCATGTCTGCCCAAATAATTGTAACCATCATTATTCTAGTGGGCAAGCACTTGCTCATACTGCCGAATAAGCAAAATTTTTGCCAACCGTCTTCCTAAAAGGTCGCGTCATGACAAGTTGTGGGCCCGACATGGGCCATGTCTTGTAGGATAGCATATTTCAATTCGCAAAATAATCACCGTCGTTAGATGCTCCTCGTCATAGGGTAACAAAAGGTCACGATCACAACACTATTTGGGCTTTAAGAATAAATCTCCCATTAGGAACATGTTAATTAATGATTGGGTGATAAATAATATTAGTGTGGTACATTACATTATTTTGTAAGTTGGTAATATTGTTTTTAGATGAGCGGGCAATTGCGTAGACCCCCTAGGATTTTATTTTATCAAAATAAAACTTGAAGAAACTATTACAAAATAACCCAAATCCAACGTACTTATAATCTAAAATTATCTAGAGCTAAGATCTCTTGATAATCTAAAAAGGCTGATCAAAATGAGCAGATTTGGGAATGAGTCTTTTAGCATTTTGGATCATCTAAGATTCTAAGTACACTTGATTCAAAAGGAAGATTTCAGTAAGATTACTTATAACCTAAAATTATCTTGAGCTAAAATCTCCTGATAATCTAAGAAGGTTGATCAAAATGAGCAGATTTGGGAACGAGTCTTTTGGCATTTTGGATCATCTAAGCACACTTGATTCAAAAGGAAAATTTCAGTCAGATCAAGCTGATGCTTTGATTGCTTAACCGTTGGAGGTTTCATTTATTTATTTATTTATTTTTAGATCAGAAACCAAACGCTTTTATTAAAATCAAATAATCAAAGCGTTACAATGAAGATTACATCATTGGTGAACTAGCAGTCCACCCAAGCCCGTAATGATATGCCAGAAGCTACACAAAGCTCTAAAAAATAACAAGTCACAAATATCACAAAAAAGACCAAAGTGGCGATAATGTGCGTCGATTTCAAGGACTTCAATAAGGCCGGTCCAAAAGATAGTTTTCCACTCCCGAATATCGATAAACTTGTAGATGCAACCACAGGCCATGAGATGTTGAGCTTCATGGATGCATAGTCTAGCTACAACCAGGTCAGGATGGATCCTGAAGACGAAGAAAAGACCTCTTTCATCACTAATGAGGGAACATACTGTTACAGGGCCATGCCATTCAGCCTCAGGAACCCTGGAGCTACTTACCAGAGGGTGATGAGTACATTGTTCACGGACCAAATTGGCAGGAACATGGAGGTTTACGTCGATGACATGCTGGTTAAGAGTCTCAAGGCCTCTAGTCATGTGGCTGACTTCAATGAAGCCTTCACCATACTTAGATAGAACAACATGTCCTTTAACCCTGTCAAGTGTGCCTTCGGAGTGAAAGGGGAGAAATTCTTGGGCTTTATTATCACTCAGAGGGGAATTGAAGCCAACCCCGAGAAGATACAAGCTCTAATAAACATGAGGCCGCCAACCAAGCCGAAAGAGGTCCAAAGCCTTGCTGGAAGGGTAGCAGCTCTGAACAAATTCATCTAAAAGACTACAAACAAGTGCCACCCTGTCTTCAAAGCTCTCAAGAAAGCCTTTGAATGGACAGAAGAATGTGAGCTGGCTTTTCAGCAACTCAAACAATACCTGGGAGCTCCTCCCTTGTTTAGCTCGGCAAAAAATGAGGAAATTCTGAACTTATACCTGGCGGTGTCCCGAACAGCTGTTAGCTCAGCACTGATGAGAACTGAGGAAGAAGCTCAGTTACCTGTGTACTACACAAGCAGAGCTCTGCAAGGTGTAGAGCTAAATTTCCCAAGGTTAGAGAAATTGGCCTACACCCTCCTTATCACGTCCAGAAAGCTGAGGCCTTACTTCCAGGCCCACACCATAGATGTGCTCACAGATCAACCACTATGAAGAATTCTTGACAAACCAGATAAATCGGGGCATTTGGCTATTTGGGCTGTTGAGCTTGGGCAATTTGTGATAGATTACAGACTTAGGACTTCAGTTAAGGGTCAGGCCATGGCAGACTTCATAGTAGAGTTCACCTACAATGAAGAACTGGTTTTCAAGTTACCGGAACTACTACCCCTTTGGGGCATATTTGTCATATTGTTTAATTATGTTTTACTTTTTTCTATGTTGTGGGGGCATTAGAGCATCGACAGAGTTCATTACATCTCACATGACAACGTAGACAAAAGAAAAAGACAAGAATTAGAGCAAAAAAAAAGGTATACTTTAAACACTTAAATGAAATATCTCCGGAACGCTTGTACAACGCCCTCGCTAGAGGTACGCACATTATCTAGTCACTCAAAAAAGGCTAAAGAATTCGAAGATCATTAGCACTAAAATTCAAAAGAGCATCAAGATCAGAAGAGGGATAATCAGAAAAATTGTATCCTAGATCTATTAAAGCTGTCCAGTCAAGACTCAACGATTCGGCAACCTTTACAACAGAATCAACTTGAGAAGGTTGCGATGAAAAATCGTCCAAAGCAGCTTAGTAATCTGACAGAGTCGGATATGCCGGCAAATCCACTTCGGTCAAAAGATCCCATGTTTTAAAAGATTCATGGTAGTCGGAAGGATATCAGGTGCACCCTCTTTTGCCGACATGAGGAGCCTTAAAAAACCTCCAGAGCAAGGATATGCCAACAAATCTGCTTCGATCAGAAGTACCCCAAGTCCGAGAAGATTCGCGGCAGTCGGAATAATATCAGGTGCAATATTTTCTGCTAACGATAGAAGCCTTGAATAATCCCCAGAAGGAGCAAAGGAAAAGCTTGGGTTAGTGCTGGAAGACCTTCCTTCTAGTCGAGCCTCTAACGCCTTCACCCGCGATTGCAACTCTTCTACCTTCTGTTCAAGAGAAACAATGAGAGCAGTACAGCCTCTAGTGGGATTTTCGATTCTCGCCTCAGCTTCAAAAAGAAATGAATTGAGAGTTTCAAGATATTGGTGTTCGGGAACATTTTGCACAAAAATTGCAACGTTTTTTATCCCGAAAACAGTGAAGATTGTGCGATAATCTTGACGATTAATCACATTTCGAAAAATTTTAGCATATTCACAATATGGAGGACATCTCCTGTGCCTATAAACGCAAGCTGCACATGGAGAATTTGTAAAACGGAAAGTGTTCGACATTATTTTGGTTTAATTTTCCTTCTGTAAAAGAAACTGTATTATAATGTAGATAAAAGAGTTATGGTTCGAGGTATGGTTGGTCTAGTCGTGGATACCCCTTTAAAAGCTTGAAGAAGAGAATGGGATCTCGAGGGAGATGAAGAGGGAGAAGGGACAAGAGGCCTCTAGTCCTGGACGGATTTCGATGTCAGAAGCTCTTGGAAAGCTATTTTCCAAAAAAAAAAATGAAAAATAAAGGCTGTTGGAAAGAGTCCGAGTAGAATGAAACTATTATACTAATGCCCAAAACCCCTCTACTTATGATCAAAAGTATAGCGAGCTGTACACATTAATGTTCCAAGCTTTACGACTTGCATCCAATGTCTAGCGAGATCTACACATTGATGTTTTGTGCTCAATTACTAGCATACGAGATATAACTTCCTTGAACTATGACTCGAGATCAATGTCTAGCCAGCATTGCACAATGATGTTCTGAAACTTAAAGACTAAGGATCAAAGTCTAGTCAGCTTTACACATTAATGTTCCGAGCTTCTCAAACTTACGGTCAAGGGTTAACAGAACCCTTTACATCGATTATTCGGGCTCTCCCCATGATCATCTTCCTTGACAAGTACCCGCTCTCATGCCTTAACTTTGAGCCGGACCACTTACTTAGCAAAGACATTTATCCTCCACATTCAACTTTCAGCATGAAACTAAAAGATAGGGGGCAATTGATGGGGTTAAATACTAATTTTGCCATTGGCCTGCAAAGGTAATTCAACACTTTTACCTTCACTAAAATCCCACTTTTAGGTAAGAGTTTTAGGCATTAGTATAATAGTTTAATTCTACTCGAACCCTTTCTAAATGTCTTTATTTTTCTTTTTCTTTTTTTGGAAGACAGCTTCCCAAGAGCTTTTGACTTTGAAATCCGTCCAAGGCTAGAGGCCTCTTGTCTTTTCTCCTTCTTCATTTCCCTCGAGATCCCATTCTCTTATTCAAGCTTTTAAAGGGGTATCCATGGCTGGACCAACCATATCTCGAACTATAACTCTTTTATCTGCATTATAACACAATTTTTTTTACGGAAGGAAAAGTAAACCAAAATAATGTCGAACGCTTTCCGTTTTACAAATTCTCCATGTGAAGCTTGCGTTTATAGCCACAGGAGATGTTCTCCATATTGTGAATATGCTAAAAAATTTTGAAATGTGATTAATCGTCGAGATTATTGCACAATCTTCACTGTTTTCGGGATAAAGAACATTGCAAATTTTTTGCAAAATGTTCCCGAACACCAATATCTTGAGACTCTCAATTCATTTCTTTTTGAAGCTGAGGCGAGAGTCGAAAATACCACTAGAGGCTGTACTGCTCTTATTGTTTCTCTTGAACAGAAGGTAGAAGAGTTGCAATCGCGGGTGAAGGCGTTAGAGGCTCGACTAGAAGGAGGGTCTTCCAGCACTAACCCAAGCTTTTCCTTTGCTCCTTCTGGGGATTATTCAAGGCTTCTATCGTTAGCAGAAAATATTGCACCTGATATTATTCCGACTGCCGCGAATCTTCTCGGACTTGGGGTACTTCCGATCGAAGCAGATTTGTTGGCATATCCTTGCTCTGGAGGTTTTTTAAGGCTCCTCATGTCGGCAAAAGAGGGTGCACCTGATATCCTTCCGACTACCATGAATCTTTTAGAACATGGGATCTTTTGACCGAAGTGGATTTGCCGGCATATCCGACTCTGTCAGATTACTAAGCTGCTTTGGACGATTTTTCATCGCAACGTTCTCAAGTTGATTCTGTTGCAAAGGTTGCTGAATCGTTGAGTCCTAACTGAACAACTTTAATAGATCTAGGATACAATTTTTTTGATTATCTTTCTTTTGATCTCGATGCTCTTTTGAATTTTAGTGCTGATGATCTTTGGATTCTTCGACCTCTTTTGAGTGACTAGATAATGTGCGTACCTCTAGTGAGAGCTTTGTACAAGCGTTCCGGAGATATTCCACTTGAGTGTTTAAAGTATGCCTTTTTTTTTGCTTTAATTCTTGTCTTTTTCTTTTGTCTACGTTGTCATGTGAGATGTAATGAACTCTTTCGATGCTCTAATGCCCCCACAACATAGAAAAAATTAAAACAGAATTAAACAATATGACAAATATGCCCCAAAAGAGGTCTTAACCAAATTCTCAAGAGGTCATCGACCTGTTTGGAGCCCATACAATTGGTTGTTAATGGGTCTCTTAGTAAAAATGGTGCTTTAGGCATTTTGATTAAGTTTAGAAAAGTCATGCCCCCTGAACTTTAAACAAAGTGTGCTCAAGAGATTTCTGACGTCACTTGGACTCCTCAATGTGTAAACTTGCTCATTGAGCTAAGTCGGTTACTACATCGACCTTTTTGGTAAAGGAATTATTCAGTTTTCTCAGCAGGCATCCATTGAGGTCCTTTTACGCTTGGTGACTGACCTATATGGTGGTAGAAATTTTTTCGAAGTCCTTGGTGTCTTAAAAGGAAAATTTGTTTTTGGCTAAGTCTTGAATATAGTCATGCCCCCTTCTGACTTAGGCAAATTTTGACAATTTTATCATTTGTTACCAGGGCTCTTCAGTTAGCAAACCGACCTCATTGTGAGAGGTTTTAACAGGGTGAAAGTGTGCTACTTTCGACCTGAGCACTTTCTAAACTGACTTTTTTGTGAGAAGGTTTTTGACATATTGCAATTTATAAGGAATGAAGTATCAAACAAAATATTTCACATACATTTCTTTGGAAGCAACTATTACAAAAATATAATCTGTTCTACCTCAAGGATAGTATCTCTTGAGGTGTTCTATGTTCCATGGTCTCATGAGCTCTGTGAGAGAAGTGAGAATAAAAATGATATTTCTTATTGAAGAGAGAACCACTATTTATATACAAGTGAAAACCTAGAAATAGGGTTTCTTCCCTATAATATAAATTACATATCTAGCCCTTAAGTGTTATGTGACCTAAGCATACACATCATATACATTACATAAATATAAATCTCAACACTCCCCCTCAAGCTGGAGCATACAAGTTATATGTTCCAAGCTTGTTACAAATGTAATTAACTCGAGGTCCACTGAGAGACTTAGTGAAGATATCAGCTAGTTGATCATTTGATTTCACGTAGCTAGTCGTGATATCTCCTGAAAGGATTTTTTCTCAAATAAAGTGACGGTCAATCTCGATGTGCTTGGTTCTTTCGTGAAAAACATGATTAAATGCAATGTGGAGAGCTGCTTGATTATCACATATCAACGTCATTTGTTGAATCTTTGTAAACTTCAGCTCTTGGAGTAACTGTTTCATCCAAACAAGCTCACACGTTGCTTTTGCCATGGCCCGATATTCTGCCTCGGCAGTGGACAATGAAACAACTGATTGTTTCTTGCTCTTTCATGAGACCAAATTTCCTCCAATGAAGATACAATACCCACTTGTTGAATGTCTATCATAAGGGCACCCTGCCCAATCGGCATCAGAATAGTCAACAATTTCAGTGTGGCCTCTACTTTCATACAGAAGGCCTTTGTCCGGTGCCTTCTTTATGTATTTCAAAACACAAATAGCTGCCTCCCAATGACTATCATACGGAGCACTTAAGAACTGGCTAAATACACTCATCGAGAACGCAATGTCAGGTCATGTTACAGTGAGGTAGTTGAGTTTCCCAATAAGTCTCTGATACTTACTAGGGTTTGATAATGGCTCCCCCTGATTAGGTAAGAGTTTGACGTTTGGATCCATCGGAGTTTCTACGGGTTTGCAATTTATCATACCCGTTTCTTCTAAGATATTTAGGGCATATTTTCGTTGCGAGATACTGATATCCTGTTGAGATTGAGCAACTTCTATTCCCAGAAAGTATTTGAGTTTTCCTAAGTTTTTCGTCTGAAAGTGGTGAAATAGATGTTGCTTGAGTCTCTGTATGCCCTTCTGGTCATTTCCCGTAATCACAATATCGTCCACATAAACGACCAAGTAAATGCATTGGTTAGGAGACGAATGGGAGTAAAAGACTGAGTGATCAGCCTCACTACGAGTCATACCAAACTGATGAACAACCGAAGTAAAGCGTCCAAACCAAGCCCGCGGGGATTGTTTTAGGCCATAAAGAGAGCGACGGAGGTGACACACCAGATTAGACTCCTACTGAGCAACAAACCCAGGAGGTTGCTCCATATATACCTCTTCTTGTAATTCGCCATGAAGAAAAGCATTCTTGATGTCCAACTGATAAAGGGGCCAGTGACGAAAGGCCGCCATTGAAAGAAGTAAGCGAACAGAGGCCATTTTAGCCACTGGAGAAAATGTATCACCATAATCAAGTCCATAGATTTGGGTATACCCTTTCGCAACTAGCCGGACTTTCAGACGATCAACTTTGCCATCGGGCCCAACTTTGACCGTATAAAGCCAATGACACCCAACTGTGGATTTACCAGGAGGAAGAGGCACGAGATCCCATGTGCCACTAGAATGCAAGGCAGACATTTCATCAACCATAGCTTGCTGCCAACCCGGATCAGAAAGAGCATCTCCTACATTTCTTGGAGTAGAAATAGGAGACAAAGACGATACAAAGGCAGTATATTGTGGAGATAATCAATGATAACTTACAAAATTGTAAATGAGATGAGGGTTACGTGTAGAACGAATACCTTTGCGTTCGGCAATGAGAAAATTCAAGTCAGAAGCCGGAGTCGGAACTGGAGGCATAACGGGAGTAGGAGATGAAGCCGGTGGAATCGTTGAAGACTCGGATATAGGTTCAGCGGGAGAGTTAGTCTCGGTAATCTTAACAAATACAGGGCGAGAACGATGATGGTAGGTGAGTAGAGGTGGTGGGTTGGGTTGAGGAATGGAGTTATCATAGGATATGGAAGGCTCATTAATAGGAGGAGGAGGACATGTAGTGGGTTCTAAAGAGAAGAAAGGTGTTGTCTCAAAGAAAGTGACGTCGGCAGACACAAGGTATCGTTTAAGGTCTGGCGAAAAACAACGATAACCTTTTTGCAAGTGAGAATACCCTAAAAAGATACACTTGAGAGATTTAGGATGTAACTTATCTTTCCCAGGAGTGAGGTTATGAACGAAATAAGTGCAGCCAACGATACGAGGGTGGACGAAATAAAGAGGTTGGTTGGGAAATAACAAAGAATGAGGCACTTGGTTGTCTAAAACAGAGGACGGCATCCTATTAATTAAATAGCAAGCGGTGAGAACGACGTCTCCCCCAGAAACGTTGTGGAACATGATTGTGAATAAGGAGAGTACGAGCAGTTTCAATCAGGTGTCTATTTTTTCGCTCAGCCACTCCATTTTATTGAGGAGTATGTGCACATGAAGATTGATGAAGTATACCCTGAGAATTCATAAAAGATTAAAATGGGACAAAAATATTCACGTGCATTGTCACTGCAGAAAGTACGAATAGTGACTCCAAATTGGGTTTTAATTTCGGAACAAAATGTATGAAATATGGAAAACATTTCAGAACGATTTTTTTATTAGAAATAACCAAGTACACCGTGAAAAATCATCAACAAATGTAACAAAATATTGATAACCCAAAGTTGATTGAACACGACTAGGACTCTATACATCGGAATGGACTAAAGAAAAAGCAGACTCTGCTTGTTTATTCACACGATTCGGAAAAGAACTTCGAACATGCTTTCCTAACTGACATGACTCACACTTTAAAATCGATAGACTCGCTAGACTTGGCACCATTTTTTGAAATTTCTGGAGGTTAGGATGTCCCAAACGTTGATGAAGAATGGTGGGGGGGTCAATAGCAACACAAGCAATAGGGGTTGGTGGTGGGGTGAGGTAATATAATCCACGGTACTCACGTCCTACTCCAATCGTCCTGTTAGTGTCCCGGTCCTGTAAAAGAACTGAATTAGCGATAAAGATAACAGAACAGGGTAATGTTTGGGTTAATTTACTAATGGAAATTAGATTAAAGGGACAATTTGGTATAAAGAGAACCGAATTTAGAGGTAAAGAAGGCAAAGGTGTAGCTTGTCCAATTCTGCTAACTTTAGTTTGTGAGCCGTCAGCTAAGGTAACCGTAGATAATGTACTAGAGTAATGAATACGGGAAAACATATCTTTGTTACTAGACATATGATCGGAAGCCCCAGAATTAAGAACCCATGGCCTAATTGAGGATGACTGAGAGATGCAGGCAGTATAAGTACCAGTTTGATTGGTTGAGGCTACGGCGGATGTTTGGTTATTCGCTTGAAATCTCTGAAACTCAGCATACTCAGAAGCGGAGACGGTCATAGTCCCAGAGGGATCCCCAGAGAAAAAATCATACTGTGAAACATTAGCCACTTTAGGCGGATAACTATGGAGTTTGTAACAGCGACTTGCAGTGTGGCCCAGAGTATTACAATGAGTGCACTTGGGGCGAGGGCGATTTCGACCTTTCTGCCCGACGTTGTCATCTCGCCGATAAGTCATTTGAGATGCCAAGATAGCAGAATCAGTAGAAGTGGTAGGCTCAATAGGAGTGTTCAGAGGCGCGGAGATACGAATTAACTGCTCGAATATCGTATCCATGGTTGGAATCCCAGGATTTGCCAAAATTTGATTGCGAACATAATCGAGTTCTGTAGGTAGGTCGGCCAGTGCAAGAATCATGAAAATTTTTCCACGATCTGCTTCTTGTTTTTCAATATCAGTTAAAAGAGGCATCATTTCATTAAATTCCTGCTGAAGTGTCTTAATTTGGCCCAAATACTTTTGCATATCAAGATCCTACTTTTTAATCGTCTTCATTCGAGAGACAACGGTATAAAGGCGATTAATGTCATTTGAATAGAGTCTTTTAGCCTTTTGCCATACTTCGTAGCATGTACGGTACGGTCGGTATTGATCAATGATAGTGCGGTCAATAGACTGCCAGGGGATATTGCATAAAAAGGCATTGATCTGTTTTCATTGTGGACGGTCTTTCTCGATAATTTCAGTAACCCGTTGGATCAGATGTTCTTCAAAACCCTGACCAAGAAACCATAATTCCACCGAGGCAGACCAAGACATATAATTTTCTGAACCACTTAATTTTTCAGAACAAATAATGGGCGTATTTGTAAAGTTGATAAGGGATTTATTTGGTAAAGCAGCCATAGGATTAATCACCAAAAATAATTGCTAAGAGAAGGCAAAAGGAAGCCTGGAAACTTGTTGGACTTGGCTTAGAGAGAGATTCTGGAAAATTTGGACAGAAATGGGTCACACACGCGCTGTCACGCGCGTGAACAGTGACGGCGAGTGGATCTCACGCGAGTGGAGGCGTGTGGGAGGTCGTCCAGCGGAGCGCTTGCACGGTGGGCCTCGTCTCGGGATTCCGAGTAGACCTGTGTAGGTAGTTCCGGGAACGGATAAGTATTTGAGGTGTTTTTGGAAGAAAGTGGGGCGGCCGCTAGGGTTTTTGTGTAGAATAAGAGGGTGACGGCTAGGTTAAGGAGGGCTAGGGTTTCTCTGCTGGAATGGAGGCGCAGCAGGATGATTTCTCACAAAAATCCTTTGACACCATGTGAGAGAAGTGAGAATAAAAATGATATTTCTTATTGAAGAGAGAACCACTCTTTATATACAAGTGAAAACCTAGAAAAATAGGGTTTCTTCCTTATTATATAAATTACCTATCTAGCCCTTAAGTGTTGTGTGACCTAAGCATACACATCATATACATTACATAAATATAAATCTCAACAAGCTCCATGCAATCCACGGTCCTCAAATAGTAAATGCCAGGTCACGGTCCTCAAATAGTAAGTGCCAGGTCGGCTGACCTTGGTGACAACATAGGAACCTTCTCATTTGGCAGCGAGCTTGCTATGTTCAAAAATCTTTGTTGCTAGGGTGACTTAGTAGGTGACTTTCCGAAGTACTAAGTCACCTACATTCAAACTTCTGTGTTTGACCCTTTTGTTATAACTTTTGATCAATCTTCTTTTATATGCCTTTTCTTTGATTCGACCTTGCTCTATTTTTTCTTCGAGGAGATCTAAGTTAGCCAGCAGGTTTTCATCATTATGAGTTGGGTTATGATGGTTGATTCTGTAAGTTGGCACTCCTATCTTCAATGGAATAACTGTTTATGTTCCATAAGTCAGGAAGAAAGGAGTTTCACCCATTGGATCTCTGATGGTGGTCCTATAAGCCCACAGTACTAATGGGAGTTCTTTTGACCAGTTTCCTTTGGCATCGTTAAGTCTCTTTTTTAACGAGTTCAGTAAGGTTCTGTTGATGACATCTGCTTGGCCATTGGCCTGAGGATGGACAGGGGAACTATAATGATTTTCAATTCCATGTCCTTCGCAGAAGTCTCTAAAGAGGTCGCAATCGAATTGATTTCCATTGTCAGTGATCAGCACCTTTGGGAGGCCAAAGCGGCAGATGATGTTCTTCCAAACGAAACTTTGAATCTTCATGGTGGTAAGCTCCATTACTGAACAGCTGCACCCCAATTGCAACATAACTCAGAAATTGATAAGTTTCCAAACAAATTTGAAGAGCCGCCCATAGTGATGCTGTCCGTTTGATCTTGCTCCAAACTTCAGTAGCTTCAGAAAATTTGTCTTCAAATATCCTAACACTTCTTTCTTGCAAGATGGTATATCATTTGGCAAACTTCATTAAATTTTGTTTCTCCCGACTTAGAACCTACCAAGAGAAAACCATCGTCATCCATTAAATCCTTCCTCGCCTCTGAAGGGGAAGCCATACTTGAATTCCCCACTTCTTCGTCATTGGTTGAATTCTCCTGTTCAGTTATTTTGACCTCAATCAATTTTCCATTAGCGATTTGTTGTGTAGGTTGAGTATTTTTACTCGCAGTGGGACTCTCTTCAACTTCCATGACGTCCTCTTCACTGCATTTGGACTCCTTTCCCATAACAGACTGATTAGATTTTCCTTTCCTTTATCTTGTCTATGCAGACCATTAGGTGGATTTACTGCAATTTACCCCCCAACGCACCCCGTCTTAGACACCCTTCCCTTTGTATTTTCAACACTACCTCATCATCTCTCTCTATCTTTTGAGAAAAGGAAGGTTCCTCTTCATTTTATTACAAATAACACAGAAAACCCCCTGGATGAGACTCGAACCCATAATCTCCTTGATTTGGGTAGGGGTCTTTAGTCCTTACCACTAGGCTAACCTTTTCGCTCAACATTACCTCATTTTGGCTTTAATAATTTCAGTATTTTTTTTTCTTCATAGGAGGCTCTTGAGTCTTGAGTAAGATTATTCGGATTCACTTTTACTTTCAGTTGATCGCGCCTACAACCTTGTTTTCCTTATTTTGGCATTCAGAGCAATCGTGGATTCGTGGCCCTGTTTCAAACATGCTGTGCAATATTTAAGAATTTTCTCATAGGTCACTTCCTGTCAAAATCCTCTGTTGCTCCATCCAATCTATACTCTCTTGGGAATTTTTTTGCGCACATCCATTTCGATACAAAACCTAGCCATGCTTAGACGAGCTAGTTTGGCAGTCGCTGCATCCATTTTCATTGGATTGCCCATTGCTCTACAGATTGAAAAGAAACTTCCGTTGGTGAAAAAGTGAACGGGGAGAAAGGAGGACTCATAATCAACCCTAATATTGGTAATTAATTTCAATTAAAATATTTTATGCTTAATAATATATTTTCAAGTTACCATCAGTATGGGGAAAGGAGAATTCTAGTCTTAACATTGGGAAATAATCTCAAATTTCAGGAGACGAGCTTTCTTGGAAACTAAAAAAGCCAATTCCTTTCCCAAAACTTGAACCAACCATGCCCCTAAGTTTAAATTATGACAAGGGAGACCCAAAAGCTAATTGTAGTATGGTACTAAGGCCCATGCCCCCACCTGGACATGGCGTGTAATGCCACCTCAATACTTACGTGGCATTTTTCATACTTGAAGGGTGTCATGCCCTCTGGCCCACATGACTAGCAGCCTACCTTATGTCTAAGGATGCCAGCCCCTTGGACCAACAAGCTGATGATCTACTGATGGCCTTTCCTACGTTTGAGAGAAAGTATTCAAAAGTAAAACAGTGTCTATCCATTCCATCAGGACAAGTTACCAACATGTGTGACTTATCACGAGTCCTCAACTATGTTGTGTATCTTATCACACACCCTTCAATGATAAGGACACTAGCCTAGTGTACAAGGAATGTACTCTCACCGGATCAACTATAAATACCATGCCTGGCATTCACTTTAATCATTAATCAGCCGACCAACACAACTACAATCACTTCGATCTGCTTTCTCTCTCTTTATAGGATTGTCCTATGCTTCCGTCCTCAACCCTCTACCCTCTGGTGTCCATTGTGGTTTATGTTTAATGCCTCACCCGAGAACCCAACATCTTTCTCTCTGGTGCCTAATAACCCTACCACGTTCTACCCTCCTACACTAATAAATGATATTACTTTAAAAAGAGGTAGGGGCATTCTTGGTTTGAATCCTTAATCTATTTCATGGAAAATCCAATTATTACTGGTTATGGTTTTCTAGAATGCAATCCAAGCTGAATTAAATGGTAATTCAGTGTCAAACCAACCATGGATTGGATTGGAAGGGTTATTGTGGGAGCATAATTTCAGAACATCCACTTGGGCCGAGTTTCTAGACCCAAGCCCAAGTCCAAAGGAGTCAGTCTACAACTAAAAAGGTGAGGCACAGCCAATAGGCCCAGAATAAACAGCTTGAGATTGCTGACCGCACACGATGCCCAAGCCGAGTATAGCTTCGAGCTCGGCAGAGAATAGTGACGCCGAGATGGGCACGTTGACGAATGGAGATGTAACACCTGTATGGGAGGGTACTACCAATGTTAGTTGCCGATATGGGCGTCCTAGCGAATGAAACTCTTACACCTGTAAAGCACCATTTTCCCTATGGATAAGGAGACACACCACACGTGAGGAGGGGGATGATTGCTGATCAAGCAAAGCCTTTTTTAGTCATTTAATTCTTAACCTAGCTGAGCATTGGAACCATAATTCTATGATTATAAATAGAAAGGGATGGCTCAAGAATAGGGGGAGGCTTTGAGCACTAAGATAGAAAAACACCCCTATACAGGAGACCCTAGAGAATGACCCATATAATAAACTTTTGAGTAAAGAAAGAAACACCGACACACACCGAGGGAGGATGTACCACTGGACTGGGAATAATAGCCACCAGGAGAACCTACCCACACAACCCAAAAAAAAACTCAATCTCATCCATTTTGCAAATTTACTGTTCATCCGCCACTTTTAATATCTGTTACCGATTCCGCTCGTCTTGGGCCAATTCCCTCATCTACAAATTCATTTTGGGCTTGGTCAGATTTATGCCACCCACAGTTATTAACTTATTGTGTTTTGTTTTGCTCTAAAGAAGTTTTTACCTCTTACTGTGGCAATAAGCAAATAATGCATATTTTCATGGTGGTGCGCATTAAACATAGCAAAGAACTTATAATTAGATTATGATTTCATTAGGATTATAACCAAGGATGTAATTATCCACACTTATAATTAGATTATGATTTCATTAGGATTATAAACAAGGACGAAATTATCCACATTTGGTAGACTTGAACATTGAATTGTAAACCGTTCGTTCTTGAGGCTTGTTAGACATCACTTGTGGATGTTTTCTTTTGTTGCTTCCTTATTTGCTGGTACTAATTCTCCTTAATTATAAAACTTGGGACACTCTTCAATATTTGTCCATTACAAGGACACCCCTTTTCTTTTTGGATGGTCAATTATACCCTTACCAATTTTTAATTTTTTTTTCCTTTCCCATGGGCAGTCGCTAGGCCTCACCAACCATTGCTGGAGCTCCGGCAGTGGGCGGCAGTTGGTGGTGTCTGCAGTTGGCAGGCTGGTGGTGATTAAACATCTTTTATTAAGAAAGAAAAAATGAAAATGGAGGAAGGGTAAATTAGGTAAAGAAAAAGGATTGCCCTTTGAAATGGAAAAGTAAGGTGTCTTTCCTTTGGATATGATTGTTGAAGGAGCCCTTTAAACCCATTGTCTCTAATAAAATTTAGCGAGGCAAGGATGTAATATAGTTACATACATACTGATTATTTTCCATATAGTCATCCATCTAATAGATAATAACTCTTTCTTGTTCCATATATTCTTCTTTGTCAGCATAGGTTGGTATGATGCTAAGGGGCATGGGATTTTCCAACACAACTTCAATTTATTTGGCCTCTGCGAAAATTTACCGGGCCGAGAGAAACTTGGCTCCTTTGCTAAAGATGTTCCCCCTCTTACACACCAAGGAGTCACTTGCAACCAAAGATGAGCTCGCTCCATTTCAGGTACAATTTATACTACCTTTATCTGAACTAGCTTACCCTGCACACGTGTTGTGTGTACAATTTGTGTGTCTCTAATTTTTTATACAAGAAACGTATAGATCAGGGTGGTTCAAGGATGGGGAGGGGGCGCGGGTGCGGGACTCTAACCTGGCCACCCTGTGTGAATAGTGAATACGCACACTTCAATTTGTATATATCTAATTTAAATATAAGAAATAAACAAAAGTAGAAAGTGGCTCAATGGTTGAACGCTCGTTCAATTTGCTTGGAAGCAAAAAGGCTTGAATCTTGTTGAAAGCATATTTTAATGAAAAGAAGGCTGCAAGGGTAAAATTGACAATTCAAAATTGTGATATAGCTTCATGGTGGTTGAATTCCGCCTTTGCTTTATAAATACTAGCTTACCTGCACACGCAGTATGTTTGCGGTTTAGTAATTAGACACAATTATTACTTTATTAATAGCGAGGGCGGTGAATCTGTTACACGCATATTTTTTATGGAAAAAAGATTGCAGGGGTACAATTGAATCAAAAGTACAACGGAGCTTCAAAACGGTTGAAATCCATGCTCTCTTTATATAATAGTAATTTTGTATAGATTAGATATCGCATACGTCACCTTTTCAACAATTTATCCAGCTTCCGAATTCATAGATCTCCAATCAAGTAGCTTTGAAATTATTTGACTAGGGAAATTTGCAAAATCGTGGACATTGCTCAATTCAATGGTAAAGTGCTAGGACTTTCAAGCGTGGCCGTAGGCTTAGAGTAGACATTTTATGCGTTTCCGGTGAACCCAATAAATGATTGATCAAATCTGGTAAATTAAATTAAATAATTTGATACAGGGCTGTTATTTTGTTTACTTTGCCCCCTACATTGGGAATATCTCAAAAAATTACGCTCAAGTAGAGGGTAATATCTAATTATTTTTATGTAATAAGATAAGATACTCCCATTTACAGGGGCAGAGCAAGTGATGATGAAAAAAACAAGATGTAATTCTTACACTGCATTAAGAATAGGGAACCAAGTAAAAAATTCTTTTATAAATAGTTTCCTTCTGTATTCATGGAGCTGCCTATACGTGTGGTACTACTTCAGTGCTCATAGTTTAAAATCTCTCTCTCTCTCTCTCTCTCTCTCTCATACACACACCCCTTATTAATATCCTAATTACACCGTATCTATAATAATATGGGGCTTCTCTCTTAAGGGGATCCTTCTTTTAACTAAAGAGTGAGTTCCCTTTTTTGAGGGGTAAATGGTTGAATCTTTGACGAAATTTGGTGGAGATGATCTACTCACCATGGAGATCGTCTTCACCAATTTTCGTCAAAAATTCATCATTTATCCCTTGTAAAGAGGCAGCCTGTTCTTTAGTTAAAGAAGGATGTCCTTCGTAGAGACACCCTGATAATTCTATATAACATGGAAGCCAAACCCTGTTGTGATGGGACTTTCGTGACATCTTTTAACGGTCAATTCACACACTACAAAACATTATTTAATTCAAGTCATATGTATATAACTATATATATACATTATCTAATTAAAACCTATCTTTTTCCTTAATATGTGATAAGTTACTAATATTTTGCTGTGGGCACAATTAAATCTGCATAAATGTGCCATATGCGCAAATTATTCGTTTATTTGTCACATGATAGTGCTATAGTGACGAGTAATGCTCTATAAACATAGAACTGTGGGCATGGGTTGTACCCAGTCTAATCATAAATTTCGAGTTTCAAATAAACCTCTAGATTTCTAATCAAAATTCTGTAAATTTATTTATTCTTGTTTCAATTAATATGTTAGGGATATTCTTCAAGGTTGGCAGCTTTGGACTACATGGTGTGCTTATATAGTGAAGTATTTGTAACAACACAAGGTGGAAACTTCCCGCATTTTCTAATGGGTCATCGCAGATTCCTCTATAACGGACATGCTAAGACCATCAGTCCCGATAAAAGCAAGCTTGTTCTTTTACTCCACAACACTACCATCAGGTAAAATCACTCTCCTCAACTATGTTTGTGCCTTCAATGCCATAGTATACAAATGCATAGATTTTAGGGCCCGTTTGATAAAAAAGTTGGAAATTATTGATCACACTCCTGATTTTTATGAAATGTTGGAAAAAGAGTGGAGTGATTTAGTGAAATATGTTTATATTATTACTCTTTGGGTTATCCATGGAATAAAGTTCTTTGGGTGGTGGGTAAGAAAAATTTTCCATGAAATTAAGAGAGAAATGGAGAACTCACCAAATCACTTATCTTCTTTGTTTCCTAACTTTTTATCAAACGGACCCTTCGAGTTTTTTCTTTTCTTTTCTTTTGAGAGAGAGGGAGAGGGAGAGGGAGAGGGAGAGGCCTTTTTATTTGCCTGCGTCTATTTGGCCCCTCCCTTCAATTTCTGTTCAATTATTAGTGGATTGGATCTAGTCATGATTTTTGTCATGGTCAGATCTTATTAATTTGTTACGAACAAAAGCGTGACCAACTTCAATTTTTCCCACTGGTCACAGTTTAGATCCTTGACTGGTGTATTGTCTGTTATTTTAATATTTTATGTTTTTAAAATAACGGGGGATAGCTCAGGAGATTGAGCTTAAGGGAGTGGGAATGAGGAGGGTTCGAACGCCACAGTGGACATATAAAATGGATCGCTTGAATAATTGAAGTTGGTCACAGTTTTTATCTGTTGCAAATATGCTTGCAGCCTTGCACATTCAAGGGTGAAATATTTTTATCTCATAAGAAAATGATTATTGTATGCTTAAATTTCGGCCAATTTGGTTCAGGGTAATATTTTTCACTGAATTAAACTGCAAAATCTTGAAAGTATTTCGCTTATTTCGGATACTTTTTGCTGGTATAAGTTTGTACAAAATAGCTTTGGCACGCACTATAATAACAAACTTAAACAAAAATGGTTAGGAAACAACGTTAAATGTGAAATGGATGAATATACTTTCCACCGTTTTACATCTAAGTGAGGCGAAAACATTGTTACCCAGAACCAAATGCGCCCTAGTTTTGGAAAACTTCAACATAACCAGTTATTGAAACAAATTTGGTTTGACTTGTACAGTTGGAAATCTTTCAAGGATGAAATGGGAGTAATGCTAGAGGAAAGTGACCGAAAGAGTATAATGGTACCTACTAGAGTTCGAAAATCCAACCGAAGATCTTCTATTTACTCCAATCCTTTGCCTGATTGCCGGTGTCTCTCCGAATTGCAAAACTCATCTCTCAAATTGACCATTAAATCCCATCATGCTTGATCACTAATTTGAGTCCACAATACATAATGTGTTCTTCCCACAGGTGATTTCTCTCTCTCGGAGCTTTCACTTCTTGCTTGTATATACTTGATGCCGGAGTTACCACGAAGCCATCATTGTAGACAATGAGTAATGCTATACTTACTGGCTTCATCATCTGCACACCGGATGCATTGATGAGTTGCACATTCTTGAATATACAACTAATTAATGCACATGGTATGATTATCCAGTTGATAAAGCCATATCATTTTCCATATAGAAATGAATATTCTAGAGTTTTGACCTCACCGTTGGTTGCTGTCAGTGCTCATCTGTTTCGAGTTTTTGTGCATTATTGGAATTATAATCCTGTAACTTCACATATAAAGCTTGTATTTCTCAGAAAGGTTTGGCATATTCTCGTAATTCATGATTCAATTTACAGTTTAGGATTCTTAGAAAGTAATATCTTGAACCAAACGAGCATGGCTTCCATTGTTGATTTTCAGCCATTTTGGTCAGGTAGGTTATGTAAAGCGGGTTTATGTGGTTAATTCTTAGGATAATTTAGATGGTCAACCCATTAATGCCGTTTGTATGTGTAAAAATTAAATTCATATTCGTTAAACTATATCTTTCCTTCATATTCGTGTTGTATTAACGACTTCTTAGCGAGACCTGGGAAAATGATTGCATTATTTCCTTTTCTTTGCCATTTACCATTAATTATGCAAATAACAATACGATTTTGTCATAATATCCTTGGTCCTTTTCATTCCTTGCTATTAAATATTTTCGTTCTTTTCTACTCTCTCAAGCAGTTAGGATCTTAATTAACTAGGCAAATTACATGCACAGCGTATATGGCATGTTGTAAAAATGAGTCACTCGTATGAGATGGAAATTTTGAAACAGTTGGCATTTTTTTTTGAAATGGGGGCGCAGTTACGAATTCATGATTTGTGGCACGTAACGAAAACTTCATTCTCGATTCTACAAGAATCTTGATGAAAGCCTTTCATTTGCTCGTCTTCGATGGAAGTTTGATTTCCCAGAATGTACACTAATTTTTGGTCCAATTCTTCTGTTGAATCACTAATAATAGAATAGTATTCGTGCCCAAAGGTGAACAAAACCCTAGCTTCTAGATTACGCTGCTTTCCCAGGCCGCCTTTGATACGATCAATACAAACTAAAATTACACCAAAGTGGAAGGTCACCCACTTGACAACCAGTACAAATATGACTGGATGAAGCACTATTATAATTGACTTGCAAGAACCCAGTTTCACTTATCGAATGACTGTATTCGTTACTTTCTAAAATGAAAAAGTGGTTGGACGGGTAGCAAGGTCAATGTCGATTTTCCGTCACTCTTGTAAAGAAAGAGGGCTATCGAGAGGCAACTTCGATTTTTCTTATCTCATTAGTTTATAGTTGATGATATGATGATTGGATGAGGGTAATGCTCACTGAGGTGATCTTTATTTTGCTTGATATAACTTCTCTTCCTCCCCGTAGGACCGAGGGCTTTTGTTGCGCTTGTTTGATTCATTCTTAATTTTGAACAAGTTACTTTCGTGCCGTCTATGTTAATAAACATAGACATGCCCATGCAATTCGCATGGATATAATTTGAAGAGCACAGCTTAACAAAAATGATCAAGTGAGCCAGTAGCCAGTAGTCAGCGCTTGGTTTGCTTGGTGGCAAGAATTCGAGTCCTGCGGGACAGGGGCAGATCCACAGAGGAGCAAGGGTGGTCAATTGACCCCTGCAACCTCAAAAATCCGCCATTAGAACCGCCCAAGTTGACCCTCGCAAGGTGCTCGACGAAATGCCTGAATGGGGCAAATTTTGTGCTGGAACTGGAGAGGGCAGCGCGCAGTGCAGGCGCGCGCGTCCTTTGTTTTAAGTTGCTCGACGTCAAAACGACGTCGTTTTGGTATAGTTAAAAAAAATAAAAAATAAAAATAGAGCAGCTTTGTTTGATTGTTTCCCGATACCTTCCCTTCCCCAAATTAGTTTGCAACTTTTCAAACCTCTCAACCCTAAAGCCTAAACACCAACAGTCCAACTCCATGTCCCAACTAAAACAACAAACCTCTAATTCATTGTTTCAAACGGTGGCTTTCCCTCCCCCCTCACAAATCCGTCGGGCAGCAGCCAGCAGGTGGTGGTCGGCCGGCGATCTCGGGAAAATTGAAGGGTATGTAAATGTTATCCTATTTTCTTTGTGCTTTAATTAATTAGTAAATATTCTTATATGGTATCCTATTTCTTTAAGCACCAAGTGTTTTTATTGAAAGGTACCCTCAAATTTGTTGTTTGTTGTTAGAGATTTTATTTTAATTTGTTACTTTGGATAAACTAAAGCTATACTTTTATTTTAGTTTGAATAAATTAGGAGTTTTGATTTTGGTTAGTTAGTTTGAATAAATTAGGGCTATAACTTTATTTTAGTTTGAATTATGAATTATAATATTATCGTTTTATTTTTATGAGTATATTTTATATAATTTTTTTTTTTTATATGTTGACCCCTAGAAAGAAATTTTCTGGATTCGCCACTGCTGCGGGAAGCAAATTTTTATGAAAAAAAATTTGTCCTAACACATGTTTATAGCGGTTGAAATACATTTTTCTTTTATATAATATTCATATATATATATATATTTATGTTTTTGGAGGGACTTTGAACTTAAATAGTTAATGTCATTATAATGATATACAAAACACATTGTCCAATTGAAGTCCACAACCCCTCATATGTGTGTCTTGTCCACACTGCTCTAATATTGGAGGGAGGGAGGGACCCTGAATCAGATATTTGGGTCTCTGTTTCACAAGCTTACAACAAGAAAATAAACAAATAACATTGGGGGTGAGAGATAGAACACTAAAAAGTATATTAGGGATAGTACTATTGGCAGACATGGCTTGTACATTTGTAGAATAAAATAAAAATAATTTGGTTAATGACACATAATTACTCTATTTGGGAGATACATTTTAGACCATTAGATTATGCTTGCTCTTGTATATCTCTCGAAATTTTATATTCTTACCGGATGTATTGACCTGCATAGTATAATAAACACGATTCATTAGCTAGCACTTTTATGCAATGAGTATTCTGTGCCACCCGTCCTTGTAAGTAAAAATGCTTTTCTTATCAGATTTCTTAATGCATATTTTTACAGGTATGCATTAATTGGTTTGTACTTTTCCAATCCAAGGGATTGCTACAATGACAAGGGCAAACTTGGGATTGTATGGGTAGGCGCACAGTCTCAGGTTCAATTCCCCAATGCATGAAACATTTCTTGAGCCATTGGAAGCGTCTCCGGGTCGAGCAACCAGGCTCTCATAAGATTAGTGGGGTGGGGTCTTGATACCCATGATTATCTAAAAAATAAATAAATTGGGTTGTACTTTTTCAAGGTACAAACTATTTATGCATGCCAAACAAGAATATACAGTAAGAATACTGTGTAAGCACTGTTAAAGATAATACATATATATGTCTGTCTAGTATTATATATACACACACACATAGGTACATTATCCAATTTTTGAGTTTCAATGGATCTTTTTGGTTAGTTTGAGTTGGATATGCTTTGAAAGATAGAAGATGGAGTAGGTATGAAGGACTGATTGCTTTCTTTATCTTTTCCCCCCCCTTTTTTCCCATGCTTTACGACCACATATATGTCTCTTTCAGTCAGTTAAGTAAATAAAGCCACCAAGGAATAAAGTTAATTATTATCTGCCAAACAGGGCCTTGGTCCATAGTCCTTGATCCTATCCAGGTGGGTCTACCGAAAAACCCCATACCTTGAAGCGTCTACGTGCACACACACACACACATATATATATATATACACATACTGTACATTTCTCATGCATCCCAGTTCGTACAGACTGGGACCTTTAGTGATGGTTTTTCGTTAAAATATTTGAAATATGTTTTGAGCAGCGAAAAATTATTGCAAAAGGTTCAGTTTGCACGGACCGGACTATATGAAAAAGTTTCAAAATGTACATAATACGTACATATGGATATATACACGTACACATATCAAATTATTTACATACGTGATGCGTATGTGTTTCGCATGTATAAACTTTTAAGAAAATTGACAAAAATGATGCGTGGGATTGAGGTTTGGTGGTTAATTAGGAGCCTATTTTACTTAGAAGTGAGTGATATCGTACCACAAAAGTATGGCGGTAAATATGTCTTACTCTATATAACCTTGTTTTAAAGAGGACGATACTCGCTTTAAGAAAAAGAAAAGAGGATTGCAAACGGATGGATTTTTTTTTTGTAAAACTTAGTAAAGATGATCTTTATATGATTGGTTTTCACCGAATTTTATCAAAAAATTTGGTGATATAATTGTTTAAAACTTTAATTCACCAAATGAAATGAACAATATATAACATTTAATTACACCCATTCAGTTTCAAGTTATTTTTTTCATTGAAATTTGGTGGCAAATACTGGAGATGATTATTATAATTAATGATTAGGTCATCTCGATCAAGTTTTATAAAAAAAAAAATTATTTGTTTACTCCTAAAATGAATGGTCCTAACTAATAGACCATCCTCTTTGAAGCGATCTTGGATATATATTTTTTTCTCTTCTTCTTTGCTGACAAAACCTTTGTGAATTTAGATTGAATTACTCACGGGCAAGGAATATGTTTTTTTTAATATGTTCATCCAATTATTAGACAAGAACAGTTAAATTTGGGTGAGCTACAAAAATATTCAGGACTTTTATTCATTCAACATAACGATGTCTACCTCTTCGCACATTGTTTAAGAATACATTAATTTTAATTTAATTAATTAATAAATACGAGATGTTTTATACTTTGTTTTGTATCTCGGTATTTTGAAAATTTATTATAAAGCGCAATATTACACATATATTTAAAATGCCAAAAATCTAAAATAACTAAATTAAAAATTATATATGCTACAAGCAATAAACATACATGCCAGTATTTGACCTTGATTTCCAAGACTTCAAGCATGGTGCAGTGGGTAATAAGCCAACTCTCTTGGCTCTTGCCAACAATTATATCAAACATAAGTAATTTTCTTTTGGTAAGTACCTTTTAAATATATTAGAAACACGGGTCGTATTAACATGTATCTAAAATGAACATGTGAATAACGTATTTATAAAAGAAATAAAATTTAAATGCATATTAAAGATGGTAAGATTCTTAAAATGAAAAATTCTTTCTATTCATAGTATACTTAAAACGTACTCTTAAAACACGAATTAACATCTTTTTGAAAACATAACCAATTTTCTTGCCAGCTTTGTAGGGTCCCAAATTAATTTTGCAATGGTAAAAATTATATAAAAACATAAAAATAAAAAACCTTCTTGCTTTTCAATGGTACCAAACATGTGCAATTTTCTTTCCATTAGTACCTTCTAGATATATGCCAAGGTGGTTGCATTCACCAAGAAATTCGGTGTCTAATTTGTGGTTGATTGGGCACATCAAATTAGGCAATTTTCCAATGAAATTAGTATATAATGACTAATGATTTAAATAATTGAGTTTTTGTCATGCCACCTCTCCTTTCTTAGCAGCCAGTTGACGTTAACAACCAATCACTAGGCATGTATAGTAAATAAAAAAAATATTGGATTTTATTGTAACTTTTGCAAGTATAAAGTCTCTTTTGTAAAATATAAAGCCTCTTTAGTTATTTATAAAACTTAAAAGAAATATTAAAGTTACAAGTAGAATTCATGCACGCCCAACCCCAAACGTGCATATTAATTTGTTTTTTGTGAAAAGTTTAGATAAGATGATGCTACCCAAGTTTATGGCATGAGTGTTTACAATGATTCTTACTGATTGCCTATCACAAGAGTGTTTGTAGTGAAATTCAAATGTAAGCCTTACGAGTAAAATATTTAACTTTTTACCAACTCAATTAACACTCGTTGCCCAAAAACTTGCTTATCTATATTATAAAACATCAAGTTTGACTTAAAAAGTATAAAGATCTAATGGTTAAAAATACGCATGTTATGGTGTGCATTAGTTCTACACCCTTAGATGAGTTTTATATGCATATCAAGATATCACATTAAAGTTAAAACACTCATACCAATAATATACACACAATAAACTCTTACAAACTAATAATTTTGTCTATACTAAAAAAATGCTATAACTTAAAATAAAAAATTCAAGATTTAATAAAAATTTAATTTTTAAAATCTACTAATCAATATCAATTTAACAAGATCCATCATGACTATAAAATTATGTAAAAAAAATCAAGAAAAATTATTGAGTAACATTTAAGAATCCATACATTGTTGGATTATTTTTACATTTTCCGTTGATGTTTGTCTAAATAAAATAATGATGTTTGTATATTTAGATTCAGAGCACATTACTCTTTTTTATTCTATTATTTCACTGTGCCGGATGGCACAGGTATACTCTAGTATACTATGTGAAGTGAGGCATTGACATATATACCCTACCTAAAACTTGCACCGGGATGCTTCATTGTTGTCGATCTCATTCGTGCTAATATTTTTTTTGTTGGTGCTAATATATATATATATATATATATATTTATTTATGTACTTGTGCATGATTCTATAAATTTCATAGTTAAGGTGCGTCGGGCTTGGTCTTATCAAACCTCCAAATTTTGGGCAGGGCCGGTTCTAAGATTCGAAAATTGTGAATAGAAAATTGGATGGCAATACAACCCTTCGACACCTTTAGTCATAATTTGTTTGAGCTTGACTCATTACAAGTAAAAACAAATTTACTTGTTTTATCACTAAGTTCGAATTTCACTAATTACAAGTGTATCATTAAATTTCCTTTGTTAATGTAATAATCTAGCTAGGATTCTTATAATTTTTTTGAAAAAGTTACAAATTGCATTAAGATTCTCATCAACACTACTTTTTTAATTCCATTCACTAAAATTTCATGAAATCGAAATGATAAGATTTTTTTTAGCCAAAATTGTCAAAAGTTGAGGCGTACACAGATCATTGGGCCCATGGTATTTAGCCTTGCCCTTTTGGACTAATCCTATACCCTCTAATTATCACTAAATATCTTAATTAAAGTGGTTATTGATACTACCATAATGGTGCAATTAACACATAAATCCATATATCTGATCTCTTTTCCGATTGAAAAATTGTAGATTCATCAAAAATATGCAAACAAAATTATCTACAGTATGAGTTGTCATCTCACGATAAGATAAAAAGTGTGTCGCACATGTATGTATGTCATAGTTCCATATAGGCATCTGTACTCATAGTCCATTCATATAGTAACAACTTATCTTGTGTATACTTTTTGTGCGTATTTTTAGTGAGTTTAGTGTTATGCAGTTCTATTTAGCCCTATCTCCCTTTTCGACTCACTCTTTATGTTACTTTTTACTTCTTCCACGGAGAAAAAGATGAGGACTTTTCTCGATCTCTCCTTAAAATTCATAATTAATATCAGATTATGTGTCTTTCAGTATTTTATTAGATATGCTGATTTTACTTCTCCCATTTGTAAGAGTTTTTGTCTTCACTTCTTTGGAGCATGAAGATGTTTGTAAAGTAGCATGAACCAGATTGAAGATGAGCAAATGTATAACGCTACTTGATTTGATAGAATAAAAAGTTAATCAAGAACAAATTATCAAAAAGTATTAGATATTAATCAATATCACATTGACAATATCCCACAAAAAAACAAAGGAAGTTAAAGTGATGATCAACACACAAGTTACAACACTTCATACAATATATCAAAAAGTAAAGAAAAAACTAGCAACAAACCAATCTCTTTACACACTCAACATTTATATATATATATCTTTAACCTTTTTTCTTTTTTTTCATTTTTTTTAAAAGTAGGGAAATAATTAATCTAACTCAAGCTTTGTGTGGAGGGCATTGGTAGCATTTAGTGAAGACACCAAATGTATCAATTTGATGAATAAAGTTGAGCATGCTTGCCCACCCACCAAATCCAAACCCTACTATCAAAACCCACCCAACCACAAATATGTTCATTGAGTATGAGCCTGCCCAACCTCCCAACATTGATGGTGGCCTCTCCACAGCATTCTGTTAATTCAACCAAAAAAGAAAATTAGCAATTTATCATAAGACCATGTTTGGTTTGGATTGAAATATTTGTCACCTAAGTGCAGTTCCAAAAATTGAAAGGGAGGATGGAAAAATATTTTATTTTTTGGAAAAATGAATGACTAAACATTAAAGTTTTAATTAACCTCTCGAGCCGAAGCAGAAGAGAAAGTGATCATGTGCGCCATGGCTGGAATTATGTAGACGGTGAAGCTGACGAGAAGAGATCCGACGGTGGAGTTGATGGGGCCGAAGAAAGGAAAAATGATCGCGAGAAACCATATAGGGATCACCACGGGGAGTCTAGCTAGAGCGCGTCTACATGTACTTTTGGTGTTGTGCACGCCGATGAATTTTTCCCACACGAAGTATAGAGGCGTGCATGCGAATCCAAATGTAATGAACTGCACAAAAAATTTCAAAAAAATTGTTTAGATTCGACAAATTATTAGGGCGCATTCGGATGTTATTCTACGTAAAAATGGAGTCAAAGTTTTGTATGGAATGATTTCTTGTACATGGGATGAAGAAAAGTGATTTCCCTATATTTACAATAAATAATGTAACTTGATTATTATAAATCACTTTCATGTTGATTAGCAAGGTTGTTCTTATGATTTGAAAGGCCTTGTGCGAAAATTTAAAATGAGACCCCTTTTTACTTAATTATGTAAATTATTACATCAAAAACAAATTATATGACTTTTTAAAAATTAAAAAAATGTAACACAAAATATAATAAACCCAAAAGAAAGAAGAGGGAATAATTTTTTTTTCTTTGAAAAAAGAAAAGAAAAGAATTAATGGGTATCCAACAATAGTTAAAGAGAGAGATTAAAAGAAAACATAGAAATGAAAGTCTGGTTGATGTGGAACTTCACATTTTTTATCGGTTGGACCCCTATAATTCTATCTTTAAATTTGGGCATTTTCATTGTCAACAAATAAAAAAAAGGTTGAAACTTGGGCTTATAATTTTATAAAGGCCAGACAATATTTAAGCCCTTAGTCATGTGCGGTCGCCCAATCTGCACAGCCCAAACTAGAGTTGGCCCCGTTAATTAGGCCAATTAAAAAAAAGTTTCTATTACTTTTGTGTTGGTTTTAAAGTTGAAAGGATAGGCCACCTTCCACGTTCTCAATAATCTTTGTTTTTGTGAATGATAGAACGCTCTTAAAGTGAGGATTAATATAATTCACCATTCTAATTGGTTAATACAGTAAAGTAATACTTTTTTCAAAATAATAATAATAAATGAATAATGACTATGGGTCATATTATTTTAATACATTAATTAATTAACCAGAGTGGTGCATCAACTAATAGAGTAATGCCATACTTACTAGTTTTATCTACCGGTTATTCTTACCGAATACGTTTGTAAGTTGAACAATATTCTCGAAATGCATGTATTACTCATTAATGCACCTAGTATAATAATCCGGAAGATAAAACTCGTAAGAATATCATTTTCCTGGCACATATGAACTACTGAGAGAGAGAGAGAGAGAGAGAGAGAGAGATTGGTAACTGACTTGATGAATGAGCATGAGAACAACAGCAGTGTCTCTAAATCTAGTTCTAGGGAGCAAAGAGAGAGCATTGGCATGGTTAAGTAACATATCTCCAAAAGCCCAATAGACAGCACTCGCTGATGGTAGTGTTAGGGTTAACACATAGAGAGTTGCCATCAAGTATATCATTTTGAACTTTTGTGGCTTCCACATTGCATGCATTATCTCCCTACAATAATAAATTACAAGAAAATCACAATTCATCAATCGAAAATAAATTAATTTTAAAATTAAGCAATTTACGTAATCAAACATCCTCTAAATCGACCGACAACAAAAGTAAGGAGATATAAATTATCGGACACATAGTTTTCTTGCAAGTTTGTCTTTCGTGAAAAACTTTTATTCCCGAATTAATATGAAATATATTTGGATAGATAAATTTGCAGCGGAGTTGATTATTGGCTTGAGCACAGTTAAATGTCGCTTTTTTTCTTTTGGTTTTTAGTAATTGGAATTGGGGGAATAAATTGACCAGACTGTAACATAGGTTTGAACTTTCACATCTGCAAAAGTGGGAGAGCCTCATGATTTATAATATAAATGAAAACTTAAGCTTTTAGATATTACATAGAAATTATGTGCGTCCACTGATATCTGTTTAAACTTATCTAAATTCTAATGAACTTTGTTTGAAAATAATTTAAAAAAATTATGAGTGGTACTATTACTAAAGTAATTATGTTTATCGTTAGAATAATGTATAATTTTAAAAATATATGATATAATTTTTTAAAATAATACTATATTCTAAAAAGAGATAATTGTTGGCAAATTAATAGGAGAAAAGAATAAAGTAACAATTTGAATTCCAAAACAAACATATAAACCAAAACAGTTCCATATTGAGATATGTGTGAATTGACGAGGACAAGAAGCAGAAAGTCTATTTTATTAGAAAAACAATTTAAAATATGGGATTCAGCTTTATAGGGAACATGTTCCACAAAAGTAGTTTCCAGTAATAATTCATCCATGTAATATGTCTGTATTCACACGTGCATGAAATAATATATATACATATATAAAATTAAATAATTAAATACATCAAGTTGGACAATATTTAATGTCTCAAAAAATTAGGAAAAAAATTAACATGAGGAAACTTATTCATATTAAAAGTTTGAATCTCGATTTTAAAGTTTGTCTTAACTTTATAAATTTATACTACTATCGTTTGAAAAATTGTATCATATTTTTGAATTATTTCATTTACTGTTACAAATTTTTTTTTTAATAAAGAATTTCTTTGCAATAAGTTTTGGATCGACCTTGTATGTGAAGCAAATTAATTAAGCTTATACTTACGCAGTATGGCACTTATCATCTTTGTTTTATGAACAAAATAAGTATTGAAATGAAATTAAGGATACAAATATTTAAAGCACATCAGTACTCATTATGTACAGAATTGTTAGTATACATATTTTTTATTTTTGTTCGAATTAAATATATTTGAATTACATGTATATCGCGTGTGGGATTTAGCATATTATGTATATATTTATTGATACTTACACTGTGACAGCATGCCCACCAAATGTATAGAGAATGTTTGTTGCTCCAGTAAAGTACAGAACCATTGTGGTTGGACCTGAGTGCTTCACTCCCTCAATCTTTACATGCCCAATTTAAAAATATTTTAAGTTAAAATTAGTTAAACAAAAAAAATATAATCAAGCCAAATTTACACTTTAATCCTAAACTGTCTTCAGATTCAAATAATATCAACATTCAGTAATATTTTTTTTTGATAAAATTAAGGGTTTTTTAGGATCCCGACCTTCAGTTTAAAACTTTTTAAGATATGGTTTACAAATTTTATTTTAAAAAAAGGGTAAGGTCATTAAAAGATACTATTTTACGGTGTCTACATCATAATATCTATAGATGCTGCTTCTGGTGAAGACTATAATTGAGAGATATTGTAAATATTATGAGGTAGATACTGTGAGACAATATCTCTTAGGGACCACATCCTTTTAAAAAACACATTGTGGCCTTCCACCACAACGACGGAATTCTTTTTTTTCTGAAAATTAAAGACGCTTTTCATGAAACGACATAATGAATTGACCACGTTTAAAAAAAGAAACTAAACTCTTAATTTAAGATATTCCAAAAAAGAACAATAGACTCTTAATTAGGAGAGACCAAGTATTATTTATGCAATCTAAATTTAGATTCGAGGAACCCAAAAATTAAAAATTATATATGTATATGTATGTACCTGTCCATGGGTAAAGGAGGCAATGGTTAAATACCATGCAGTGTAAGTAGTCATTATGAGGCCCAAAAATGACCAAATTCTGTAGTTGTGAAATGAAGGGATAAAAACAGTTGTTGCACAACATGCTCCAAATATGTAGGTCCATGTTCTCTTGTCCAAATTATCATTTATGTAGTAAATATTACTGCAATTAACATCAATAAAAAATGTTAAAATTCAATAATAAAGTCAATTATTTAGAAAAAATGATAATATATTTCTTAAAAAAATTTAATTACCTTGCGCAAGCAATTAACTGAATCACAGATCCGAATAGAAGAAAAGTACAATTGAAAAATAGGCCAATATTTCTCCAGTGTTTTCCCAGTAGTCCGTCAAGAACTTCAAACCACTAGTGATTCACAAAAGAAAAATATATTATCATAAGTGATGTCTACGCAGATAATTTTTCTCAAAAAGCATCGAAAGTTTGGTAAAGAGGTCATAGCGACGTACACAATATTATTCTGAAAATTAAAATAAAAAAATTGCGACGCAGTACTGAATTCCAGTCGAAAAATTACCTGAATTACATGATTCCGAAAATCGACTTTTTCCCTTTCCTTTCTAGTTCTATATTCAACATAAAGTACACTTATGAGGTAAGCAGTCCAACTTCCCATTAAGCCATAGAATAATTGAAAAAGAATTCCAGATATCATCCCGAGTTGGGAAAATGAGTAAGGGAGTGTGAGAAGCACTTGAGCCACCTACATTCAAAAAAATTAATAATTAAAAAAGAAAACCTTTTCCAAGAATTAAGAAATATAAAAAAAGGAGCAATAATTAAAAAGTTTAAAATTAATGCTAGATTTGTTTAAATTTATATAAAATTAAAACCTTAAAATTAAATCTTGAAACACCCAGACAACAAGGAATTGTATTTCTTTTTGTTGCAACTATATAAATTCTAGATCGGAAATTCAAGAACTTGCCAATTGAGTTTGTTTTTTACTCCAATCTCTTTATAAATATACCCGTAAAATCACATAATTCCTGTTAAGAGTTTTAAATATCAGAATGCTAATTCAGTTGAAAAACAATTAAAAAACGTGAACCAAACGAACACTGAATTATCAAGAACTACAGCACGCATACCTGGTTAGAAGCACAACTGAACCACGCGTCGTAAACCGAGCCGCCATGCCAAAACAGATTGGAAATTTTAGTCTTAGTAGAAGATTTAGAACCACTCTCTTCTTCTGCTCTCTCCATCTCCACGTAGTTGCCGGCGACCACCGTCTCCACCTTCTCCGACGTCATTTTTGGTGGTAGTGGACTTCACATACACTCACTTGGTGCTGTGTGTTATAGTTGAAGTGAAGGAAATGGGAGTGTTTTTATAAACAGATAGAGCAAGTGAGAGACAGTGGTTTCCTTTTTTCTTTCTCTAAATTTATTTATTTTTTCGTTTTTTTATTTAGTAGATATTTGTATATTCTTTTTTCAGATAAATGATTAATTTACTGTGGAGGGACCTAACTAGCTAAGGGTAAATTTTGGATATCAATATTGTGACTTAAAAAGGGTAAGATAGGTATCGCTGTATTAGTCAGCGAGTACATTTTTTAAATCGGCAAAATTAGATAGGTTCACGAGGGTACAATAAGAAAGTGACATTCGTCAATTTTAGCCTAACTTAATTTATCCTTAATTAATCAATATAATAATTTAACATACTTGCTAAAAAAGAAGATGATAATCCTTTTCGAATCATGCTTCTTCAGCAATCATTTTCGGATTATGTTTACTTCATCTCTTACTTGTATAGAATAAAAGAAAAAATTAGGATCAATTTTGTGCTAGAGACAACTAACCCATTAAATAAACTGTCGTTTTTGAGTTACTAAATTTGACATGAATATCGTGAAATTAACCTGAAATTACACATTGAGACTTATGTTAAATTCACGTTAAATATGTTATACATAATCCATTTATATCATATGGTATAAACTATAAAACTAAGGGGTGGAAAGTGTAAAAGTAAAAAACGAGGTGATAAAATGACTAAGATTAGATCAAAGATTAAAAGCAAAATTGGTTAACAAAGAGTCAATTTTTTTTTTCAAGTAAGTGTTTTAAATCATTATATTTCTTAACTAGAGTTAAGTTAAGTTATGTAAGAGTTGACAAGTTACACTCTATTATTGTGTCCTCGTGATCTCGATCATTTAATTTTGTCCACATGCATCAAAAATTTAATGCTAGTCGACTCTTTCTTACTGAAAAGAGATTTAGCCAAAATGACATTTTTTTTCTTGTAATGGGACCGTCTTCGATGAATACAAAAAATGAATACAATTCTTTTATTCTAACTTGAAAGTCTCATTTTCACTTTTAAGATAATATTAATTTCAAATTATTATGTTACTCTCACTTGAATACAGTGAAATTTGGCACATTTAGTATGTTAGTCTTTTTTTGTCTCAAATTAAAAGTTTCACTTTCTTTGTAAAATGTCTTAATTTAATAATCGAAGCTATTAATTACATCTTAAAAAAATGTCAAACTTTTAATTTGAAATGGAAAAAAACTAATGTTTTATCTTTCACGTGTTTCAATAGACAAAGTAAGGTATAGAGCAGAGATAATAAATATCTTGAACTGCCACCGATAAATTACTTTAATTTTATTTTTTTTCGAATTTTGTGTTTTCATTAAACAAATTAAATTACTTTATACAAATAATACGTGTATTACTCATATATATTTAATTTAAAAAGGTTAAATAACTAATTGATAAATGGCCTAGCTAGTTGTTTAAAATGATTGTAGTGGTAAAATTCAAAATTGAAAGTGTGTCTGAGCCTCAATATGCTAGAAACCTGTTCTAACTGATATGTGAACAAAATAACTCAATTACTCTTCTCGTGGATTAAATTAGTACAAAATGATAACAAAAAAAAGATTTGAACTCATGATATTTAACATGCAAACAATTTTAATTACAATTGAACAAAATTTCATTGTATTTTTATAACTAGGGTATACCCGTACCGGATGGCACGAAAAAATTGAAAAAGAATTGGACAAAAGATAATAACATAGAAAATTGCATGTGAAGTTTGAAGTGTATTCAATCACAATGTCATTAATTGAACAATAATACAACTCATTGAGTATCATATTTATTTTTTACATTCTATCTATTAACCATTTTTGTTTTACCGTCTCAAATAAGAGGTCTTAGTCTTTTTCTTTTTTTTTGTTTCGATGTATCCCAACTTGACAATCTTATTATTATTTTTTTAAATATAATCAATACATTAAACAAAGTGTATTGAACAAAAGAAACAAATAAAGTAAAAAAAAAATAAAAGTAAGATCTAATTCCTACGTTCAAACGATTTAAGGATACGGTCCAAACATTTTTTTAAGGGATGCGATCCCAAGATAGATATCAAAATTAACAGTATCTCCAAATACTGTGCCAAATACTGCGAGGAATATATTATAAACAATATTCTTTAAAATTTTAATTAATGATTGAATCTTAAAACCACCATAAAAAATTGTAATTTAAAATATTTCAACGTAGGATTTGGAAACAATTCACATTTGTGTGAAAACAAATAAGAAGAAATCAACTCCATTTTTTTTCTTTTCCCGTATAAATAAATTGACATATTCAAATTTTGAAGTGTGTGGGTAGGTGAGAGTGCGTGTGTGAGTGAAGAGTTTTTTTTGAGTGTATATTATTGGTGTAAGTAGTTTTATTAATTATTTGACATCTTGATGTGTCTATAAAACTTATCTAAAGGTTCAGAAATAGCTCATACCATGCATTACGCATGTTTTTTTTAACCACGGGATGAATAGACTTTCGGATAAGAAGTTAGGTCAAATATGTTGTTTTATAATACAGATATAAAAAATTATTACATATCATATTACACACACGTAAAATATGGTCTGCAACAATGGGTCTATACAAGTATACATAGATGGTCTGCGACAGATTCTGGTTGTAATTTCTTTAATTTTTGTTGTGGGGCTAAGAGTAAGGTCTAATGGACCTAGGGGTAGCATGATCGCACGAGCGGGTGGCCCACAAAAGCACTTTGTTCTGTAAAGAGCCCACCATGTAGAGGAATTGATCATAATAAGGAAAATCAAAAGAAAAAAAAAAGTGAAGAGAAAAAAAAATATTGGGGGGTCCTTTTTTGAATTTGGCAAAGATGGGGGGAATGATTGCTTTAAGGTGGGCTTTGTTGCTTACCATGATTAATATCACACGTGTGCCAACTGGATTTGCTAAAGAGGTCTAACCCACTAAACAACTCTCCTAAATTAGGGCTTTTTATCATTAACTAATGTTTCCTTTCATGTTTGGCTATTCGGCTCACTCTTTTGACAACCCACATATATTTTTCTTTTGATGAATACTTTTATGGAGACGTATGTTGGAACACAATTAAAAAATACAATAACATGTTATTTATATATTGGTCAGTGAATTGTGTATATCAAGAATAAAATATATTCAAAAATTTATTACCGATCAATACATAAGGTATCACTGTAAACTTAAAATATGTATCGAAATCATGCTGTCCAAGATTTTTTTTTTTTATGATTGAATAAATAACAGTAGATTCCCTTAAACTGTGATTCCTTCGTCAAGACAAGTAGTTGACATTAAACTCCATTCAATTTTGTGATAGATAAGATCACTACAAGTACTATGTATACAATGACACACATACCTCGAATACAAAACAACAAATTTCTATAACAAAGATGTATATAATTCAACTCATAGATCCAAACGCCCCAAAACCGAATTTTATTACCTTTATCTTGTATAGGTTTTATGTTAGTTTTTGTCACTTGAGGGGGCAAAGTGTAAATAAGTGATAGTTACGATCCTGTTTTTTCGCTTCATTGTCTCTAAATTTAAATGTCAGAATACATAAAAGAAGTGAGTGGATTTTTCTATTGGTAGATGACCCTGTCTAACCTGCAGATCCTAGAAGTCTAATTGATTATAAATTTATTTTTATTTTTTTCGTGGGGGGAGGAGGAAGAAAAATGAGATTCCCGTAACTTGAAACAAAAACGTGAGGTGAGAGAATCTACCCCCTTTTCCACTATACTAACACTCCATTTGTGATTCAATAGTGTAGGTTTGATCAAAAGAAAAGGAGAAAAAATAACGTTAATTTTATGATTTTTATGTTTTTGTATGTGTAAAACTTTTACTTTTGCTCGTGTTATTGTAAATTTTAGTAACAGTTAGGGGACAGAAGTAGTAGTAAAGTTGGGAGAGAAAAATTGCTTCATTTTTAGTTTTTTACACAAAAATACTAAATTTAATTTAATCAATAGTCAATCTATTGCAATATTTTGTACATTATTAATTTATTTTTCCAAAGAAAATTGGATTTCTATTTCAAGAAGTGGAGAGTTTATTAAAATTTATCTCTCTCACCAAATATACCTAATAGATGAAATTGTTAATATCTAAATAACCACACGACAACTTTCTTTCGGTAGGTGGCGTTAAGAGCATTTCTAATGTGAATATAAATTAATTGTCGCACAATTGAAAAACCTCTCTAGAAATTAGTTAAAAAAAAATCATTTTCAATGACATATACGCTGGGACATTTTTTGGGGTATATATCTATATTTTTTATACAAATCGATCATTCTATAAGTATATTTTTTTTTCATAACAATGATAGAGACACAATAAAGAGTTTGATACTATGTTTATGTAGATTGAAACCAGAACCCTCTTGTTACGAGAATAAGGAGGATACCAACGGCCTAGCGTCACACAACTATTTGTAATACTTTATTTATTACATATCATGAATTCACTGTCCCTGTAAAGAGTGGACAAACGACAGGTTCAATAATTACATCTATGTACATTGAGTCTAAAATTTTCTTATTACAAAGAAGACATTAACAGATTATAAGGCGGTTAGCTTGTCTTAAGAGATGTTTGATAACAGAACGATATGAAAATTGAATAATTGGCAATTAAATGACACTTGACATTCGAATTATTCTGGAAACTGGATCCAAATCTTCATAAATGAACCAAGTAAAAAGGCCTGGGTATGGGCCTAAGACTATTGATTTGAACTCATATGTAATGCAGCCTAAATTGAAAATATCCAAAACAAAGAATTAATTGTCCTAATTTTTTATTTTTTTTTTGTGTGCATCCCCTACTTACCAAGTCTTATATTACTTAGATCAAGTCAAATAAAATTAGCAATAGGAGATAAAATCAACTTGTACAAATTTCATAATTTTATGAATTTATCACACTTTATAAGGACAATAAAGGGATAACAAGAACGATTGAATAAATATCAACCTCTATGTTATCATGTTCGAAAAAAAAAATCAAGTAAATTTGCGAGCCGCTACAAGATTGAATTATGGTTTCTTCCCTAGTTTCAAGTAAACATAAAGTGTCTTCAGCTTTGATATAATTTTCAGCTTTTAATACATTTTATATTTTAGAAATTCTCTCTGTATATGATTTGTAATCCGTGTGTCAAAAACACTAGCAATTATTAAAAAAAAATCTTTTATCTCACCCTGTGAAAAATATCTTGTAATTTCAATCAATCAATCTTTAACCCTTATATTTTAAGATTCAAAAAATTATTTATGGGTGAAAATTGTGATCATGTTGGAAATCAATTCTTTTCAAAAGGATCAAAAGAAAAGATTTCACGCACCCCACTTTGACTTTGTGCATGATTTGGACACTAAATTCTTTTCAGAGTTCCCATATGATCATTAGGCAATTTTAGATTTTTAGAGGTGGAGCATTTGAAAAAATCATTCCTCTTGGTTCAATAGTATAAAGTTCTTATTAGAATAATTTTGGGATTGACTTGGTGCTTTTAAGATCTTTTTTTAGTGTTATCAAAATAATGTTTGACTAGCGGCAGTCACGCATTGCGAACAAGGATTTAATGAACTCCGCGAAAGATGATCCGAACACTCCTTGAAGAAATTCTCAAACTAAAAAAAAAGGAGCACTTGAAAAAGGCTGAAAGAGAACTAACTTTGGATAACAAATAAAGAAAAGGAAAGGAAAAAGAAGTACGCGCGGAAAGAGTAATATAAGTGGGTCATGGCCTCATAGGTTAATGGGTCTATTATATATGGTGTGAAGGGATGCAAAAAGCAATAGCTGTTTTGATGTGGAAATGACAAAAGGGAGAATATGGGTTTGGGCTCATTGGTAGATTTAGTGGGGGTGAATTGTGTATATATGCATATTTTCTAATTTACACCTGTATATTTTGTATCATGAACTCATGAAATCTATGCAAGCATATAATATATGGATATAAAATTTGTCATACGGACTGAACTTTTAACGACGATTTTTTGTCATTAAAAAATATCTCTTTATTATTTTAAAATAAAAAATTGCCGTTAAAGGTATCAGTCCGTACAGATCAATCCATATGAAAAATGCACTCTCTATATATATATATTTATGTGGGAAGGATGAAGTTTTTGGTGAAACTGAGTGAAGATGATTTTCATGATTAGTAGATTATCTCCACCAAATTTTATTGAAAAATTCAACCGAAAAATGAATTAATCAAAAAATTTATATATAATGAATCAAGTTTGAATATGTTTTTTCACTCGATAAAAGAGCTAGTCACTCATTTAAACTTGTACAAATCACAATTGAAACACAATAAAAAATAAAGCACGTGTAAACACTTACATCTGACAAAGTGAAACCGAATCTCCACACCCCCTGCCCCCCCAAGCTTTGTTGTACCCCATTTAAGTTGAGTGTTTTTTTTTTTTTTTTTTAAAGCAAAGAATTTGCTACGTTAAAATTTAAAAATAGGTGAAATAGATTTTTTTTTTTTTTTTTTTTTTTTTGTAGAAAGGTTAGGCTTCAAATAGATATTTTGAAACTAGAGTCACACAGTTAAGTATTTGTAATCACACCCTTTCAAATAAATTTAAATATCGGAACCAATGAAGTACGGATCTAGAATTTTTTTAGAAAGACGAACTAATGTAGATATTTAATTAGCTTAAATTAGTCTAGAATTTAAAATTTTACATAATATGTTACTGAAAAAAATAATGAAACTGGGATTGGATTCGCCCTTATAATTAAAACTAACTGTTTTTGCCATAATCATTTCCACCTTAGCCACATTCACCACCATGTTCATTTATATTTAGTATAAACATGGATATAATATATATATATATATATATATATGTTCACTTGTTATAGATGTGGCTTAATATAGTGGTCATGACCCACATTACATGTGCATGTATCAAGATTGATAGACTAGTCTTTGTAGCTTAGAATTAGGGTTCATGAACTTACACAAGTATCAAAAGGAAATGAAATACCCCACTTTGACTTTATTCAATACAACTTTATACATCAATTAATCTCAACTTCCATATGATCATCAAAACCTTTTTAGTTTATGTTGAAAATATAATTTTATGTTGGGATTATAAAACCTCAATTGTAGAATGATTAAGAGTTTGCGACTTCGATCTATATATCTTGTCAATAGTTAGTTTTAAATTGGATGTTCCATCAATTAATAATGTAGAGAATAAAACCAGTTAGGACTTAGGATGATAGTGATTTTTTCGCATATAATTATGATGACGTTTTATTCCTAATTTGTGACACTTTATGTATATCGAAAAATAATTTTGCAATCTTAGGTCTGCATGGAGTCAACACAAATCTAGACTTTAGATTGGAAGTGGAGCAAAGTTGTGTTATTTAAGAAAGGAATCTAATTGGACCACATAGGGAGTAGTCTAGTTGGTCATGGTCTCATAGCTTCGTGGGCCTATAAGGTGTGAATGATATGATGTAACATAAAAGCTGGTGGTATCAGGCCAAACACACACACACGTATAAGTGCATTTTAAGTAAGGACCGGCTTATTTTACAGATTGGATAGTTTGAGGATCCAAATTAATAAATTTATTGATGAAATTTGGTGGAGATGATTTTCATGATTTGTAAATTATCTCTATCCAATTTCGTCAAAAATTAAATCGAGAAGTCGGTTAACTACAAAATTAAAATATATATGTCCGAAGAAATTTCATCCAAAAATGCATCTATTTGAGCTCTCAAATTACTCAAGCTGTACCAATTGGTCCTTTAGACCTTACATGAAATTAGCCCCATATATAAATATATGTGTATGTATGGCTATATAATGTTTAATTTCCTTATATATTAGCAATTTATTTTTTATATTGACTGTAGACAGATAAATTTAGTGTTCGATTTTGGGAACCGAGAGAAGAAGTCAAGGTTTAAACCATTATATGAAAAAAGAGAGAATGCCAACTCCTATACAATTTATGTCTTCCCTGGGTATATATATTGAAGGAGCCCAAAATAATGACTTGGTTTGGACCTAAAAGCAAATAAGCAATGGCCAAGACCCATCAAAGAAGAATGGAAAAATGGTGAAGCCCAAGGCGCAATGGCCCTGGCCTTATGGCTGTGTATAATTTAGTTGAGTGGATGGCTGAAAGTGTTGAGGTGGTTGTTTTCACCACCGAGGATGAGACACCTGTACTGGTAGAGATGGGTGTCATAGGCAATAACAAAGAGACAACCGTAAAGTGTAAAGTTAATTTTTTTTTTTTTTTAAAAAAAAAATTAAGGGAGGTCTAAGTCTCTCCCTTAATCCTACAAATAAAGAAAAACACTCCCCTCCCACCCCATGAGTCGAACCCATGACCTCAAGGCAAGGGTGGAGGTTGCCTACCACTAGGCCAACCCCTCTCCTCCAGTTGTAAAGTATTGGAGTAGAGTCTAAATTTTGTCCTTTATAATCTTTTTACTATTTACCCTAATGGAGTATTGTAACTCTAATTCTATACATATAAATAGAAAGGAAAAACTCATTAGAAAGCATCTGGTCCATAATTTGAGACAGTACATATGTAATAGAGAGAGAAAAAGCTAGTAGCTTGCATCTTTGCTCATTTTACCATTATCAAACTAATAGAAGAACCACACTCACAAAAGGAGGATATACTACCAGTAAGATTTGAAAATTCCCGAGGGAACCTACCTACAAACAAAAAATCTACTATCCATTGTGTCATTTTATTCATCCTTACATTGATTTTGTTAGGAAATATCTCATTATTGTCCGTTAGTCCCAATTTTTGGTCACCCATATATATGTAACAATTAATTATTAAAAAGTATTAAATAAAATTCTGAAAATTCAAAGAATTAATCTACTATAAATTCTAAAATACTCTCAAATGACCTTGTATCATATTTGTGTAATTCTGTTTCATTTTATTAGATTTGAAAAAAATTAAGTTCTTCATATTGCATTGGTGGATTTTTATGTAGCATGAAAAGTATGCCATAAATAATAGTATAATCCTTTATCTATTATTTTATATTAACTAAGAAGTGAGATGAGCATTTTGTTTTTCATATTTGAAATTAAGAAATTACACTTCCTTAATTAGAAAAATAAACAGCAATTTCATTAGCGAACATTTGATCTTTTCTTCTAACAATATGGAACTTAACCACTTGATCAAACATGATCATATAGTCCTAAAAGATTTTAAAAATAATTCAAGTGCTTAAAATTATTCAGTATGATATTGCATCAACATCAAGCACGCTGCATATTCTAATAATTTTAAAAAGTGCGGACAGTCCTTAAAAGAATTGAACTTCCCAAGTACAAATATTGTTGTGGGGGAAAGTTTCGTATTTACCAATTATTAAAAAAAAACTATTAAATTTAAGTTTAAGAGATGAAATAATTTTACATTTAGTCTACCATATTATCAATTATAATATAAAGTGTTGCGCATTGTTTGACAAGACTCGGATACGACTAGATTGTCGAGACCTTAATCAAAACAAACTAATAAATAAGGAATAATAAAACAAGCAATGGCACAACACTAAGAATATATTTATTAATTATCATATTGGACTCAATTAATTAAATGGCTTGGGGGCCATTTATTGGGTCGAGTTGGGACCCGGCCCATCTGGGCTTGTGCTTCTATTAATTTAGGGGGCTTCACTCCTTGAACTACATAGAAAACTTTAGAGCCATTTTACACTTTTTACTCAACTTATGGGATGATTTTTTATTTATTTATTTATTTATTTATTATTATTATTGCCAATAGTGAAAAATAACATTACTTCGGTTCCCAAAAATTTTGGATTTTTTAAAGTATATACGGTACCAGATTTTGCTTGTTGCTCCATTTGAATCTTGACAAGAAAACAAATTACTTTATTACTTAGCTTAACCACCAATGTATGTTTAATTGTTAAATTTGTAAAATTTAAATTATATATGCAAGTAGTACACGCATTACATATATAATTAATCTTATATTATATATATATGTGAAAATATTCCAAAATTTCAGGGGGCGAACGTAGGTTCGCTTGGCCCCACGCAAGTTTGCCCTTGCATGAAGTGTTTGTTGAAATTCCCCAACGAAGCTAGAAATAAAATTATGGCATTTTTGTGCAAATATTGTATTTCTAGCTTTGATGATCTATAATGCGTAATACATATACTGCGCTTATTAATACGAAAAGGTTATCATAGCATAATAAGATTAATCCTATGTAAAATGCATTCCAAAACATTTATTGTCCTATTTTTCCTCAATAAAGAAAAACATGGTTGATGAAATCTATGTGAACTCTGTTCAATATAAAACATTTAGTCGACTTTTGAAATTTATTATAACATCAGTAAATATATTTTGTGCAAAGTTGAATTTCTTCAAGACTAATCCTACATTTATCTATGTTAGATTCTATTAACATTGATTTCTTTCATTGATCCTCCTATACATATGTTCATTTCTCCTTGTATATTACATACAAGTTTTTGAGTTTAATTTGACTAAAACTTATTTGTTGTGTTTATTTATACTTATCTTTAGTTAGGTACTCGTCCTTCTAGACGAAATTCTGCCTCTTAATACCTTTTGGATTGTAAAATCTATCCCTAATGCTTTTGGGACATCTATTTAATATGACCCCTCATGCTTGCCATCCCAAATTGTGAATTTTTCTTGTAGCGTAGCCATCTTCAGAAGATCTATAGTTCATTTAAAAAATCGATCATCTTTATAACATGATCCCTAACACAAGCTTTTTCAGTCATACTTATGTTCATGAGGTCCTTCATCACAACTTGCCACGTTGCATGATCCTGATCTCTAAACCTATATTTGACGATAAACATTATGTCTTAGGTTGTGGCAAAAGACTCATGCTGATTTTGTAGCACATTTAACATAGAAGCTAAAATATAACATTGTTCTATTTCATAAGCCTTTTTTCACCACTGGTAAGCCTACTTTTACTCATCGAACGCCCCCTCAACAGGTTCTGGACAAACCCTTAGTGAGCACAAACTTGTACTCTACAGTAGCAAGCATAATGTTCAAGTTCCTTTTTCAATCAATATAGTTAGGTCTAGTTAATTTGTTTTGCTTGAGAATAATCAAAAGTGGATTGAAAGATATTGCCATTTTAGATAATGAGAATCACATAATAATACAAATTATGATGGGCAATAGTGACATTGAACACATATTTTAAAAGATAATGAGAATCACATAATAATACAAATTATGATGGGCAATAGTAATATTGAACACATATTTTAATAACTACTCAACAGTAGCATAAGATTTTGAATAATATGCCTTGTTAGTGAGGCTGTCTATAATTCATTATTTCTTAAATAAACCTAAACCTATTCAATTTTATTGCCCAAACAATCTTGTATTGTCAAGTACCACATACTATCTAAACAAACATTTATTGTCAAGTAAAATTTAAACAGCTGACTTTCTTCGGTCCTATAAATAATAAAAGAGACTCAGATGGCGAGCATATTATTATTTATATCTAAGTGTGTACTATCATTTAATTTAGTACAATGACTCTATAATTTATTCTTTCCTATATGGAGATGAGCACTAAAACTCACATGAAGAATAAATAACACCATTTAAAATTATCTCGCAGAAAAATTTGTACAATGATTCCGCAATTTATTCTTTCCAATATGGCAGTAAGCACTAAAACCCACACGAAGAATAAATTACTTCATCCACAAACTAATGATGGAGACCATGAGATTTTTATGTTAAAAAATCACTCACCAATTTAATATTCAAAACATTATTTTTTGAGGGTTATGAAAACTTTATTTTCAATCATAGTCAACTAAAATACTTGGGTATGAAATATAAGAGTCGTGCGCAATAAAATTATTTTGTTGCCTTTTCCCCCAAAAAAAAACCCCCTTATATTTTTTAATTGCACAAAACTTATATTTATACATCCATTATTTAATTTGACAAGTATCAAATATAAAACAAAAAATGATCTATGTATGGTTATGTATCCTTATTGTCTAAAATTATAAGGGAACCTAATAATTAAACATATACGACCAACATACAATCACACAAAGTATTAAACCATTCAATAATAAGAATAATTAAATCCTTACTACTATAGTCAAATCGAATTGAAAAACTGTTTTAGAAAACTATACTTAAAAGTAAATTTTAAATTAAACATTTAAAAACTCCAACCAAACAGAACGTTAATATTCAGATTTTCATTCATAATAAAAAACAAACAACATTTTTAAAGTTTGGATTCCGCGTTCAGCACTCAGTATTTAATATTTAGCACTCAGCATTGAAAGGTTAGAAAAAACAAACACACCCTAGCCTTATATGAGATGCATTCTAAAATATTTGTTTTCCTATTTTCCCTTAACAACGAAAAATGATGTCGGTGAGGAGAAAGGAATTTCAATTAGTGTTTTGTGTACCGTGATTGAGCCTGTCAATAGATTGGATTTGTAACCGAATCCGATCTGAAAAGCAGATATGGATTGAGATTTTTAATTCGTATATCCAAATCTGATCCGAATCCGTTAGGATTTTGATTAACAAATCGGATATGGATATATGTCGATCTGATCCATTTGCAATCCAATCCAATCCAAGACACACATTTATGCTCAAATTTTCATTAATTATATTTACCTGCTTATTATTAATACACTTATAAAAAATTACTATAACTTAAAAAGCAGTAAATAAATTTATTTATTTTTTACAAGAAAATAAGAAATTTGAATGTTGTTAGACTTAATTTTATGTTATTTTCATTATTTTTTATACATTTACAAACTAATAATTTTCAAAAAAATAAGATATGATTTAATCCGAATCCAATCCGAATAAATTTGGATATAGACCAATGATTTGGTGATTTGTTACATGATTCGATTTGAGAACTTTATATAAATATGGATTTGGATTCACCCTGATCCAATCCAAATCCAATATGTTGGCATGCCTAACTTGGATTACTTTCTTTTTAATACAAACTTTGCAAAATGAAATATGACTTAATAACCCGACCCAAATTTTGTGTTGGGTACGCTGCGCAAATTTGATATGAACTCATTAAAATCTGACACGACCAATTACCAGGTCTAATATATAAAAAATATCCTTGTCAAAATCCAAGTACAAAATTGACATAAAATTAGAAAGGCATCTATTATCTCTGTCTTGTCGTAACTAAACATAAGAAAATTGTGTCGATCCCGTAGTGAAATTGTATCATATTTTTGAAATGTCTATTTTATCCTTGCGATTTTCTTTTTCATAAACGGGTCTTGAAACTGAAATCAAACCCTTTCCTTTGAGGCATTTACACTCACAATTAGCTACTAAACCATCGTTAAATTTTATTAAGTTTTTTCTCTTCAAATTATACATGTGCGAGTAGCGCACACATCGCAACCTTGCATTCAAGGGTGAACATAGTAAACGAGTCTCATCAAATGAGAAAATCATCCTTCTCTTTGGCTGAATCCATTATAAATGCACTTTATGTAGTTTTTCAAGAAAATGGTGTACATTTTATTTAGCACAACCATAAAACTTTTCCTTCTCTTAGTTTCAGAACAATCATGCACCCTTTTTGAAAGGAAAATTTAGTACTAAAGTCACCTATTTATATATAGATGAAATATTTTCCATATATACTAAGTTTACAGGCTCAGCTATTTAGGGGTAAATGAGTGAATTTTTTGATAAAATTTGGTGAAAGATGATCTCTATGATTATCATTTCCACCAAATTTCATTAAAAAAAATTCACATTCAAATGAATTCTTGGTTGAGTTTTTGATAAAATTTAGTAGAAATGATCCAATAATAAAGATCATCTTCACTAAGTTTCATCAACCAATCCATCAGTTTACCACCTCGAAGGCTTAGTCTGTAGACTTAGCATGTATGATTTGGTATGTATGGAAAATGTTCTATATATATATACATATATATATGGATGAATTTTCAATGGTTACCTTCTCTTTCTACCTATTAATGGGTACTGACAATAATTAATGCACATTGGTGATGTGTCAAATCTTTTAACCTGTTATAACAGGTTAAGATGACCTATTCTATTTTTATTTTTTTAATTAAACTTTAGGTGGTGTTTGGTTGAGATTTTAAATTTTTTTACCAAAAAGTCAACTTTACGTCACACTTCCTAAATCACTTTACTTTCTCTCTCATAAATTTCTCAAAATACCATAACTTTAAATTCAAAAATTGGAATTAGATTAAAAAAATATATTTGAAACCTAATCATCGAGATCTATAAAACAAGATTTATTGTGACTATTTTTTTTTAATTTTTTTTTCAAGTTTTTTTGAATTGGTTGAAAAAAACTTTAACAAAAATTAAATTCACTTTTCAGAACATGTTTTAGAATCTCAACCAACCAAGATTCCTTAAATATTTTATTTGCCAAATAAACCTAGGATAACCTAATTCCAAATTATGATAAGTGTTTATGGGTCTTTTCGTTTTTTCAATTTTATAATTAATTAATAACATAAGTTTATTGAAAATAACACTTTCAAAATATATTTGACTTAGAATTTTCATCTCTATACAATAAGTTTATAAATTACATACAACTCAAGTACTATTTCAATAATACTTTCAATTTAATCACTTTATTATCATTCGTGACAAATCATATCATAATAAAAACTCAAAAATTAATTTGAAGAGTCTCATATAGCATGTGTTACAGGTTTTATTAGTAACTCTTCAACTAAATAATAATTTTAACACAATAACATAAAATAATATTAAAAAAAACTTATTTTCTTAATTTAAAGTATTTCAAACAAACTCAACTTTTAATAATTTGATCAGATATAGAAGTATGCGCAAGATTTAAGGGGCAATTTTATAAATAATTTGTCGTTGCTTAATTCCGCGCTTAAATACAATAAAACCCTACTTTTATGTAAAATAATTAAATTAGTATAGCGAATAAGTAGGAGTCGATACAAATTCAAGTTAATACTTTAAAAGTATGAAAATTTGTCGAAATCTAATATTTTAGGAATTTAGATTAAAACAGTTTTTAAATTTTGATTTTTAAAATTATTTTAACTAAGAAACTAAACCAGTTAAATTAAATCTAGCAAGTACGTAATCAATAATAAAAAATTCCAAGAAAAGAGGTATATAAACAAAAAAAGTATCTAAGTATATTTTTAATATTCATCCCTACTATATAAACAAATTCAAAATCACCATATTTCTTTCTTTAAAACTAATGTAAATAAAAATAGGCATCGCCTGTATCCTCATTTATGGTGATCACAAGAGATCCATCATTTATTTTAAAAACAATTAAAGTACTAGAAATAAAACACGTTATAATAATGATAATTTCAAAATCTATTTTAATTCGGGACGAATAATTAAAAATCAATTAGAATTAAAACAAGCCCATTACATCCATGGCGGTTCATCCCGCCCTTTTGGGAGATAATTTAGCCAAGCATATTAAATAAATAATACATTAAAACAAAATAATAATTCATCATTAAAATTTAAAATTAAAATACTTGAATACAAACTATAGATAATTAAAAAGCTAGAGAGCGTCCTTATTTATGATGCTCGAACTAGCGTGTACTACATGGCTTTACGCTGTCTACTTCTTCACCTTCAATATTTCGGCCACAGGGCAACTAGTATATGGAGGATTTTATCTCTCTATAACTCTCTAACAATGTCTATATTCTATCTATTTTTTTTTTATCTTTTTTCTATGATTTTAAGTGTAGAGAATATGTCTATATTTAGTAATAAGAGATACAAGTTTAAAAGGTTTAGAAAACTATAATTGTAGAAGAAATAATAAATACCAGTTCAATTAATTAAGAAAGAATAAGGAGTTGTATTTTAATTATGAGAGAATATTGAATTGGAATATTCTTTTTTCTTTATCTTCCCTTCTGATCGTTAATAGACTTCTTCCACCTTTTTATCACAATTCACTTCTTTCATACAAAAAGACAAAATAAATATTATTCCTCCATAATTTAGGCATTAATTATATTCTAACAAAATATTATTTGCAGGTTTAAATAACCATTTGAGGCACTTATCAATGCACGACTTCCTAAATAACACTTAAAATTTATCTTATTTAGTATTAAATAATTAATTATTTGGTTCAATAATCAATGTATTGTGTTTGACAAACAAATTTTGTACCATTTTCAAAATTAAGAAGTATATCCACTAATTAAAATTAATTTATAATTGTACTAATTTAGATTACATTTTCATTTAGATTCCTAATCGCAATCTACTTTCATTTTAATAAAATTTTTATTTTCTTTTAAGGTGCATTTGAATTATAAATTGAATTTAGCTTTAAAATTCATAAATCTAAGATTCAAAAATTATATATTTGAAATACAAGAGCTTAAAATTTTGTGTTTGCTTAACAAATACAAGGAAATTGACTTCTAAATTCAAATATTATTCCGCTAAAATTTATATTTAGTTGATTAGTAAGCTATTTTTATTTTTTAACACTGTGGTGGAACTTATGCTTACACAGAATTAACCCGTTTGACTCGACCCGCCCCTATTATAGTATTTTATTTCTTATAATATAGCATAATTATCACGGGATGGGAGTGGGTTTATGCGTACACTATTCGCGATGGATTTAGATTTAAAAAAATAAAATATGCACCGGGCTGGGATGTGTTTATAAGCTTGTTGGGTTTTGGATTAGGTTTGGACAACACACGACCCTTTGTCATCCTTTGTATTATTATTATAATTAATATTACAAGTATATTTTTAATAACAAAATATAATAATTTGTTTAAAAAATAATTAATATTTTTTTCAAATTCACAAGTTTAGGATCTCTACGGAACAACTCTATCTCTAAAATTTGAAAGTTATAACTTTAAGATAAGTATCAAATCTCATTATTTGAATATATTTATAAATCTTAAATCATAATTTCACACCAAACAAAAATATTTAGATTTGGGATTCCAAATCCAAATCTCATGTTAAAATCTTCTCTCAAATCCACATTCCAAACACACCCTTAAAGAATTTTAAAAAATATTTTCAACTATGTTATTAATACTTCCATGCCATAATAATAATAATAATAATAATAATAATAATAATAATAATAATAATAATCATAATAATAATAATAATAATAATAATAATAATAATAATAATAATAATAATAATAATAATAATAATAATAATAAAGATTTAAGAATCAAATATGCATATTCTTCTATACTGACAATCATAGTAGACCTATTTCATATTTATCAAATTTTCAATATATAATCATATAAAGTATTCATGATTATGTAATTAATTAGTTAGTATGACATTTGGTACTGTAATTTATAATATGAATAGTATTTTTTTTTCAC